>CM049798.1:4662303-5092898 GCA_027422405.1 Ptychobarbus kaznakovi
GTATACCAAGATTATTTTAGACTATGCTTGCTTACAAATTTGTGGGAACAGCATGGGGAAGGACCTTTTGGCTATTGTAGAGTTTTGTTTTACCTCTTTTTTATCTTCAGAATTTTTACTCACTTGACATTCCTTCTAATCGTTTTTATTTGAAAGTGAAATATTCTAGCGATTATATTTTTTTCTTTTTCTTCCTTCCAAATTTAATACTTTTTTAGAAAATAAACAGGTATAAAACTTGTTTTTTGCTTATGAAATAGAAATTAAAACAAAAAAATGGACTCTTAGTACTCTTATAATACCTTTGAATTTTTTAGCCTGCAAAGGATTGTTATAAAGTAGTAAATTTTCAGTCACTACAAAATAATAAGCAAAAGTGTTTTCAAAAATTAAAATACAATACGAGCAGGTTTCCAATGAGATAATAGATTGTTAAGATTATGTCAGGTTTAGAAGTAAGATCAGCTTTGTCATTAAAACATATAATGGCAACGTCCCACATGTGAACGGAACAGTTAAGGGTTAAACTGTAAAAATATTTATGCGATCAAATAAATGCAACCTTGGTGAACATAGACTTCTTTTGAATCCTTAAACCTTTGAATGGCAGTATTTGTCATGTGAACTACGTCTTGTCACGTTTGGAGCTCAGGTCACTGTGAACTCTTAATGAACGCAAAATGCTGCTGACATTTTTTGTTGTTCCGCACCGAAAAGGAAGTAATTTGGTTTTGGAAAAACATGAAGGTGAGTAAATGATGAAACGTTTTGAAAAATTATCATTTTTGGCCAAACTATTCCTTTAGTATTTCCTGTAATCTGAATTGAAAACAGAAGAGCCTCACATTTTCCTGTAAACCAACAGTAATAACAATCAGATTACAACAAATGCAACACAAGATGTTTCCGCACTCATTCTGAATGTGAAGTATTACGGAGTTAAAAAGGGCAGGTGAAGACAGGACAAGACAGACACATACAGGATACGCTTCATTACAGCAACAAACATCTCAGGTAGTGTGAAAACACTGCCCTTTTCATTTCTGTTTTGTAAAATCATCTCAAAAATCCTCTGACAATACACGTTTAGTCATTGAATTTCATCAGAGCAAAGCAAACGTGTTATACTTGGTGACAGAAAAAGCAAAGGCCTCAACCTGAAGTGTCAAATGCAGTTAGACAGTGATTGATGAGTGATGCAGGAGCACAGCAAGGCAATTAGTGGGGTTATCAGGACGATTATCTGGCGACTGGAAGTGCGTTTGCGTCGGCTTTGGTCGTCATCACCTACCTACGACACCGAAATACTCCGCCGCATACGACATAAAATCTGAAATAATGAATAAAGGAAGCAATCATGCAGGGTTGTCATTATCAGTGGTGGGAGTGAAGCTGTGAGGGTGTGTTGCTGTGCTTGAAATGAAATAGTGCTCACTAATGCATACTGCTCACAGTATATACCACATACTTCATTTTTTATTTTATTCATTTTTTTATGGATTTTAAATGTTTAATTATGCAGTATGTATAATACAGTGTTGTCCATGTTCTTTGATTTAAATTATGATTAGTTTTTTAAGAAATAAATGGTATTATTTTGTTTTCTTTTATATCATTTTATTCAGTAAGGATGCATTAAATTGATCAAAAGTGACAGTAAATACATTTATAATGTTGCAAAAGATTTCAATTTTGTATAACAATCTGTAATCTGATTTTTATTAACTGCTGTATTTGAATTTTCTGTCAAAGAATCCTGATAAAATTGCATGAGTTACACAAAAATATCACACAAAACTAGTTTCAACATTGATAAGAAATGTTTCTTGAACAGAAAATCAGCATATTAGACTGATTTCTGAAGATCATGTGACACTGAAGACATTGCCATCACAGGAATAAATGACATTTTAAACATTAAAACACAATTTAAAGTAACTTTTTTTCTAATAATAATAATAATATTTCACAATATCACTGTTTTCCCTGCACTTTGATCAAACAAGTGGCCATTTAAAAAAACTCACAACCTTTGAAAGGCATGTATAATATAAATATGTGTTTGCATCTTTGTGTGAATATATATTAGTTTCCTATACTACAGGAAAATCATAGTGAATATAACATTTTTTCACCCCATTTTTCCTCCAGCTGTCAATACAATAATGTTTTTTGACTACATAATGCCAAATGCAATGATTTATCTCTGATTGGTCAATGGCACACATCAGCTGTGAAATGTTTTATATTTTGCCGTTTGAGCCACTAGAAACTAGGCATGATGAAGCGGCAGAACTCATTAGCTACCTGCAGCATTTCTTCCGCTAAAAATTAATCTTAGCCATCACATGAATAAATTACATTTTTAAATATGTTAACATAAAAACCAGTTCAATTCAAAACCATAAAAAACCATACTGATTCCAAATTTTGGAAAGGTAGGGTACATACTGTGTACAGTATACATAATTTGTAGTGCAGATATGTGTAGTACGGTAGTATGCTTATCCTGGGTCTAAATGAAAAGAATGAGAGGTCATATTACTGTATCTGAACTTCATTTGAACGGTGTTTATGATGAGACACTGACTCACTGAACATTTCCATACAAAGAGACAATGACATGTTTTATTATTTTCTAATTAGAAATGGTGAAACTACTAAACTCATAACAGGCATTAAATATGTTATAACTGAACTTGTCAAATAAGTCTTTAGGGAAAACTTAAGGAAAATGTTCTGATTCATGCCTAAATTATATGTTAAGCTCGAATGTCATCACGCCCCATTTCGTGACACTTAAATCCTGCATAGCTGGGTTTTCAGGTTCACGTTACATGGCGTGAGGAATGGTGCTGCTAGCAGATCTTAAAGTGGAGAAGTTGTTAGACTGGGATGGAGGGGAGGATGAGGGCAAGAAAAGCAATGGAAAGATAGGAGGGGGGTGGAGAGACCTACCCTGGACTCGCTGCAGCTTGGTTCGGCCAAATGCCATGGGCAGGTTCAGAGGAATGTAGTGCTCGTGGTTGCAAACCGTCATGAGGAAATCAAACTTCATCTCTGTAAGCGCCTGTAAACATTGCATACAGAAGTGATGAGTGAGATGTTGTAGAAACTGATATGGAGATCTAGATACGGGGCATAGCAACAGACAAGATGAAACAGATTTATTGCATAAGCATATCTGTACAAGTTCTGACAAGCTGCATTCGTGTTTTAATTCACATCCGAGTTCAGCAACAGAGCCAACAACTCTTGTTATTAAGGATCAGTTACAGTAATTACAAATTAGGAAGTATAAAATTAAAACTGTTATCGCTAATATCAGTTTCAATATCAGGCCAATATCAAACATCCAAATATAATATTTTGTTTAATTATAATGTATTTATTTATTTCAAATTCTACAAGTGAAATTAGGCATTATAACATTGCAATGTACAGCATGAATTACATTTAACAGTTTAAAAAAAAGTAATTTATCTAAAGATCAGCTAAGGTAATCGAAATGTAATTACAGGTGGAAATAAGCATGCACTAATTAAATATCTAATATAAAGACATACTGAAAAATTAAAACATACATCTAATTATATCTATCTATTTATAATCACACATACTGACATTTTTTGTGATTATCAACCATCATGTTTACAGTGCGTATTAAAATACATAATTTGCTCTTTCATAGCTTGTGTTTTCCAAGGACAGTCTAGGCTGTGGCACATGAATTTGCATAAATGACTGATACATGATCTTATGATATGATATTGCACAAAACAACTCTGTGAATTCAACAGCACAGAAGATGAGAACAGAGAAGCTATTCTGCAAAAGTCACACCCATTATCTGGATGTCTGTTATGAAAGACCTCGCAGACAAGACAATCTCTAAAGAATCAAAACCTAAAGAAAAGCAATTTCTTCATATGTATTGATCTATGAAAGAGAAATTAAAAACCCTGAAAGCAATGCTATACTCAAAGTATTTCAGATACTTTTAAATGCTGTTAAAATGATTTCCAATTTGACATGGGTTTAGTATGAGATTATTATGTGTGAACAAAAGTAAAGTATTTTACAGCAGAATTTAAGTATCATCTAAAACTCTCTAATGTTACCTTGAAGACCACCGGGTTGAAACAAGAAAAAAACGATTGATTTTGATTTAACAATTAATATTAATAACCCACTGAATAAATGTAAGTTGTATTGCTTTGACCATGTACTGCAGTTGAACTCTGTTGCCTACCTTTGGATCTTTCAGGCCGAAGCCACACATGTAATCATTTATCAAGCTGAAAGCAAATCCTCGGTTCATGAACGTGAGGCAGCGCTGTGCAGGAAGAGAGTTTCAATCAGAACAGTGTAATGCCACACAACGAGTTCATGTTAAAAATAAATACATAAACAAAAACAATCAAGAGTGAAGTGCAATTAAACTTTAGACATACTATATATGAACAATCACATTTGTTTGACAGTGAGGAGAAAGAGGAGCAGGTTTAACTTTGTTTCAAAGTCTTCAATGTTTTTGGCCAGACATGTAGTTGAATCAAGCTTGGCTTTGGAATGACAGATTAGGGCTGGGCGGTATATCAAGTGTGTACAATACATCAATATTTTCTTTATAGGCGATACGATATGAGGCAATACCGTTTCTATCGATATACATTGATACGAGCGCATATGAACAATATAGTGGGAGGACAGACTGAGCTGCTGCGGAGAAAGTGCATAATCCAATTTGTTATAAATATGTGGCAAGCTTTATATTAAGGTCTTTAAAACTGGTAAGACATAGTATAGTTTATAGCTTCGCATAGTTAAAGCGGCTCGGCCCGTCAGATGCTCTGACAGAAAGGCTGCGTGTGCCGCTGACAGAGACACTAGGCTGTTTAATGTGTTTGAAATGTGCTGTTTAACCCTTAATGCATATTGCATAACTTGAATTTCACAGGTATATGTATTCTCCGTCTGTAAATGTTATAAAGTCATGGAAATATTTCTGTTGTTTGCTGTCAGAAGAGCATGAGCTTTGCGATCCTCTGCTAAACTTCACAGACTTCAGTGAGTGAGCGCCGCCGCCGCACGCATGCGCCAAACAGACAGAGAGCGCAATGAAATATGAGCGCAATAATTCTGACTAAAATATAGATTTAGCTGAAATATTTGTAGTTGGATAATATATGTGACATGTAGAATTGTAAACCTACAAGTAGCACTATAATGGGCTAATCAAAATAGCCTGACACAACTCTGTGCTTTTTTCTTATTTATTTTCATTTTTAGTTTAGTAAATTTAACTTCCGTTTTACAAGCCTTATTTTTGTTTTTAGATTGCAATGTTAGAATGAAATTAGAATTTAACCATTTTTTGCACAATATAAAGGCTTCCGTGGTTAGATTCACTTTATTTGTTTTCATAGCATTTAATATGTGTTTTGTTGGACAACATTGGGCGGTAAGTGAAATAAATATATGCCTATTAAATAGCGATTTTTATAAATCCAAATACAAAAATAAAATAAGACCGAGATATATATGTATATGAAAGATATGCCCATATCCAGTAGTGACTACTACTGATAACAGAAAAACTTCAAAAACATTTACATCATAACACATTCTTCTGGTGAGCAAACCCAAATGTTGAGAAACACTTCAAATAATAGCTATTATTAGATCAAATAGATAAAATCACTGATTGTGGGTTATCACTCCAGGAGATATGCAAGTTAATATTAGTATTAGCTTATCATAAAAAAATGAATCATCAACCTCATTTTCTTTATTCACAAAATTGTATATCTTCAGTTTAATTATTATAGTGAATGGTATTTGAAAGGTTAAAGATTAAAGTACAACTGCAGAATATCAAACGTGCTTGTGCAGCTGTGTGCATTTTTAAAGAACATGTAGACAATGCAATTTCAAACAATTCAACTGAAAGATACAATTGAAATAAAAATTAAGATAAAAATAAAATATGAAACAAATTATGCCACTTCATCACGTCTATTATTTTGAATTAATTTAAAAAATATATATTTCATTTATATTAGCTTTATTTTTATCTCATTTTTTAAAGAAATTTTACTGTTTCAACTTAAATATGTTGATTTTACATAGTTGCCAACATTTCAATTTTTTTTTAAGATTTTAAGTTCAAAATGTTCATGTAATATTTATATATTTTTTTGTTTCAGCTTTATTCCAAATACCCCCAAAACATTTTTATAGTTTTTGTTTACCATAACGATACAGTTTTTTCTGCATCTTTACTCCAGTCTTCAGTGTCACATGATCCTTCAGAAATCACTCTGATATGCTTATTCGCTGCTCTAGAAACATTTTATTATTATCAATCTTAAAAACACTTCTGCTGCTTACTCTTTTTGTGGAAACTGTGATCATATTTTTCACAGGATTTTTTGATGAACAGAAAGTACAAAATTAACTGAACTAAAATTATAAAAAAAAAAAAATTTGTAAAATAAAATGTATTTACTCTCACCTTTAATCAATTTAATACAACCTTGCTAAATAAAAACAATAATTTCTTATTAACAAAATATTAGTATTTAAAAAAAAGAAATATATTTTTTTATTTTAAAATACTAATGACCCCAAACGTTTGTCATTGAAACTTTAAGGAAGTTTTAAAGAGTTAGGCCTAGTTGCACAAAGTTAGATCACATGATCCTTCAGAAATCATTTCTAATATGCTGATTTCCTGCTCAAGACACTTTTCTTGTCATGAATGTTGAAAACAGTTGTGCTGTAAAGAGTTAGGCCTGATCGTATTAAACTGCCACAGCTCTAGGCCTGACCTTGATGAAGCAGGCCAGGCTAAAGTTGATGCAGCGGGCCTCCTCTAGGATCTCCACGTAGCGTATAGAGATGTGAGGCATGACTGACAACAGCAGGGACTGCAGCGCTTGGTGGAACGATTCTGGAAACCTCTGCGCTCGCGGCATCTGTAGGAAATGTGCAATAGATGGTATCACATTATTAACTGTCACATAGCAATGCTATGACTACTACACTGTTTCTGTGGTTATAGGACATGGTCATTTTTAAAGTAAAGCAGGATTTTATCTGATTTCATTTCAGCTGTCAATACCCCAAATATTTTAACAACTGAGAAAATAGTTTGTGTGTGTGTGTCATGCAATCTATTGTGCTGAAGGCATGTTTGAACAACAGACTTTACACACCAGCTTTTAAATGACATACGTGAGTCACGGTTTCAGTTATGCAAAGAGGATTCAATGGCATGTCAAATGGGTCTGAACATGTTTGAAACAGATCGACAGAAAGTTGAAACCGTTAAACACACATTGTACATGCAAAAGGCAACTCTGTGTCAATAGTACAGTACAGCGCAACTTTGTTTACGAGTTTAAAGGGTGTGTTTCTTCCCAGATACCTTAATCATGCGCACCTTTGAGGAACGAGGAAGTTAACCGCATTCTATGTACAAAAGCCAAAACATCGTGCTCGACAGCCCAGGGTTATTTACATACAGCTAGTTTTATGTTTTACTGAAGAGGATAACTAAGAAAAGAAAGTGGACAGGAAAGCCCTATACATTCCTCTTAGATAACAAATGGCTGTTCTTTGATTTTGAAGTTTCTTTGATATTACTTTAAAGTGTTAACATGGGAATGGATTCTACTAACTTTCATTCTGTTGCCGTCCTGGAGGTATTGTGCCATTGATTTGGCCATGGTCTCAAAGAAGAACCATGAGTACTGTAATACGAGACAGAAAGAAACAGGATTTAATAACAACAATAACACAGATGCACTTCATAAATGTGTGCCGATATACAGATACTAAAGTCATATTACGCATACGCATTACTATTCAAAAGACTGAGGTCAGTAAAAACAGTAATATTGTGAAATGTTATTACAATTTAAAATGTCTAAAATATTTAAATTAACCTTTTTTATTTTATTTAAAATAAAATATTATATTTTAATACATTGTTATATATAATTTATTCCTGTAATGCCAAAGCTGATTTTTTTTTTAACAGCATTTATTTGAAATATAATTATTTTGTAACATTATAAATGTCTTTACTGTCATTTGTGATTTATTTAATGCATATTTGCTTGCTAAATAAAAGCATAAATGTATTAAAAAATATATATACATAAATAAACCTACTGACCCCAACATTTTTAACAGTAGTGAAACATGAAATCTAATTAATGTAATGTTTAAAATGAGTAATACTGTAATAATATTAATGTATACCATATCATATCACAGGAATGTTAATGTGTGCCACTATATATCAATTTTAAATATACACCTAAATGTACGTTATACCACAACATTAAACCAAAGTGAAAGTGAACTGACACAATGGATTATTCTTCCACACTATGATACGATCTCTGACACCAGCCAAAGTCAAACCGCTATTTTGTTATTTAATTATGTAAAAGCAAGTTCTCAAACCTAGATATAAGAAAGCTTTGAATTCCAAGAAAATGTGTCCTTGGATATGGTTATGTAAAGATTTAAGGAGATGCAAAGTCTATATGAAATGAGGTGGTTACATTGAATTGAATGCCCCGAGGAAGTTCCAGTGGTACTGGTTGAAAGAAAGTGCTTCGTATTATTTGGGTGTGAAAGGTCATGTAGCGATCTGTTTTTGATTTTGGAACAACCCACCAATTCCTCTTAACTGACTTGAACAATAAACCCCAATTCTGAAGCAAATCAAAAAGCTAGAAAATAAACAACAGCGCCATCTACTGTGCAAAAAGAGTAGATCATGTTCACCGTAACCGAACAGTTTAGTCACCTTGAGGAGTTTTTGTTGCAGGTGTTGAAGTCTGCAGTTTGTTTGAGGATGACGGTCACTGCTGTAGCCAAAACTTCATGTGTCGTCACAGATTTCTCTGAAGCTGCGTTGTTAATCCGAAACACGTACTGCAAAATTAAATATTGGTTTTATTTACAGTTGTTAAAAAGAAAAGCAAGCAAAGTTCTTCTTGCCAACAAAATTCTTGTGATATCACGGTCACATTAAAAATACAAAAAAGGTTAAAATTTAAATTTCAGACCCTAAATCAATATTTTTTGTGACCAAATGAAAAAAATTACTGGTAACATTTTATAAGTATACACTCAAAACGTACAAATCATTAACAAATTATTGGTTCATAGTTTATATATTGTAGTCTCTACATTTTTTATATGTTAGTAGGCTATAAATAAATAGTTAGTTCTTCATTCATTGTCACTGTAATTAACACAAATCCTATTATTGTTTAATTAGCTCATATAAAGGAATTGTTAATTGGTTATTAAACTAATAATTAATTATTATGCTATAATAGTTTGCAAATAATTTGTTAGTACTTCATTAGTTTGTACTTACAAAGAGCTACAAATTACTTTTATTATTAATTTTATTCTTTTTAACTAAAATTGCTTTTGCACCTGGCTTTTAATATGGTTGTCGAATGTGATCCAATCAACAAATACATGGCAATGCCAGATTTAACCGAAAGCCTTAATGTTGTACCTTCAGAAACATGCGTAGGTAATGCTCCAGACCCTCCTCGTGACACTGAGACACTATGTGAATGATTACCCTGAGACAAACAGAAGCACATCAGTAACAGCAATCCTATACGCTTTAAACATCACGTACAAAAGAGAATATAATATTCATAGCCAGTCTGCACACAAAACAATAGAGAGGTTCTGTCTTTCCGAGAAGACAAATAAAGTGGTAAATCACCGAGTGGAGTTCACAGCAATATCTTGGCTCTCTTTGCTTGTCATAGTGAGCACTTCAAAGAGCTGAACGAGCACCGTAGGCAGGAACTTGATGATGACCTGAGTCTCTACTGCATGTAGGCACTTGGGAATGAGACGGGAATATGACAGAGGTTATGTGACGCTGTAGTCTGGAGTAAATTCAGATTTGCCATCAGAGGAATAAAAACATTTATTCAAATAGAAAAATCAATTATATGTACAAATATTTCACAATATTACTGTTTTTACTGTATTTCCATCAAACATATCCAACCTGGGTGAGAATAAGATGCTTCTTTCAAAAATATTAAAAAAAAAATTTTCTTTAACAGTAAAGTACATGCATTCCCAATATGTGCTCCAAAGAAAAGCTTTGAAAAGATTCAACATTATTAAAATAATGTCCTCTGTTATGATTTTTTTTTTTTTAAAGGCACATCACACGCTATGCATTTTTGAAAACACAATGGTGTAATGGTGTAATGGTGTAACTTAAATGAAATGAGGATATCCACATTTTCCTTTGTTCGCCTGTAATTCTCACCTTTAGGTACTTGACGAGTTCAGCAGGATTGCCCTGTGACGTCGACTTCATCAGCTGGCAATACTGGAAGAAATTGTGGAGGTGCAAATCCTGGATGGACGAGGGTTACGAGATTCAATGCTTTTGTTTTACAAAGCATGTCATTACTCTCGGTTCAGTACAATGGAATTTGACTGAACAATCCTTGGATCAGATCAACATACCTGAGAGTAAATTGTTGATGCTACATACGCTCGCACTTTAAATAACAGTTTGGCATTCTCCACCCATTTGATGTCTGGAGAAGACTGCAAAAAAACACAAAAAATGACTGAATGAATCAATCAATCCCACCAGCCAAACAACCCAACCAACAAACCATGAATCTTTAGCGTTCGCACACAGCTGAAAGTAAGATTTCACCTTCTTTGAGTCTTGGCTTTTGTCATACATGTAACCAGCTGGTAGATTAGCAGACACAGGAAGTTGTAGCTCTGAGGACTGTATTCTGCCATCCTTCAATAAAGGAGCCCAGGAGTAACCCACTGTAAAAAGAGAGAGTTAAAGTATATTCCTTAAACACACACACATACTACCATTCAATCGTGTGCAGTCAGTAAGTCAGTTTCTTATGCATACAGGCATTTATTAAGAACATTGTGAAATATTATTCAAAATTAAAAGTGTAGTGTATACAATACACAAGCGCACACACACTCTCACCCAGTGTTTCCACTCCATCCCGTTTCTTGGTGGTGGTTTTGTTGCCAAGCTCACAGCTTATGTGGTAAAAAGTAAAGAGAATGTGATGCTTCTCATGGACATGAACAGGAAGCTCGATTTTAATCTGTGACAGAAATTAAAATATTTGAACATTAGTGAAATCTTTACAATTTTTTCATATAGAAAGCTTTGTGCTTTTTATAAGCGTAATTATGACTTATAAATACAGTACATGACAATGTAAACATTCCTTTGCGATTAGTTTCAACCAAACGGACTGAGTCCATGACAGATCTTTTCATTTTTGCTGAACTACTCCTTTAAGGGTCACCAGCTGATCATTAGACTCGTTCCAGCAAATTATGCAGGCAATCAAATAGATGCAGGCTATGTCTTTGTGTACGGTCTACGTAGATGTCTTGTGACTTGTGACAAACAATTTGTCTTTAATATGTTGGCCCTGAGGGTCTGGTGAAGCTTAACAGGATGTGTCTCTGGAATTATTCAGCTATTCATATCCTCGACGTGCTTTGTGCTGTTTATGCCTCAGTCTGATCAAATGTTAATGTTAAAAGCAGATGCAATAGTTTTATACCTTGACATACATATTACATGTTTTTTTAAGAATAATGATGGTTTAACAATAATGTGTTTTTCTAATTAAAAATTATAATATGATGTGTTGTCACCGCTTGATAGATTTATACAGATTATTAAAGGTGAGATATTGTATAGCTATGCAGTTGTTCAAAAGAATAACATTTCATGATAATATACGGATCTCACCTCATTATAAAACTCTGGACACTGATTGTGATGCAAAACTGCAGCAAAAGCACTTGTGGTGAAAAATGGATCCCCCGGCTTGCCATAGATGCACTAAAAGCAAACAGTGGTTAACCTATTACACTTCATACTTCTCTAATTATTAAACATTAAATAACTGGTAGAACAAAACTGGTCCCACACACAGAATAATTATATATTCACCTTCAACGGAGCGGCTCCTTCATCATCAGAATCCTTGAACTGAACACAAACTGCAATGTTTCGAGCCTGGAAGAAAAAACAGACACTGTATCAGACTGTATACACATACACACAACATATATATATATATAATGTGTGTGTGTGTGTGTGTGTGTGGTGTATATATATATATATATGTGTGTGTGTGTGTGTGTGTGTGTGATATATATATGTATATATATATATGTGTGTGTATATATATATATATGTGTGTGTGTGTGTGTATATAATATATATGTGTGTGTAATATATATGTTATATATATATATGTGTGTGTATGTATATGTATTATATATATATTATAGTGTGGTGTGTGTGTTGTATGTAATAAATATATATGTGTGTGTGTGATATAATATATATATGTGTTGTTGTGTGTGTGTATGTAGTAATGTGTGTGTGTGTATAAATATATATATATATGTGTGTGTTGTGATGTATTTAACATATAGTGTGTGTGTGTGTGATGCATGTTTATTTGGTTTATGAGGACACAAATTTGTATAATGACATGGGTATGACATAGGTATTACAAGGAGAAGGTGATTTATGAGGACATTTTCAGTGTCCCATAATTCAAAAGGCTTATAAGTCATACAGAATTAGTTTTTTTGAGAAAGTAAAAATGCTCAAAGTTTCTTGTAAGGGGTAGGTTTATGTGTAGGGTTGTTGTAGGCCGATAGAAAATACGGTTTGTACAGTATAAAAAGACTTACGCCTATGGAGAGTCCCCGTTAACCATAACAACCAGCATGTGTGTGTGTGTGTGTGTGCGTGCGTGCATGCGCGTGTGTGTTTGTATGTATATAAAATAATATATATATTATATAATAGGGGTGTAAATCGGATGGTTCGTCACGATTCGATATCGATTCTCATACCCAGCGATACGATATTTGCAATACCTCAAAAAAATTACACGATAACGATTCGATTCGATATGCGATTCCTTATATCGAGTCCTGATACGTGAGATTGAACGAGAATGTACACGTTGGCGATAATGCATAGACGGACATTATGTGAAAATGTGGACAGTGCCAAAATAAAGGTTTCTTTTTATACTACAGATATCGATATTTTACGAGTGGCATCGATGCATCTTATCGTCATACATCGTATCATCATATCGTACATATCGTCATACGTCTGTATATATATATATATATATATACAGTGCCCTCCAAAAGTATTGGAACAGTAAAGACAAAATTGCTCTGTTGGCTGTGGAGTCAAGACATTTACAAGTATGATTAAAAGATGAATATGAGACAAAACTACAGAATGTCACAATTTATTATTGGGTGATTCAACACATAGATGTTTTATCAGCTAAGAAGCACTTTTAGAGTTTCATCCCCCTATCTGATGTGAGCATAAGTATTGGAACAGTTGCCTCGCGGGTCTTTCTAAGTGATCAGCTGTGTCCTGTTGCATTAATTATTCAGATATTAAAAGCAGGGAATGTGTCATATCAGTTATATCCATTACTTCTGCATTCTGAATCTTGCATTTGATGAAGACACACTCAAACCAGGATGAAGATGAGGGAGCTGAATTTGAGAGAAAAGCAAGCAATTTGGATGCTAAAAGAAAAGAGGACGTCAATTAGAGCTCAACCAAAAACAAATGGCATGGAGAAATCAAGAGTTTGGAAACCACCAGTGACACCAGCAACCAACAACTACCTGATCGGCTGAGAAAACAACAGTAGTTGATGACAGACAAATCATAAAAGCTGTGAAAATGAACCCTAAAAGACGTGTCTGTAAAATCACCAACAACTTCCAGAAAGCTGGGGTGATGCTCTGACAATCTACTGTCCTCAGGAGACTTTGACACAGAATTACAGATGCTACACAGCAAGATGCAAACCTCTGACCAGCACCAAAAATAGAAAGACAAGATTAGAGTTTGCAAAAAAGCACAAAGGTGAGCCAGAAGAGTTTTGGAACTGTGTTTATGGACCGATGAGACAAAGATGAACCTTTATCTAAGTGTCTATCTGTAAAGCATGGTGGAGGTGTTGTCATGGCATGGGCATGCATGGCTGTCTCTGGAACAGGCCCTCTCATCTTTACTGATGACTTAATGTATGATGACAGTAGCAGAATTAATTTGGAAGGGTACAAAACCATCTTGCCTACCAATATTCAAGAAAATACCACCAGATTAATTGGGAAGTGCTTCATATTGCATCAGGACAATGACCCAAAACACTCCGCCAGTTCAGTCAAAGAATTTACTGTATAAGGGCAAAGAAATGGAAAGTCTTAGATTGCCCAAGTCAATCTCCAGATTTAAATCCGATTGAACATGAATTTCACCAGCTGAAGAGGAGAGGAAAGGCAGAAACTCCCCAAAACAAGTAACAATTGGAATTGGCTGCATTAAAGGCTGGGAAAGTATCTCAAAGGACGAGACCAAGAGTCTGGTGATGTCTATGGGTCACTGCTGTGATTGTGCGCAAGGGATCTGCAACTAAATAATAGCTTTTAATCTTTTATATCTGCCTTATGTTCAACTGTCCCAATACTTATACTCACATCAATGAGCGGGATGGACTCTAAAAGTGCTGTTCTTTTTATTTGGTAAAACATGCATGTGTTGAAACGGCTAATAATAAAATGTGACATTCTGTAGTTTTGTCTCATATTCATCTTTTAATCATATTTGCAAATGTCTTGACTCCACAGCCAACAGAGCAATTTTGTCTTTACTGTTCCAATATTTATGGAGGGCACTACATAAGAGACAGAGTGATGGTGTTTGGTGATGAGTTTTTGGCTCAAGGTCTGCATTTAAAGTCACACCAGAGGTGTTCAGCTGGGATTAGGACTTGTCTTTCTGCAGACCAGTCAAGTTCTTCCACACTGACTGAATCATCATTTCTCTTTGATTCTTGTCTTATACACAGAGACACTGTCATGTTAGAATAGAAAAGGGTTCTGTCCAAACTGTTTCTATAATATTAGAAGCACACAATTCCCTAGAATATCATTATATGCTTAAACATAAGATTTGTACTCATGGAAATGACTAAAGTAGTCAAACCTTTCATTAGAAGGGGGTGTCCCAGTACTTTTGGCAATATAGTGTTTATATATATTTAGAAAGATTAGAATTCAGACAATCTATTTAAAACTCATTTGACAGATGAGAAATGTGTGCACCCAAATAATACTAAAAGATAGAAATTATTTGAAACCTTCACAAACTGGAAATTTTGCTATGATAATTGGTGATGAAAATAAACAGCAATAAGAAGTACTTGTGTTTAAACCTGTACATAATAATGAGAAATAATGTAATAGTATACCCCGGCTTCAATTGTGCACGACAGTAGTGAGAAATAAACGAAGCAGAGGTAAAGTGAATTCAAATTGCTATTTTGCAAATTAATAAAATAAAGTAAGTTTTACTAAATGAAAGCCAAAAAAGATGTCACCGGAGCCTTAGTATCACAAACACTACTGACATCATATTGAGGCCGTGTAACACAACATACAACTTTCTGATCTGTAAATGATAGGTGATCATGTTTGGTAGCATCTCGAATCAAGAAGACTCTTCTCGCCCAAAGAAGTTGCCTAAAATATCAGGTGAAAGTCAAACAGACCCATCTCCCAACAACTTTGGTAACATATTTTTTTATCGTAGAGTGTTAGCAGGGCAAACAGTTTATAAATATTTAGAAAGACCAGTATAAATTATTTTGTATGAGATGAAAATAATGTAATAGTATACTTTAGTGAGAAATAAACCAGCAGTTAATAAAACTAAATGGAGGAGGAGAAACAGATGCGATTAACAAGAAGAAAAGAAGTTGGCCTGAAGGGCAAACAGCCAGTAGTATGAGCAGGATCTTTGGTGATCTTTGGTGATTGATTATGAACAGAATCCCTGGGGCTTTTCTTAGAGCTTCATGTTTGAAAACACGTAGGCAGACAATGTTACAGCTCGAAGGAGCTTGCTGTTGCACCACCACCACCCACAGCTTCCCAGTTCCGCTAATTACAGAATGTGCTTTGATTAGTGTGAGGAATCTCACCTTGGCAAATGTCTTCTGATTGTCGTATTTGAGCTGCTGAGGATAGACGTAGAGATGGTTCTTGTAGATGGTGAATGGGTGGTTGTATCTGGCCTCATGTGAGACAAACTCCTCCACTTCCACGGACACCCTCTCACACTGCTCTTCAAACGGCTTCACAGGAATATAAGATGATGTAACAGAGTCTGAGAAGATAAAGGTTATATATTAAATATCATACATTACATGTTAACTCTCAGGTTGTGTTCTGTTCATTTTGAAACAGAAGTTTCCATCACCCTGTTTTTATGCACATTTTGAAGTATCGCATCAGAAACGAGTGATGGAAAGTGAAAATGAAAAATCTCTTAGTTTTTACACTCACTTGAGGAAGTTTTGGACTTGTATGAAAAAGGGTTAATGCAAATCATGGGAGACGGAAACGCATTTTGCAAATAAATTCCTCTATGCACATGAAAAAAAGTCACATGAAAAATGTGCCTTTGCGCTATGGGATGGCATAACCGGAGTAACCAGCAGACCGATCTTTTTGCACAGCATCTGAAATGTCATTATGAGTATACAGTATAATTATAATTATAAGTATAATTGCCTCTTACACGAATGCGTTCCCAAACAGCAGGCATCCACCTCCAAAAGCAATGACCGCATGTATTGTGTTCCGTCTGCTCACTCTGAGATGCAAGTCATTTATTACATTAAAGAAAATATATATATTATTTTCAGTGGCTTCTCCTTCTTTTCTTAGTGATAATTAGTGCCAGTTTATCAGGAAGTGATGGTTTTGTTCTCTTTGACTCGTTGGATGGAAGCGGTGCTTAGTCGCAAATGTTTTATGTGATATTCCAATTTTGCACACAAGTTAAATTCGTAACTTTAATGCAAACCCGGCTAGAGAGGATTTTCTTTTTTCCAAAAATGCTAGTTGATGTTATCCCATCAGACCAAAACCTACTGACTTTGCTCACACTGCAGTGTTTTTGATTCATTTTTCATTTAATTTGATTTACTTATAAAGCACAAATAAACACAACAAGAGTTGATCCAGGGGATCCAGGAACGAGGAGACGAGGATTATCACAAACAGGGTTTTTAATGTTGCACAGACGGAGGAGACACAGGAACACAGGTAAGGACATCGACACAGGCTTAGCCGTTGACATTAACATTAACCGACCGGAAACATGGGGCAGAACAGACTATATATAGGGAAACATAACTGGAAACACCTGGAACGTAATCAGGACACAGACGGAGACAAACAACTAAATGGGGAACAGGAAGGACCATAATATGGGGAACACAAGGCAGAGGGAGACAAACTAAACAAAGAAAGGTAAGGAAACACAAGGCAGAGGGAGACAAACTAAATTAAAAAGTACAAAGAAAAGGTAAAAAATAACACTAAATATAAGATAGTAAAGTAATACAAAGAATAAGACAAAGAATATAATGAATTAAATGCAAGAGTAAAAATATGAGACTGTAACTTAGATTTTACATCACATACAGAAGATTTAGATCTCACAGATAAGGGAAGAATGTTCCATAGCCTAGGACCGGCCACTGCAAACGCACGGTCACCTTTCAACTTCAATCTTGACCTTTGACAGAGTAATACTGTCTGAGGATCGCAAGCATTTGGCAGACCTTCTCACATTTACAAGTTCTGACAAATAAAAAGGTGCCAGACCATTTAAGGACTTAAAAGCAAACAGCTACATTTTAAATTCAACTCTATAACGCAATGGCAACCAATTTAGAGACATTAAAATCGGAGTAATGTGTTCTCGTTTACAAACCCTTGTTAAAAATCAGGCAGCGGCATTTGAAGCCGAGACATGGAGGATTGAGGTAGCCCAATGTACAAGGAGTTACAATAGTCCAAACATGATCCAACAAAAGCATGTATGACTCTTAGTCTTAGTCTTAGTGATGGAATGGATAAAACGCATTTGTCCGTGTTTCACTCCATCTCGAATCGCGCTCACGGAAAGCGCTCAAGAAACAGTATCTCTTCCTCGGTTCGTTTTTTTTTTTTTTTGTCTTGAGACAGTACAACGTTCACGTTACATGATTTGACTGACTTTTTACGTAGAGAGGGTGACAGCGCACCGCATTAAAATAATTGATCATTCATGTTTTCATAACCACTGGCCATCTTCAAAAACGTGTTTCGGGGGCCCTACGCAGCTTGCGTATTCTGCGTATAGGGAATATCGGCTCTGGTTTCAACAGTGTACACATTTTTAAATGTAATTTTAAAAAGTAATTCAAAGAGAATTATAAAAAAATTACTGAGATAAAATTAATCTAGCTAGTTTTAAACATCTAAAAAAGTATATTCTAATGCAGATTGTATCAAACAATTAAAACCACATTCCAGTGATACAATCTGTTAAACAGATATTCAATAAACAAAAATTGAATTTGTTACTATTTAGCAAAACCATAATGTTTAGTTGATACTGCATGATTTTTCTCATTACAAAAAAATTTAACATTCCACATTCCATAAAACTGATTCCCAGGAAGTGACATCAGTCATCAGACATTGTTTGTTCTCAGTGTTACAAACAATGTTAAAAAAACGTATTTATAAACTGACTTTGTTTTTACAAATTGCATCATATGCAAAAAATGTGCCTTTAAATAAATTGTTACTGAGAATTTAAAAGTTCTACGCCTTCTAGGTTTAGAAAGGGGTGTTATCAAATATTAAAAGCCAAAGGAATTAAAATAAAAAGACAAACAAACTTACTTGACAAGTCTGGAGGTACACACTCAACAGTGATGTTAATTTGTCCAGGGATTATCTGCAGTTTGCTCTTCTCTGGTCTATGAACAAAAATATCTCTTCAAAAAATTCATAATGCATAATGCAATAAAGTGACTAACAAGGAAGTACATTCATGGTGGAGATTTTGCCAAGTAGAACACGCATTTCACATCAACAATTTAGTGACAAATAGGTTTATACGGGTGGTTGACTGTTTTTATTCTAGACTTGATTGTGTTTATGGGGTGCAATCTAACATGTTTTTAATGCTTTGTTTCTTAAAAAACATATTTTTTTCTTCACATAATTTACCTTTATTCCACACCGCTATGTCCCTTCTCTGATAAACGCACTGATCATTTCCTGCTTTTATGAAGCCCTTCCCTTAGAAATACACGATGGGCTCTGATTGGTTAGCTGGCCCAGTGTGTTGTGATTGGCTAAACCGCCTCTAGTGCGCGTCTAAACGTCCTGCTCCTCAGCGGCATGTGCTCCGGTTGTATTGTAAACAATGGCGTCGTCTATATTTCTTATCAATCTGAGCCCAATTGAGATGCAGTGGATATTAAGATCGCGCGGAACCTGTGCAAGTACGGCTCTTAATGGTAGGTCTATGTTTTTTTTATTGTTGGCTCATACTTTAGATGCGCTGTTATTATGCTTTTGCTATGTTAGCTTTTAATAAACAGTTTTATCATGATTAAAGCTTTAAAACAGTACAGCAACCACATGTTTAACGCTTCTCATAGCTATGTGAAAATAAGTGTATAAATGGAACAGTTCATTATTGGAGCTGAGCTGATCTGAATGAGAGAGAGAGAGAGAGATGCAGAGCAGGGCGACGTGAGGAACAGGGTTGAGAACTGTTGCTTTAGAACATTGATTTTGAAACTTGTGAATCCATTAGAATCGTTAGAAGACAGAAACGCGATTCACATATGAATAGATTTTTACGTGCACCCCTAGTTTTCTTCCTCTTCTCTAAAGCAGCGCATCATGGCCTCGCCCCCTTCGTTGCATGTTCCAGGGGGCGGGGTTAATCTGGGTTTATGATGTCACTATCCCGGTATTATTTTGTTGTAGTCCCTTACCAGCCGATCGCTGTAGGCGATGCTATGCTAATCCTTGTAAAAGACAATTTCTCCCTTTGCATTGAACTTTGAGCTTCGTAACTTTGCAGATGTTGTTTATGCTCACACAGCTACATTACACACTAACAAAAGTTAAAAAGGTGAAATCGTATTATATGATCCCTTTATTCTTAAAGGCTTTTACACCACTCTTATCACTTGTCTCTGATTTAAGGCTATTGTGTAGGTTTGGGATCAAATTAGGACTATGACTGTTTTAAGGATTGTTGTTACAGGCAGGCTGTACCAGGAAAATGTCTTATTGGGCAAAATCACATTGACCATTTAGGGACACTAGGCATCAAAAGACTAGTAAACATTATCACTCACTTCTTGAGATCTGTCAGCAGTTTGATGAGGTCTTCAGTGGATATCTTGCTACTGTCTTGGCGGTAGAGCGGAGAGAACGTCCCCTCAGTGTCTAAACTGCCTTGGGAGTCTTTGAACACCTGTCTGAAGACACACAACACACATACCCTTGGTGCCAGAAATGAACTTTAAAACACTTACACATTACCTAAATATTTACTAAAGCAATTTCCGAAGAGTACTGACTGTGACATTCCAGTTTGAAGGGCACGTAATTCTATTTGACGTAGATCATAGATCATTAAAGCCTTACTAGTCCATTAAGTGAATAAGGATTGAGTTTCTGTGTCTTACTTGGCAGCCCAAGCGAAGGGCATCCGGTACTGGCCCAGCCGCTGGCACGTCTGCTTGGCAGTCTTCAGGACTTTCTGTACCGTCTGAGACACAGACACATAAAAAGGCATGGAAATATTCTACAGAACATTCTCGACGTGTTTAAATTTGAATTAACAAAAGACAACTCAGGCCCAAAACATTACTTAAAAGCAAACAATTGTATAAATACAACACATTTTTATACAATACTTTTATTTTCCACATCAGACTGACATTTACGATGTTAAAATGCATCTTAGACACTGCAGACAGCTAGTTGATGTTATGCAACACTATTCTAGTAGAAAGACGTCCATTACTAAGAACTGTTTTTACAGTTCTCTTGAAGCATGTGTTTGTTATTGAGCACCACACCTTGCTGATGTCGGAGGTCTTAATGTAGGGCTCAGTGCAATGGGTGATGCCATTCTGTAAAACTTTTTCCACCCGGGCCAGCAGGAAGATGTCTGAGTGGGGGTTGTTAACGGAAAAAATACCCTGAATGACACAAAGCACACACTGGGGTTATACGAATGATTAGAAGTGAATAGGAACATTAAATAGACTGATAGAACATTAATTTAGTTGATTATGGAAGTTCAGTGTAATTAACTCGAGTCAGTTAAAGAAAAAAAGTGGGAATACAGTGGTTGGTTTAAATAGCTATTTCATTAATTTGTTGCTGGCTTGAACAAAAACAACAACAACAGCATGGAAAATAATGACCATATTAATAATATTATATAACATAATAATATTATAATTATTATTATTATCATAATCATCATCTTCATCAACATCATCATCATTATTATTACGGTCATTCTATTCCAGTTTTTCACATAAATAAATAAATTAGTGCTGTCAAACGATTAATCGCATCCAAAATAAAAGTTTTTGTTTACATAATTTATGTGTGTATACTATGTGTATTTATTATGTATATATAAATAGACACACATGCATGTATATTTAAGAAAAATATGTTATTTTTATATATTAAATATATGTATTTATAATATAAATTATATGAATATAAAATGTATACATGTAAATATTTTCAAAATATATACTGTATGTGTGTGTATTTATATATACATAATAAATATACAAAGTACACACATATATTATGTAAACAAAAACTTTCATTTTGGATGCGATTAATCGCGATTAATCATTTGACAGCACTAAAATACATAAATAGACAAATATGTTTATTATTATTATTTCTGGTCATTATTCTCAAAATGTTACATAAATATGACTGAAAGCAACACAGAAACTGTACTGACTGTTTCTGCGAGACTCTCATTGGGCCACATATCCACATTTTAAATCACAGGCTGCCGAGATGCCTCTTTTTAACCTCTCTGAGCCCTGAAGACTTGTTCTATGCACTTTTGCATTACCATTTCATCATGAAAAGAAATCAAAATCATAAACTATACAGCAAACATTGTTCAAGCCATTGTACTAGTTGTAGTGTCTCTTTGTCTCTCTAACACATCCAGCCATCTCTACTTCATGTCAGCTGCCCTGTGTTTCGTCAGTTCCAGTAAAGCCACGTCATGTTTCCCAGGCTGCCAGCAGAGGCTTGAGTTGAGACCGTCATGGCACTGGCTTTGATTTAGTGCATAGAGTTAGTGCAATGAAACAGAGCTGTGTTAAACCTAAAGCCGTTTCTGCCCTGGCCACATGCCTTGTACAGAACAGCAAGTTCAAACACACAGATAAGTAAGTCCTAGAGAGGATTAGTTAAATACAACAATCCATGATTTAAAATTGGAAAACTACCAGATACCAGAGATAAAAAGATGCATTTATTTAGCAGAGCTCTCCGTGTCATCCTGCATTAAAAGGCATCAGGCCTGCAAATGGTAACAGATAAATAATAAAGCAAAAACATGTCTTCAGTTGCATTAAACTTAGTGCTAATGTGGCATGAAAGCTCACTTGCACATGATTGTACATGTGGCTGTTATTGCAAAATGGACATAGTCGTTCAACAAAAAGCAGAAATACAAAGACAAGGGAAATGATGCAAGTCAGCCAAACAATAACTATATTCAGCCACCTGCAACCCTGCAAACTGCATGGATGTGCAAAATTCTGAAACCAGATTGACTTCCCCATCAGATGCACAGCAGAAGCATCCTTCTTATTCAGCAGTGCTGGACAATGCTTACTGGGGAGGGTTGCCAGTCATTTACACAAATATTCAGCAATGTGCAGATTTTAAAAGGTGGCTAGGATAAATCTGTCACAAACTAAAGAACAGAAAGCTCTCTCTTGATTATTGGTGGTGCTTTACATTTATTTTAGTTTTAGTTTAAGTATTAGTCATTTTGATCAGTGTTTTTTTTATAATTAAGTCTATAGTTTTATTTATTTTTAGTTTTAGTTTGTTATTTTATGACATGAAATTAAACCAAATGAAAACCCTGAAATAAAATGTATAAATGTATTTTTATTTTATTTAATTTCAGTTAAAGTTCATTGTATTTCAAATAACAAAAACATATGTTTTTATTTCAAATAACAAAAGCATAGTTTTTGGTTTTAGTTAACTATAATAACCCTGCTCGGAAATGGATTCTTCTGATTATTCTATTATATAAAATAATTATATAAGATAATTTCATCACTATTGTGACACTATTGGAAGTACAGCATTTTCTTTCAGCAAAGGCTTTTATTAATTGATTTCAGAGAATTTAACATCTCTAGAAAGTAGAAACTGTAACAATACGTATGATGAGCTTTTACCTGAGTGGCGACGCGTATAAGAGACTCCGCGACCCTCTGGAGAACCGGCAGGCCGTGTCCGTTTACCCTGACTGTTTCATATCCATCTCCTCCTTCTGGTTCTGTTGGCATGCCAGGAGAACCTTCTTGAAGCATTTCCCTCACGCAGGGTGGATTGAGGTCAACATGAAAGTCTGCAGAGATCTTACATCCTTTGGACAGATCAAACAATGCTAGGCTGATGAAGAACGGCTCTACCTAAGGAGAAAACAAAAAGCGTGGAATGAATGCGGCTGATGAGTTATTACACCGTATTTGACATCTTTACTGTGGTAATTGCGATTCAAGCAAGCAATATGCTTGAGCATGCTTTAAGGATCATGTAGTTTGTTATTGATAAAGATTATATAATTTAATGACAGCAAATTAGATTCAAGCAAAATATGTATTTATGTAACCACACCTCTGTATATAATTGTACTCGATTGGCATCAGTCATGTCTCTTTAGATCATTTAACAAAGTGTGGGAAAGTCAATGTGTTCTGAGGGAGCAGCAGCTTTCCAAACCCTGCTGATGAGCGCCAGCATTCCTTCCCTGGAGCCACTGAAAGTGCTTCACTGAGCATAACCATATTCATCACTGTGCTCTGTCCTCATGCCAACAATCTCGAATTCACCTCTCATTAAAAGAGCTCCATGATATTCAACTATAATGACCTATAACTGCTGTTCTCTGACAGTCTAAGCTAGAGAACAGCTCAAATAATTGACATTTATTATTTAACCCGGGGCCTAAAAAAGGGAATTCAGGCTTTTCATGTGATTAGTGTTTGTAGCTTAAAAAACATATGGTTTTATTAACACATTCATATTTTACTTTTATATTTATCAGACACTTTTACTGACTTGCAAACGAGGATAATATTAGCAATCGAACCAACAAAAGAGCAATAATATATGAGTGCTGTGACGATTCCCATTTAGTCTAATGCAGTACATGTAGCAACGTTTTTATTTATTTCTATAATAAATAAAAAGAAAACAAGTAGATAGAATAAAAACAGAATAGGGAACGCTAGTGTCAGAGTGTCCATTTCTTTTCTTTTTTATCACATATCCTCTGTAGAGGGCATTAGGACTAGGAAGTGGCAGGACTTATACTATAATTACATTATATTTTTAATTTACAAATCAATTTTTAGGCTTTGAACTACAGTGTGTTTGTCTTTAAAACTGATATTTTAAAATGTTAAAAAAAGGTTATATTTCAAATTTAGATTTTAAAAAGGTTATAATTTATGTTCTTTTTTTGTATGTACACCAGTATACATATAAATATCATATGCATTTCAGCACTTTTTATAATTATTATTACTACTACTATTATTATTATTTAATTTACTATAGCAAAATGTATTTTCAACTTTGCATATTTAACAAAGATACACAAAGAAAAGAATAAGTATTATTGTTGTTATTCTTTATTCATCTTTTAATATAATGTTTTAATATATGTTGAAAATAGATACTTTTTTTATCAGATACATGCAATTGATCATTTAAAATAATATGCCTACTCTTCTTCTTTCTATAATTGTGATGTCAGGCATATTTAAAAACCAAGAGGAAGTTGTCATGGCCAAAGCCACAAGCTCAAGCACAGGAAATCCTTCATAAGATATACCAGGACTATGGAGTCAAAACAATGCCGCATATATTTGCTACAGAATTGAAGTTTTGCAAATGAAAATGAAAGTATTGAGAAAAAAGAATGTGCTTTTTGTAAAAAAAAAACAAAGAATTGCAAACAAAAATGAAGAATTGCAAAATATAAATGAAACGGAGCAAAAGCAATGATTTTGCAATACATATTTTCCATGGCCATATCTACTCATTTATTTGCAACGCTGCTTTTATTTTGCGTTTCAATCAAGTTTAAGCTTGCGATACAGTTTCCCACTTTGTGCTTCACGTTTCTGCGCATCTCACTTAGTGAAACTGTTTTGACATGGGGGTGGAGTCAAGGGAAGGGGGTGTGTACAAACGGCCTGCGCATGCCTCCCTGGAAGTGACGTCATCGATCACAGCTGATCCAGGCACTGTCATTGAGCAGAGGAATGCGGGTGGATCGTTTCCTTTAATTCACCTAGCTTTACAACATTTTATTCACTTTGTTAACAAATGTGTATTAGCAGCGTTTGCTCAAGTTAAAGAAGTTGTTCATATGAAAATCTGCTGTTTATTTCTCTCAATGTGCACACTTTTATAGCATTAAAATGTGTATTGTTTTATATGGTTAACTAAATGCTTGTTTAAAATCTCTTAACCTGTGGGAGGACGCCAGCACACAGCACTTTGTTTACATTAGTTCAGAGTTACTGCTAGTTTTAATGTAAAAAATGCAATTAACTTCATAAACTATACATCATTAAAAAGATCTAAGACTCAAGCTTCATATCGATCTCGACATTCGTTTTTCATTTACATAACTCCTGGCATAAATTAAGAAATGACTGTCACTGGAAGATGCAAAAAACGAAGCTGGAGTCTTTTTGGTTTAGTTTTGTTGTGACAACGAGATATTAATGGATTAACAAACCCACGTGACCCGCGTGACGAATAAATGAGTAGATATGGCCATGGAAAATGTGAATTGCAAAATCATAGCTTTTGCTGAGTTTCATTTATATTTTGCAATTCTTTATTTTTGTTTGCAAAAATGTATTCTTTTGCTTATATATGTGGCATTAAATTGATTCCATACAGGACTCTCTATATATGAAGAAATTCACAAAAACAACTTACACCTACAGAGGACAAATATGATGTGATGATCATATGATCTCTAGCCATGTGATCAGCTAGAGACAAAAAAGAAGGAAAATCTGGCCACGCCCCAAGTCATGCCAACAAGCCACGCCCCCAGTATTTATAAAAAATATATATTTTAGCACATTAAAAGATATATCTTATACTGTAAGAATACATACTACTGTCCTGTAAAAAAATTAAAAGCAGCACTTAATAATAATGATAACAATATAATATATTATAATAAATTACTATAATATATTATAGTAAAGTATATAGTATATAGAATTGTTATTATTATTAAAGTACTACATAACAATTAATGATTCTGAAATAAATATCTTCTGCTCATCAAGGCTGAATTTTTTGATTAAAGTAAAAAAATTATAAAAAAAAGCAATATTGTGAAATATAAATCACAAATTTAAAAAAAGGTTTAAATTTTAATATATTATAACATGTAATGTTATTCCTGTGATGCAAAGTAGAATTTTCTTCATTATTACTCCAGTTTTCAGTGTCGCATGTTCTTTTAGAAATCATTACAATTGATTTGATTCAAGATACAATTTCTGATTATTATCAATGTTGAAAACTATTTTGTGGCGTCATATTTTGTGCGGAAATAGGGATACACTTTATTTTTGAGGATTTTTTATATAATGTTTAATGAACAGCATCTATTTGCATTTATCATAAATATTAATTACAATTTGTTAATGCATTTATTAAATAGAAATCATTTTAAATGTCTTCACTTACTTTTTTATCACTTTCATGCATGATGAATACAATTATTAATTTCTCTCTTTTTTATCTTATACAAATGTTTGAGTGGCATTATTGTTTCCACAAAAAAGATTAAATCAGTAAAACAGTTTTTAACATTGATAACAATGAGAAATGTTTCTTGAGCAGCAAATCAGCATATTAGACTGATTTCTGAAGGATTGTGTGACACTTGAAATAAACATTAAAAAAACAATAAAATAAAAAATATTCCACGTAACATGAGATCTGCAGTTTAGTTTAAAAATGAATTATTGTGCACCTATAGCACTCCTCGCTGTCATTAAAACATAGGATGCATGAAAAGTGATCACATGCAAAACTCGGATCTACGTGAATCACATGGGTCTTCCCTAAGAGGTCGGAAAATACGAAAATCATATCCCTGATGAATGGAGTAGTCCCACCAGGGTAACAGAGCCCAATGGTATAATTACGATTGTACGACTAATAGAATCAACAAAAATGTGACACTGGTAAAGAAAATGAAACTCATAGATTAGGGCTTGCTCACGTTGGTTAAGATGCCATCATTCTTCTCACTGACGCTTCCTTGAAGGCTAAAGGTCAAATCGTGACAGCTAACCATGATTCTTCGTCCAAATCGCTCTTCAAATGGCTTCACGTCAGGCTCGATGCCTGAAAAATCTAATCTCTGAAGAGGAATAGAGAGATATAATTCATTCATTTTCACACAGGCAAAAAAGACTGTTTCTCTAATAGCTGTACATTGGACATAATGTACTAACCTGCGTCTCAGGATCCAAGGTGAAGATCTTCTGTCGACCTTCATTCCTGCTCATTTTATTCAGCTGGTCGGTTTCTCTGCCATACTGGAGATAACAGGACAAAATACTGTTTGCATTTGTAAAAGTATATAAATAAACATAACAAAATTCACCAAAATGTGATGCAGAGAAAAGAGCACAGTGCTTAAATAATAGTTCACTCAAAAATGAAAGCTACCCAAGATATAGATGGGTTTGTTTCTTAATCAGAACAGAATTGGAGAAATGTATTAAATAAATAAATAATAACAATTTACATCACTTGCTTTGCAATGGATCCTCTGCTGTGAATGGGTGCCGTCAGAATGAGAGTTCAAACAGCTGATAAAAACATCACAATGATCCACATGACTCCAGTCCATCAATTCATGTCTTGTGAAGCGAAAAGCTGTGTGTTAGTTTTTAACTTCAAACCATTGCTTCCAGCTACAAATATGAGTACTCTATCCACGATACAGCCTTCTCAAGAACAAATGTCATCTCATCTGAATCATGAGAGAAATATGTACAGATCAAGCACTGTTTACAAGTGAAAATGGTCCAAAACTGTTCTAAACAAATATGTTGGTAGATTTTAATTAAAGGAAAACGGGGGATGGGACTGGAGGAAGTGTTATTACAGATTATGGACTCAATTTTTGCCAGAACCAACAGTTTAAAGTTAAAACACCTTAATGATGGACTTGTTTCTTAATAACACGCAGCTTTTCACTTCACATGACAAGACATGAATTGATGGAGTCATGTGGATTACTTGTGATGTTTTTATCAGCTGTTTGGACTCTCATTCTGACGGCACCCATTCACTGCAGAGAATCCATTGGTGAGCAAGTGATGTAATCCTAAATTCAACTAATCTACATCTTGGATTAAATTTTTAGCTAATGTGCTAATTGTAATTTATGTGTTAATATACTTTGTCCCACAATTCATTGAACTCAATTCGACCTTCCATTTGTAGTAGAATGAATAAACCAGAAGCAAAATCAACTGCAATTTTTAATATCTCTTTCTTGACTTTTTTTAACTGACATGTCATAATTTAAGACACAAGTAAAAAAAGTGGACTATAAATGCAAAATAATATTTATTTCTGTGACGCCACTCACTGAATTAAACAATGCAACATGATGAGATCACGTGACAACAATGAAGCACGTTTTTGTTTTGTGTATTATTGCATACGATTACATATTTTTGAGTAGTAAACAGTCAGCAGCATATACAGCACAGTATGCAGTAGACAATATTCCATTATTCTGAACTCAGGCACTTAAAATGCACAAAGAAGAGTTCAAACCACTACAGATAGCATTGTAATTATTTTGTATTAAGTACCTTCATTATCTCGGGATGAAGACTCCGGCCAAAGCTCTCCGCAATGTTCTCTGGTTTCCCCTGACTACTGCTGTCGTCATCTGTTTGGATGAGACACTTGTTAATCAAAAGACACACTGATTAATTCTAACTGAAGGTACATGCATAACAGACAAAGCGTTTTATTATTATGTAGTGTGTGAATATGGGCTTATCTCAGACACCAAGCAGAACAATGAAAACGGTCTTTAGCCACGGCTGACTGCTACTTTTAAAAAGCAACAGACTTATCTTATATTTGCTGATCAAGGGGTTTGATATATTTGAAAGTCAAATGAGTTTCTAAACTGCTCCACTGGAACAGAAAGCAGTACCATTAACTGTAATGTGTGTCTGTGTTAAATGGTGTCAAATCTGGGACACTAGGTGGAGCTTTCTGGGAAATCAGCTGCCTTCATTTATTCATGTAGAGACTAGATAAGGTGGGTTGCTACAAGATTGATCTCCACACTGTGAGGTGGAAGATTTTTAAATGGCTGCTTGGTTCTTATACTGTCAGTTTTCATAAAGTTTTTGTCCCATTATACTGATTTGAAAAACTATTATCTAACACAGGACACAAAATACCTGCCTCTCTCCTCTTGTTAAAGAGCCTCTTGCCTAAATTCTGCAATTAAGATCAAATCAACGACGTAATAGTATTAGTTTAATCGATATTCAATTCACTATATTAATGTTTTCAATTATTAGCTTATTTTAATGACAAAAAATGTTAGCCCACATTTAATTTAGGATAAATATGCAAAATGTTAAATATTTAAATGCCTTTTCTGAAGCACCTTTCGTTGCTAAAAAAAGGAAAAACGTGTAATTTTAATATATCACAGACTCTAGTTTGTCCATCATTCAGGGAAAGTGCTTGGTATACTATCTAAACTTAAGGTCATTGCACACTGAGTCTGAAATGTTCCCGTTCTCTCGTATTCCCCATCCTTTCCTATTAAAATGCTTGCTACGGATGCGAAAACGAAGAAAATCGAACCTGATCCAAATAATTTTATGACGGACAAAAGTTTTCGGAGACAGTGTGTAAACGTGATTGACACAACGTGAGGTCGTATTTATTTTTTAACGTGCAAAAATTTCTGATGAAAATTTCGGACTCGGTGTGCAATGACCTTTACAATAATCAAAGCAAACGGCTTCCCATATAGGGGCATGTAAAGAGGGGTATCATATTTGTTAGGACAGTCTAATGAAAACCAGATGAACTGGAAAGCAGCAACTGAGACTGAAGTCTGCATGAAGACGTCCAGAGATTGTTGTGTGCTGTTGTTTTGTGTAGTTATGGTTATGTTTCATTCTTACGCTAACAGATATGGTTATTATGTTAAACTGTAATTCTACAGCCCACACACCAAAGGGGAAAAATGTATCATAGAATAACTGTGTCATTTCAACACAGATTTGAATTCTGTATATTAGTCATTCCAAAAATCGAGAAGTTAAAAGATTGAAAGCATGTTATTGAAAACATAATTTCATTTCCTCATGACGAGCAGGTGGAAGGTCTTAAAAACAAAGCCACTGTTGGCCAAAGTTTATATACCACAGAACAGAAGCACAGGGAGTTGTTTATCAGTGTCTTTACAGGCCAAAAGTAGCATTCCCTCCTCTATATGAATACCACCTCCCAAAACATTTCAGTAATCTGTCAACATGAGAATATTTACTCAAAGTCCAAAAGACTGCCTCCTATAATAAAACAGCAGAAACTGTACTATTATTATTATTATTATTCAGCTGGCCTTATCTGAATACATAGAAAACATCAAGTTCAATAGGTTTTAAAAAGGCCCCAAAATAAAAACAAATAAAGTATTATATTTGGCAGAATGGGAACGATGAATCTTTTCAGGAAGCAGCACATACCAGAGTTCCCTATGTTGCCAAAATGCTCGTCATTTGGTTATGTGGGGGGGTCGTTTGGATGTTTTCATTAGGAGGAGGGTGGTATTTGTTCCCAGACAAATAGGAATCAGGCAGAACAGCCAATTAAAATCTGCTCATTGTTGGTATTTTGGGAGTGACATCATGTCTTCTTTGATGATGATGATGCAATAAGTAACATAATTAAAGTGATGATGGTGCTCACACAATAGAAATGCTTAAAAGGATAGTTCAAAACTCATGATGTTCCAAACCAGTAAAGTTTATTTTATGGAGAACGTCTGAAGCATCGTCACATGTGTTAATGGGGGTGAGTGTGTTATTTACCCTGAGAAGCTTCAGAAGGTTCTGATCCGTTCCTCCTGTCGTCCATCGCGCTTAGTAAGGTCTGTTTCAGCGTGTTCACCCACTCCTCCATCTCAGCCTCGCTGTCTGCCGCCAGATAGTGACTGTAACCGTCCTGCATCTTCAGCTCAAAGCCATTGCGCTTCATCTTAGAACACTGCAAGAAATGTGCTGCGTCAGTCGGTGGAGGAATTTAATGGTGTGACTTTAAGACCTGTTTGTGGTTATAATAATAATGGGTGTTTAGCAAGCAAGATTCCTCCGGTTGTGTTACAGAGCCTGAGGGCTGCTATGTGCTGCTGTAAAACTTCCTGAAACACATATCTAACAAACTTCAAATATTTCTATATTCAGATACTTCCAAGATGTAAAATAAAACATCACTTCGTAATTTATAATCCTCATTTCTAGCAACAAACAAAAGCATTTTACACACTTTGTGACTGTTAAAATTAAACATTGTTCATCAAGCCCTGTAAACCTTTGTACCCTTTGATCACATGGCAACTTTTGACAGCAATATGAAAAAAGTACATTATGTACCGGAACTACATCTATACAGGAGTCCAGATAGATGGAGCCTTTTGATTCTTTGTAGTTTTTCTCATCTTTGTATGAATTCAGTATGTAAGAACCATCAGGGAGTTGAGACAGGTAGAAATACCTCCTCTTGAACACCTGTGGAGAAAAACAATTCTGTGTGAGAAATAGAGCCAGAAATACTGTGATATACAGCCGTTTTCATCCCTCGTATTCATTTAGAAAATATCATAAACAGAATGAGGAGTTTTTATGTCCACAAAGGCTGCATTTGTCTGACCAAGAATACAGTAAAAACAGTACTAATGTGAAATAAGTACAATTTAAAAGAATTTTAAAAGTTTTACTTTATTTTAAAATGTATTTTGGTCCTTTGATGGCAAAGCTGCATTTTCAGTATCATTACTCCAGTCTTCAGTGTCACATGATCCTTAAAAAATCATTATAATATGCTGATTTGTTATGAATATAATATGCTCATTTCTTATTAATCTTAACTGTACATATATTTTTCTAACAAGCACCTTTTTGTGAAATGTTATGCCTAAAAAGTGTGCTTCTGGCCTTTCATTAAAGTGGTTTGATAGTTTTTTTTGTAATACAAATACAAAGTGTGGCTCAATCACTGATATAATGCATTAGCCACTTCACACAAGCAATATCCACATATTAGCTATTATTAATAGTATATGAAAGGATTTTTGACCTCCTGACTAATGGGATAGAATAATAAGTCGTATAACTTACCATTTATCATCCACACAAAGTACTTGCGAGAATTCTGCACTTTAACAACATGTGTTTGTGTATGAACATTAGTGCATGCAATTTACATTTTTGATTGTTAAAAAACAAAAGACCTTACAGGCTGGTTCTACAAACTGCATTGATCAGCAGGTGTACAGTATATTAAGTAACAATGACTGCTGTAGATCTGCTGATGACTTGTAATACAAGTGCATTGATGATTCCACTAACCTTCATGGAGACAGACAAACTGCTGTTGATGTTGGCCTTCTGCAGCCAGCCCTGCTTCATTATGCCTCCTCTCTGAGAGCAAAGAGATGATGAATCCTGAAACACACACACAGAGTAAGAACTAATGAAGCAGACAGACTGATCTGAATACAAAGACTCAGATCAATGTATTTCTATGCATACAACCTCTCTGCCTTAAAGAGCAAATGCTCTGACACAAACATGAAGACTGTGTGTTCTGATTTTACAAACATCCACGCAAATAAGCCCTCGGTACACTAACTTAACATCACACACATTACAACAATCAAGTACTTACACACAGCTTAATGTTTGAAAACAAATATACTACTTATAGCAGTAATATTAATGTATTTATTCATAAAAGGCAGAATGGGGTGGGATTTTTTTTACTTACAGCGGATTTAAATGTGTGTGTGTGTGTGTGTGTGTGTGTGTAATTTAATTGAAGTGGCCTGGCATCCTTTATGAATGTGCTTGTCTCTAGCTCTCCACTGTAATAGAATTGTCCAAATGCCCTTGTCCCCTCTTTCCTCCAGTATTTCTCATTCCCTCCCTCTCTTTCGGTTCCTAACAGCCCCTCTGAGACTGATCAATTGCCTGCACCCTCTTCTCCCTTTTGAGTCACTCAGCTAATTGATTAAATTAAATGGACGTGACAGAGCCAGCATGATACACTGTACACAATCTACACATACAATACTGAAACTGAAAGGGTCAGGAGTTTGGGGGCAGTAAGATCTTTTTTGATGTTTAAAAAAGGCTTTTACACTCACCAATGCGGCATTTATTACAGTAAATTCTATACTATTAAATATCTTTACAAAAGTTGTATTTATTATTATTTTAATGTATTTTTAAATGTAATTTATTCATGTTATGCAAAGCTGAATTTTCAGCATCCTTACTCCAGTCTTCAGTGTCACAGCATCCTTCAGAAATCTTTCTAATATTCTGATTTGGGGCTCAATAAATATTTCTTGAAAACAGTTGTGCTGCTTAAAATTTTTGTGGAAACAGTTCAGGAAATAAAACGTTTTTTCAGGATTCTTTGATGAATATAAAGTAAAAACAACAACATTTATTTGAAATAGAAATCCTTTGTAATAATAAGTTATTATTTTTTTATTAATTAATTTAAAAGTGAATTAATATAATTTTTTAATAATAATAATAATAATAACAACTGGCCCCAATCTCTTCTCAGTTATGTATAGTATGATGTACTATGACAGTGATATCATTTCATTATTGATCAAAAGAGGAAGTCATGTATATTTACAGCAAAGGTATGGGATGTAAAGTCCATTTTTGGTAGCTAAAAATTGGGTGTTATATCCACCTTTTTCTTGCCGTAAAAATGGACGCAGCCATTAGAAAATTATAAAGAAAATAATGCAGAGGTTTGGAAAGACATACAGGTGAGTATATCTCAATTTTACGACTGAACAAGATACTGAATTCATTCTCATAAAAATTCCTTATTATTGTGTACGTTTTGGCTTCATTCTTTAGGTCAGAAATTGTATTTTAGGTCTTCAGAATTAGAACCTATTTAATTTAATTCCACTAAGTGAACTGTAAGGAAAAAGGCTCGACTATCCATGTCTAAACATGTGCAAACACATAGATTTAGACACACACACACACACACACACACACACACACCACACACACACACACACACACACACACACACACACACACACACACACACACACACACACACACACACACACTCACAACAGGGTGGAGAAGCAATCTGTTTGCCCTGTAATCACCACTCCTTACATCGAATCTTATCAAGATCTGCTGGACACTTCAGTGTGAGTCTATTAATAGACCACGAGGGTCAGGTTCCATGTAATGGGCCTCTCTGCTGACCGCATGGCCTTCATTTCTACATCTGATTATGACCTCACGGAAGCCTCACAACATTTACAGTGCTCTCTGGGAAGAAGAACAATATCTGCAATGTCAATAGAAGGAGTAGCACAATTCAACAAGATGTGTGGACACTTAAGACTACTGGTGGAGGTGAATGCGAAAGTTGGGGTTAACACTCTTGAGTACCTGAGTACTTGAGTATTTGGAAGTAAAAGCAATAAACGATCATGAAAACACAAGTCATCTGACACCCATAGTACTGTTCGGTCATTGGCGGCAATTTGCAGGCCAACCGAGAACCACAGGTTCCCTCGTAAAAAACTTTAGTTTTTAGAACAATGGCTTTTTATTTAGTCTGTGGTTAATATTCTGTTTTTGTGCTCCGAAATAAATTACACATGTTTAATGTGAATTTTAAAACTGCTCTTTGCTAACCAAATTTCTAACCATTTATATAAAGACTCAAGACTCCAGTGTTTTATCTGTGATAAAATGGTTAAAATGTTTTTGTTCAGTTTGTTTTGACCACTGCAAATAGGTCAATACACAATTACACAGAAAAGTTAAAACAAAAGAGAGAAATGAGAGAAGATACTGAGACAGTGTGATATTCTACACCCGTTTTCCATAAAGACCAAACTCCATTAATTTATCTTACCTCCTCCCCCTCATCCACCTCAAACACTTGGTTGGGAAAATGCTTTTCCGTCTTCATTTGTTTTACACTGCAAGACAGATTAAAAGTAGCACAATTACACAGCCAAAATTTGGAAATAACCCTGCAAAAGCTTTGGCAAAAAATGAGAGAAGATACTAACTTTGACATACCAGGGCAGCGTCCGGAAATCTCCAGAGTAGGCCTCGTAATTATAGTTGATGACGTGCCAGTTGGTGATGTACATCTTAATACACTGCCAAAGAGCATAAGCATTGCTCAGTTACTCAATCACATGAAAAAAACGCCAAAATGAATAACAGGAAAATTTGATCTCATATTTTATTAGGGCAGCGTCTGGATAGCTGTAGTCTTCACTCAAATTTTGGCATTGAGAGGTTCTTTACCTCTTTGGCAAACAGGCTTTTTGCTTCGTTCGCAGCATTTTGAGGAACTGAAGGAACAATGGTCCTCCTTTGACGTTCAATCTGTGCTTCCTAGATAGACTGTAGACAGACAAATTTTGGACATTGAGAGGTTCTTTACAGACTCTTTGAGCAGAACAGGCTTTTTGCTTCGTTCGCAGCATTTTGACAGACAGAAGACTGAAGGAAGACAGACAGGTCCTCCTTTGACAGACAACTGTGCTTCCTAGACAGACAGAGAGACAGACAGACAGACAGACAGACAGACAGACAGACAGACAGACAGACAGACAGACAGACAGACAGACAGACAGACAGACAGACAGACAGACAGACAGACAGACAGAGACAGACAGACAGACAGAGAGACAGACAGACAGACAGACAGACAGACAGACAGACAGACAGACAGACAGACAGACAGACAGAGACAGACAGACAGACAGACAGAGAGACAGACAGACAGACAGACAGACAGACAGACAGACAGACAGACAGACAGACAGACAGACAGACAGACAGAGAGACAGACAGACAGACAGACAGACAGACAGACAGAGACAGACAGACAGACAGACAGACAGACAGACAGACAGACAGAGAGACAGACAGAGACAGACAGACAGACAGACAGACAGACAGAGAGACAGACAGACAGACAGACAGACAGACAGACAGACAGACAGACAGACAGACAGACAGACAGACAGACAGACAGAGACAGACAGACAGACAGACAGACAGACAGACAGACAGACAGACAGACAGACAGACAGACAGACAGACAGACAGACAGACAGACAGACAGACAGACAGACAGACAGACAGACAGACAGACAGACAGACAGACAGACAGACAGACAGACAGACAGACAGACAGACAGACAGACAGACAGACAGACAGACGATAATTAGATTCATATGGTGGCTGCAGAAGGATGAAGACTTTGAAAATGAGTCAAACAAATAAACGGCAGGAAATGTGCTTGTGAAATGACTCACTGATACATCATCAGCTGGCCACAGCAGCAGGTCTCTCTGAGGATCACTGTGGATCTGAGCTTTCCTCTGGAACACCACATTCTCATAGTCCAGCGGCTCGATGATCTTGGGCTGCTCCTGCAAACACACAAGACGGATCCATTCATTTATACACAGTTTCCCTCAAAAGGCCTGTGATGTCTACAATGTGTCCCTCTTTAATACTGCTACTGAGCATACTGAAGCAATGCACACTGTAATTATTCAGATTTGCTTTATCTGTTGTGTAGCCTACACAGATTTGACAGCTCTGCCTGTGAATTTATCAGTTCACTCCCCCTCTACAACCTCTCTACAAAGCAAAAATCTACCACAGATTTCTTATTCATACAGCTTTTGAGTTCAGTTCAAAGCTTTCTCCCAAGTGCTTTCTCCTTACAAGTTCCTTCTAAAAGAAAATCATGTGTTAAAGCTTAAACACACACTCCTGACACAGACATGCCTGTGTCATGCTCTGATACTCATTCAGAGTGTAGCCCATGGAAGAGAAAGTGTTTTCACCAAAACAAACCATGTGGGATGGACAGAAGACACTTTTGCAATCTTTTGAAAATCTTTTGCACTCCTTTGACCCATGTTTCACCGTACGGGAATTGCCAAACAGATGACATTTCAGCTGACTTGCCAGCAACTCGTGCTAGGAAACCTTCAATTTATGACTTTAACCTTTTGCTAAAGGTGTTTTTTTTTGCTATGAGCAATTAAACTATGAGCAGTTAGAGATATGAAGAGAGGAAGTTATAGTTTCATAACTACATAAGGTTTAGATGAGAAAATGGGCAGCTGGTGTTCGAGGCTGGGTAAAGCAGCTCCTTGTTTCTAATGTTTAAAGCGGTTCAGCTTTGACAGGATCAGTGGGGCTTGAACCCATAAACACACAGGTCTTATGAGAATATTTCAGCTGAAATCAAAGGGAATGAATTCAGTCCAAATTAAAACAATTTCAAACCAATCCTTTATAGAAATCATCCTGTGAAAATGTTTCCTTGCTTCCTAGCTGCAGAAATGTTTAATTGGAGTTCAAAAAAAGAAAAGTCAAATTTATTTAATTTGCAATAAAAAAATAATAAAGCCAGTCTTCAGTGTCACATGATCCTTCAGAAATCATTCTAATATATCTAATAATTGGTTCTCAAGAAACATTTCTTATTATTATATGTTGAAAACAGTTTTATTTGAAATAGTAATCTTTTGCAACAATGTTTGCTCTTATTATGCAGTATATCTTGCTTAAGAGGGGAAATAACGGCCTAAATATACCCAGACAAAAACAGCCATACATCAACACCATCACTTATAAGACACATAAATGCGTCCTGTGTTTCTCAAGCACACACGCATGAGCTGACAACCAAAGCAAGTGTTTCAGCAGCAACTTCCTGTCATGTGATATACCACAGAGAGGCAAGAAAACCACAGCCAGTCCAGCTCCCACTGCAACACAGCATGTGTTTCAGCTCAGTTCTGCTGGCTTGTGGCTGTACTCTCTCTCATCTGCCCTTTCAAACCAAACCAAACCATACCAACTTCCCTAATCCAAGTCCTGTCCTTAATCGCTGCAAGTCAGGTGTTAAAATCTCAGGGCCAAGTTTAAGCTACCATACCATAGGACCAGTTTCCTGCAGCCAAAAATAACCCAACCCTTGCGAAAACCACCACAAGGCCTCAGATCGTTTAAAAAGGGCAACCCTGTTGGGGACAGAGAGGAACTGTAGAAGAAGAAGAATCATAGGCCAACAAACCACAGGCTGAGGTAAAGGGAAACATGAGCCAGTTTACTGCCCGTTCACAAGCCGATGGGCGTTGGCGCCACACACGTTTCAGTCATGTTATTTCCGTATGATGAAAATGTGAAAGACGACAAAGTGGGCGAATTAAAGCTGTACAGAAACTGCGACTAGAGCACATCTCTAGGGTGGTTAATGTACTTCCCAGATGTGAGTCTTTGGCGAAGCAGACAGAAAGAGCTCCTCAGCTGATGTGTATTAGGCCACTGTGTGTAAACACATACGCCAACATCTGAACTGAATGACCACGGCCTCCGTCTGAACCTATGCAAATCTCTTTTTTGTGTCATTACAAGGCTTTTGAACAGCTCATCTTGTCTTGTAAATCTCGTGGAGGACCACATGCTCTGTAGGTCTGTGAGCATTTGAGGCTCACCATTTGAAAGCATCTTGAAATATTTATTTCCAATGAGTCCTGTGTTGAAAACACAGCGTAAGTTATTGTGACGCCGTAATACACACTGTAAAATACAACTTTCGGCAGCTTGACAACAACTGTCCCATATTTAAAGCCAATATGAATTGCTATTTTCTAAAATATTTTTAGTTAGCATTATCAACATTAGCACAATGTCAAAATGGAAAAGGAAGAACAAGTTAAGACAATATGTTTAGATTATAAAGACAAATATTTTTTTTTAATAAAATGCACCAAAGGGTCCCTTAAAATAAAGATGCATTTATTAAGTAAATGGGGTCAGTTTTCGCTTTAAAGAGTTTATTGGCCATATATAGAGTGACACATTAATGAGCCCTAAAACCCAGAAATGAGTCAGTGGGTTATTTGAAGGGGCTTTTGGTTAAATGCCTAAAGTGGGTCTGTGGTTAACACAAGCTCAACATATTTTCACGTTTTATTCTACAACATAAAAATACATTGATAATATCCACAGATTTTTATGTGTCTTGAAAAAGGTGTTGCTAAACAGTGCCTAAATGAGTTACAAATGTTGTCAGGGACATTAAAGAGATAGTTCACCCAAACATTTAAATTCTGTCATTAATTTCTCACCCTCATGCCATTCCAAACTAGTAAGACCTTCGTTCATCTTCGGAACACTTCGTAGCACTTTCGCTGAACGTAATCAGCGTTGTTCACGTTCAGTAGACAGCGTGCGCATACTGAACATAAACAACGCTGATATGTTGATTACGTTCTGGGGGTACTCTTCAAAATGGCAGAAGACGGTAACTCGGGGAGAAGAATTGATGAATAAATCATGTTATTATTGCTTTCCTTGCACACAAAAAGTATTCTCGTAGCTTCGTAAAATTCTATGGAGGGTCAGAGAGCTCTCGAATTCCATCAAAAATATCTTAAATTATGTTCCGAAGATGAACGAAGGTCTTACAAGTTTGGAATGGCATGAGGGTGAGAAATTAATAAAATAATTTACATTTTTGGGTGAACTATCCCTTTAAACATCATCACACAGCGTGGGGATATTCATGTACTTACTGGTCCACTTTTGCAGCCTCACTGCATTTATAATTGTGCTCTTGCAAACTATTCTAACTCACACTTTCTAACATATTAAATGCATTTTTAGATTTTAAATAAATATAAAAGATTTGTCCAAAGCTTACTGGTGATGGTGAAGAAGTCATGCAAACATGGTGTAGTCAGTTTATAGCCTACATTTAGCTTGTTACTTCTGGCAATTGTTTTAGGCTTCAAAATTCATAATTAAAAAATCTGTGAAGATTATCACGATGAACAAAACGTGCAAGAATCCTAAACTTTTGTTTGTCACAGAGCTCATTTTCTGCAATTATTCAACAGTCAATGGAATATCCCACTGGGTTTTTGTCACAGGAACCAGGGTAATGCAAACGTCTGTGTTTGCCTGCAAAAGACAGCATCCTTGCGGGACTCTATGCTACGTACTCAAAAACATTAATAAAACTCACTTTTAGATAATATACACATTTAAAATGTACATATTCTTTTGGAAAATGGAGCAAAAAAAAACCTTGATGCCTCATTCTGCACTACACACATTTTTGTCCAATCAAATGCTCTCTTGAATGAGAAAGCCCCTCCCCCAGTACCACTTGAAACCAACCAGGCTATTTAAAAAAATAAGGGATGAATCCTTCCATATATGCCACCAAAACTTCCAGTAAGAAAAAAATAACCCCTCAACTCTCGTTAATCAATTCCACTGGGTCTTTAAGTAAGACAATGAGCACCAATAATAAATAAAAAAGGTCACTCATATCTTTATTTTGGCCAAATTTCTGCAACTGCACAATGTGCAAAAAGAGGGAAGACAAATACTTGATTCAGCACATGCAGAGGACACAGGAAGCATAGCTGAGCAGCCTGAGGGTATTCTCAAGGGAAACACAGGGGATCTGCAATCTCCATAGTGTGCCATTTGTTGTTTGTCTCCCTGGAACCCACAATCAAATCGACAAGCATAGGCCATTATAGACCCATATTCATAACACTTATAGAAAATCTCAGGCCCATGACATACGTCTGGTAAAAAATATCATTTCTCAGCACTAAGCATTCATTAGAGCCATCAGTAGTGCTGAGAAATTATATCCTCCCTAAAACATTAACTACACATTTCTGTTCTCCTCCTCGGATCATTTCTCAATGATTCAATAAAGGCAGAGAGAAAGAATAGGCTCTGCTCTTGGACTGGAGCACGAGCACATGCACATGACTTCTTACACAAAGGCATAAGGATGCTCCATGTGGTTCCAGTAGGAGCCACAGAACAATGTCTTTCCTATTAGGAAACAGTCAGGATCGCCTAACTACCGGCTTTTTTGTTGAGAAGATCCCTAATTTTGTATTTAAATCAATGCATATGTCAGTGTTTATATGCAGAAGGTTTCAACTGCTGTCTATGTGATGTGCAAGACAGATGTTGAAGCAGTGCTAGTGTAATTGCCTGGAAGGTAAGAGGCGTTATGCCTCAGCAGACTGGCACGTGTTTCAATAATAATTACGTTACAACGCCGTTTGCAAGAAATAAAAATGACTACAAGCAAGATCTAACAGCTTATGTACATATACGAGGTCTGAAGACTGTCTGAAAATCAGTTGAGCTGTCTACTAAGACAGAATGCACGCGCCTGTGATGTCAAAATACGCCGCCTAGGTAGGTAGCTCACTACGTGTTGAGACACAGCCTATAAATGCACTGGCCAAGACGAGAGACTTTTGAGTTACTAACCACAGCAATGGACGTCCTCACCGCCGCCGACACACTTTGTCTGAGCTCCGCAGCCGTTCCAGGTTTGCTCAACCTTTTTGTGAATTTTCTTACTTCAGACATGTTTTCCCTCTTTAGTTTGACTGTAATTCCATCATCAACGTCCTCATTGCGGAAAGCGACACCGCGGCACGCCAATCTGCGCGTCTGACAGAGGTGGGGATGCAGGCGGGGCGGGGCGTGGCCTCATGGACCAGCGTTAGCTCCGCCCACCACCAGGGGTTGCCTGATATTGAGCAATCCCTGGTTTTGAATTATTAATGTAAAAGTTTTATAGTTTTGTATTTTATGTTAAGAGAGATTATAGGTTATCTTTGTTTGATTTTATTCTTGTTTCAATATGTAATATTTTAAGATGTAATGAAAATAATGTGGTAAATAAATACATAAATAGTAAAGAGTTTTCATTGTCGTTTTCGAGCAACAATTAGAAAAAGTCTAGATTTTGGGCATTTTGTGCTGTTTTTTAAGCCAGCCTGAGTCAAATCAGCACGTTTCACACCTGAATACGTGTTCTTGTGAATATGTTTGTACATAACCATTAATATGATCATAGGCTGGCACCTTGTGGTCTTGGTTGGTATTAAAAATGTACAATGTACATATTAATGCCACAAACTTAAAACAGTGACATAACCATAGGAAAGTTATACTGCATATGAGCATTGTATTTTCATGTGTGCAAAATGCATGCTATTTACATGGTTAGTTATGACATAATAAAAGTACATATATTATATATACACATACATATATATTTTACATTCTGTACAGTCCTAGTATTCATCTGACAGCCAGCAATTACATCCACACAGCCGGTTTTAAAGCAGTGGCTCTCAACCAAAAATTATATCAATTACAATTACATTGATATCGTCTTAAAATTATATTAATGTAATTATATTCACATAATCCTAAATAAAACACTTAAAACACAGACACTACCCCATTTACTAAACTAAACTGTCATATTAAGTTAATTTATTATTAACAGAAGCACCAGAGGTACATACATCAACTTGATAGGAGGGTCTTAGAGTCAAAAAGGTTGAGAACCACTGTTTTAGTATGATTCGGAGCATGAAGAACGATCATAATAAAATAAAGGCGAAGTCGACGTGTGCCTCGGAAGATACATATTCAGTGTCTCTAGGTCTCTCGGCTACATTTGGTTTTCAGAAGCTGATGAACTTTGGGGCTCAAGCTGGGTCTCCATGGCTTCACTATACTCTTCATGTTAACCACAGGACGCCCTTTTTTCACATCCTCATGTCCAATTACAAGATATTCCAACCCTACAGCAAGAGAAAAACAGACTCATCAGTCAACAAAACGATCCAATTAGCCTAAATTCACTAAACAATTATCAACAAAGAAAGGTCACCGTGTTTAGTATCAGTTATAGACTCTTGCAGTATTTAAGAATTAGTTTATATGTGTGTGTGTGTGTATATTATATTAATACACAAATATATATATACAAGCTTTTTAAGTTTTTCCATGTAATCTTTTATCATTTATTTCATAGATTTGTAATAGTTTTTATTTAACAATAACAAGATTGAATTAATACAACCCAATTAAAAATCCCAGAGATACAAGTAAAATAAATGCATTTAGTAACACCATTATGAAAATGAAGAATTCTGATTCTTCCTAATATATATATATATATGTATGTGTGTGTGTGTGTGTGTGTGTGTGTGTGTGTGTGTGTGTGTGATTCTCTCAAAGATCTTTGCAAAGTACATTTTTATTTTAATAAATGAGCATAAGAGTGAAATAACTAAACTTTGCTTCCTGTCTGTCTATATTGGCAAAATGCCCCCCCCCTCCTCCTCCAAAAAAAGTTACCAGATTTTTTCTGATATATCATTAAGTATTTGCTATGTTTCCATGAAGAATTGAGCAGAAAACACAGCAGATTTCCACAGAATTCACCCTTCATTTGATAATACCTTCATCTAAACAAGGTTCTCTGAGGTCCATTTAACACATCTGATCGTATTTAAATCCATTGCACAGAATTCAGGAGGGAGACAGATTGTTTCCCACAATTTACACAGAAAATGTGGGAAAAAATGTGTTTCCATATGGGCTTGCATATTTCATATCATAAACCATGAATGTGTGCATGTCTGCTAACCTGGGAAAAGTACAGGGCATGTGCAGCCTCGTGAGGTCCAAGACTCGGGATAAAGAGTCCGATTTCCACGAGAGAGCCTGAGGCGTGAGTTATCCCACAACACCTTAAGAACCTTAACATCCACCTCTGCGTGAGAGCCCTTATCATGAGCACCCAGCACTCTCACCTTCACTGCTGCAGTCCCACACAAAAACACACATTAGTTACATCAACTCAGCAGAACATTGAGGTGAAGTGAGTGCACGGCGACTGTTTTATATGCTACTTACCATAAACATATTTTACGCTGCAGAATATTTTGCTGTTTCCAAGTGCTTGCTGTTTGCATACACATTTGTCTGTCAAGAAAAGAAATACCCACCAATTAAAGTATTGGCTGTCAGTTTCTTTCTGTTGCTACGACAACCTAAAAACAGAAATGACATTTCAACAGCACATGCCTTTATCCCAGACGAGACAATAAACTTTTTATGGGAACAAGACAGCGCTGTTATCAGCTCCAAGATTTTCATTTAATACCTGGATGACTAAGTGCAGAGAAAAGCTCTTCTGTTCGAAACAGATGATTTTCTGCCGTGCTGTTGTGATCATATTCAGACCTAGACAACAAACACACAGAGCATGCATGGTTATGTATCTATAAATCATTTATATTATAATATTAGCTGTAAAAGAAATGAGTGATAAAAGATTTTATTTCCATATAAAATCAGTTTTATTTTAAATAAAGTAAGCACAAGCACACTTTCTGAGCAAGAAGTGTCAAAGACGTTTGGCATGTGTCGAATGCTAAAACAAACTACTATTTCAAATGAAGACAAATAGCATTTAGAAACTTGTCTTGCTGGGATTGTCTTACTGGATCATTTTAATGTGATGAACTACACCTGTGGTTGAACTTGAGGTGAACTGACATCATAAATCCACTAAAAATCAGAGATCATCTTGTGACATGTTATCACTTAATGTAATATTTAGCAGTGTGGTATTTATTAATATTTTAAATTAGATTTTTATATTTTCAGTTTTCATTTTAATTTCCGTTTCAGTGATTTTATTAGTTATATGTCTATGTAGCTATAATTTATTTCAGTTTTAGTCATTTTAGTCACTTCAACGTATTTCTGTTAGTTGCTATGGAATCATTTCTAATTTCAATTTTTTATTTTTTCAAGCTTACATTTTTCATCTAATATACATTTTTGTATATTTTATTTCAACTTTATTTTAGACACAAATAATGTATCTTTAAATAAAAACACTGATTTTGGCCCAACTGAACTAGAAAAAAAATTAAATCACAACTTCACATTTCAAATATATGCAGCCTTAGTGAACATAAGAGACTACTTTCAAAAACATGTTTTTAAATATATACTCCAACTTTTGGACACAACCATATTTAAAAAATAATAATCTAAAATTTGTTTTAATTCAGCTTTATTTCAATTATCGAAGATTGTCAAAAATGTTTTTTTTTGCAGTTTAAATAAAGAATAACAACGGTTGATTCTGAAATTCCTTGTAGTCTCACGCATAAGATGAAAATGACCAAAACATGCCCTTTTAAAAATATTAAACAACCAGCAAAAACGTTCATAATCACCTAATCATACAGTCTCCTGTGTAAGGGTCACAATCACCAGCACACTGGCAGGGCTTGCAACCATATTCATCGAAACCCCAGTATCCCAGCATGCACTGGTCACAGTGTGGTCCAGCCACCCCCGGCTTACAGACGCAGTCTCCATTATCAGGGTTACAGTATGTGGAACCAGCACGATTACACACGCAAGCTGCAATTCAGAAATGAAGAATGTTACTCAAATCAAACACATCAGATAAAAATATACTAGTGGTCCTTTCTGAGGCTCTGAACACATTTCATATAAAAAAGTTTTGTGTTTTATAATGAGTTTCTCAATGAATAGAAAGACACAAATCTTTCCAGACCAGACTGATGTTTTGCATACACAGTCAATTATTATGAGCCGGTGTCATCTGATGATTAATCTGTCTGCCTCCACATACACAATAAGCGCGTTTACACTCATGCTGTTCTTGTTACTCTACATGTCCCAACTCGCCGTAAGAGCCATTAGCATTCCGAGCAGGAACAACATTCAATACCAAACATCCCCTCAATGTGTGCACACATGTGTGTGCTACAACATCGGACATGTTCGCTGAACTGGTGAGTTCCTGAATTTTGACATCATCTAGGCCAAGCTGTCCACGTAAACAGATACTCAAACTCACACACATTTGCATGCACACGCTGAAGAAAGATGGAGATCAGGAACGGAAGTGTACAGCAGGGAAATCACAGATACTCCACATGCCATTTTAAGCAGCTTTTCAAAATCTGAGATTAATGGCTTTCATCTTAGTCCAAGACATAAGCACACACACACAAATATGACCAAGTATAAGGAACACTGCATCCAATTTTTTCCACACTTTGAGAGCTGTTTTGTTGTAGTCTAAATTAATATTTTTTAAACGAGCCCATGCTGATCAGCTTGTGTACACAACAGTTGTGAGTGATGCATGATTGTGTCTTACGTCTGCAGGAATCCGGGGCAGTCGAGGGTCTCTCTGGATCTCTGTAAAAGCCGCTCTGGCAGTGTTGGCAGTGACGGCCGCTGGTGTTTTGAAGGCAGTCACACACACCTCCACTCCGCTGACCCGAGCGAAGCCATACGGATCTGTCAAAGTGACAGCTCTCTGCGTGGCCGTTACACTTACACTCTACACAACAAATACACAAATATTGGATTATTGCAAACAATCAACTTACAGATCATCAGATTTTTTATGTCCAATTGGTTGCCAAGTATGTGGTTATCCTGAAAAACTGGGCAACTTTCAACTGCTGTGGCTGACTTTTTTTTATGGTCTGTAGTTAGAAATAAAATTAGATTAGAATCTAAAGGTTTTTGACCAACCAACAAAATTCCAACTGCAGCTCAAATTCCAAATGCTTCCGATAACTATTGGACTCTAAGGGTGTATTCACACCAGGAAAGACAGCTAGTTCACTTGCTTTGGTCCAGACCAAATACAATGTTGATTTCCACACTGCCCTTTTCGCAAGTTAACCAGAAACTGTAAACAAAACCACGCGTGTGCTTAAGGTCATCCATTCATTGGTTCACATTCATTCAACCGTACCAGAGTTTGTTTGGAAGCGGACCGAGACCACCTCTTCAGCTGGGTCTCGGTACGATTGCTGTATTCACACCTGCCCAAAGGGGGGGGAAACGAACTTGAGTTCGATTCAATCGAACCAAACAAGAGAGGTGTGAATACACCCTAAAAACCACATATTAAATTTACGTAATGGGCTGGTTTTGGTCAAGTCGTGATTTGTCACAGAACTCTCTTTAACAGATCTGGCAACCCTGCCATATAATTACACTGAAGGAGGGACCAGAGCCATATCTACACAACTACAAACTTATAATGTTACAAAAGATTCTATTTTAGATAAATATTGTTGAACGTTCTATTCATCAAATAAGCCTGAAAAAAAGTTGGTGCCATTTCCACAAAAAAATATTAAGCAGCACAATCGTTTTCAACATTGATAATAAAAAGGATGGTTTCTTGAGTAGCATATCACTGAAGACTGGAGTGATGACAGCTGAAAATTCAGCTGACATCACAGGAATAAATTACATTTAAAAATATATCAAAACAGAAAAAAAAATATTAATTGCAATAACATTATTACTGTTGTACTGTATATTTGATCAAATAATTGCAGCCCTGGGAGCATAAAATATTTCTTTCAAAATCATTAAAAATCTTGCAGAGCCAGACTTTTAACCAGTAGTGTAAGGACCAGAATATCATAGAAACTGGTCAGCTCTTTTAACTTTTTCCAAGTTACACAAACAGTCACACATCCCACCTTCAGTGTTATGCCCACGTCAGAACTTGGTTTTACAGATGAACTGAAACTTACTAACACACTGATGAGCTTCTCCAGTTAAACCGTTAGCTGGTTGCCATGGTCGGTCATTGTAGAGGCGATCGCACCGTTCACAATGATCCCCGGCCGTGTGATGCCGACACACACATTTACCGTGCACCTGTGGCAGAGGCCAGAAAACACAATTGACAATACAATGACACTTTGTTACACCTTCACCTCAGCAAACCTCAGTTAAAAGGCTTGTTAAAAATCTTCAATCAGAGATTTACTAAGCCCATCTTCAACATGCTCCTGCATCAAATGTGTTCATTCTAGTGCCAAATATGTTATCATACCGCATACTTTGCCAAACTAAACCGCAAAGGATAGGCCAACTCCCAATACCTTTTTGTTTTCTTACGAGAACCTACACTTGGCTAGTTTTTATCCCCCTCAATGGACCTCACATTGCTTCAATCAAGATTCACTGGGTTACCGTTAAACTTTATCATTCAAAGGTCTGGGGTCAGTAGTTTTTATTAATAATTTTGGGCTAAACCGATTAAAAATGACAGTAAGGATTTCAATATTGTTTTTTAAAAAAATCTGTTTCTAATAAATGCTGTTCTTTTGAACTTTATAGTAATACAAAGTCTCACGGTTTCCACAAAAATATTAAGCAGTGCTGTTTTCAACATTTAAAAAAAAGTTTCTTGAGCACCAAATAAGAACTATTTCTGGAGGATCAAGGGACACTGAAGACTGGAGTAATGATGCTGGAAAAACAGCTTTGCCATCACAGGACTAAATTACATTTTATATTCAAATAGAAAACAGTTATTTCGAAGAGTAATAATATTTCACTATATTACTGTATTTTTGATTAACTATATTCGACTTTGAAGAGCATAATAGACTTCTACAGAAGTTACTTTTTTGAGAAAAATTCAGAATTATGAGATATAAATAATAATTTTTTATATATATAATAAGTAATTGTGACTTTCTCACAGTTCTGACTTTTCTTATCTATAGATCACAATTCATGTTCATGTCTCGCAACTGCAAGATGTAGCAAGATAAAACATCACAATTACCTTCAGCTTCAAAGTTTTCCCCAAACTTTGGAACGGTAGTGTAATCATAGTGGATTTTTATTGATCTCTAGTCGTTCTTGCTAAGGCCATCCATCTTACTATCACTGATTAGATATTTGAAAAGAGCCCTAATTCCTTTAATTTGCTACAGTCAATCATTCTCTCTCCTACATCTCCGAGTTATGTGCTCAATCTCTCGCTCCTGTATAAAAACATCCTCCTCACCCTCAATGTCCATGATTACCTAATGCTAATATCCCAGACTCAGCCATCCATCGAGAAGCACAGATAATTATTATCGGTCACTCTCCAATATGGAATGAAAACAAACAAGCGAAAGAAGAAATTTGTAAAATATTTCAAGAGAGAAAGAAAAAGGACAAATCAGCGCTTCAGAGGTAGGGGGGCAAACTGGCAGCGCTCCATTCACTTGGCATCTGAAACACTTTCACATGTTTATCATCATAATATGGGAGGAAACGCACTCAGACGCACATACTCTCCCTGCTAACCAAAACATTCCTGCAGGGGCACACAAGGGTTGCGTGCGAGCACGTGTTCCTATTATGAGTGTGGATGGACAAAGCATGTCAGTGCGACCGTGTTTGTCTGCATGTCTGGGTGGGTAGCATGTATGTCTGTGTGCATGCTTGTCGATTGGCACGGGGGTGCATGTTTTGTCTGGGCTTCTAGATCAAACGGTTTAACCTTTGATAAGAGAGCAACGAGCTGATGTGTGTGTGTTTGAGCGAGTGAGACTAATTGCTGTTATTGTCTGATCACAGCATGCAAACAGCAACTCAATTAGCAAAAGCAATGCAGCCCCTCGTTTTCGTCTCTCTGCTTATCAGTATTCCTCCCTCCATTGTTTTTCTGCCTGACTTTGTCTTTTTATCCTTCAGTTGCTATCCGTTTTATCTCTCTGCAGAGATAGAGCCAAATGAACAGCAAACACATTGCTTATATAATCTGAAACAAAGACAGTGAGAGGGGAAAGAGTGAAAGACAGTAAATGGAAAGGGGGAACTGTTTATGTAATCATACGGGAAACATGTTTTCTGGGAAGGTTGATAACTGTAAATAACGCTGTTTTTGTTTTACATTGTCATTGTTCTCCTTTACAGGGACGAAATCTCTGAAAATTCTGTCATCGGCTATTCACCCTCGTGTCATTTCAACCTGTATGAGTTTCTTTCTTCAGTAGAGCAGAAACTGTTTTTGCCCATATAAAGAAAGTCAATGGGGTCCAAAACTGTGTTGGTAATGTTTAATTACTCAAACTATTAAAATTATTTTTGATAATTTGAATAAAGCAGAAATGAAATAAAAATAAATACTTGACAAAATTTAACTTTAATGAGAATTAGATTGAGAATGTTGTCTTGGCAACTAACTTAAAATAAGTTGAAACTAAGGCTCTGTTTATACTAGAGCGTTTTAAAATGAAAACGATCTTCGTCTACACTGGCGTTTTCACTACGTTTGAGGGTCGAAAATGCTGGAGTAGTGTAAACGACAGGCGTAACCATAGCAAAACTATGTGTTTTGAAACGAAAACGCATTAGTGTAAACTTATACAATTATTAAACTAAATTAAGCTAATTATTAAAAAAAAAAACACTAAACAAAAAAAAATTATATATATATATACACATAAAATTATAGAAAATTTTAACATTAAAATGAAAACTTAACATATAAAAATTAGTTAATACAAAGTAATATATAAATACTAAAATAACCAAAACAACACTGGATCCCAATGACTTTTGCTGTGAACTTTTGTGTTTAGGAAAAAAGAAAGTCGTATAGGTTTGAAACACCATGTAGATGTCAAGAGTTTTTATTAAATCTTAGGACTGTTTCACACCATGCTCTGCAAGTATACGGTATGTACAGGCCCAAAAAAGAATGACTCCGTATTGCAACTATACACTTACCATGTGTTTAACAGGAGGGGGTGTAATCTGTTGATCACCAGCAGCCACACACTGGTCTGCATGTCCATGGCACAAACAGCCTCCCTTTAAAATGAGGTCATAGATGGCATAGTGGGCAGTGAGCACCTTGGCATCAGGAAGCTTTTGTTGACAGAAGCAGGACTGTGGCTGAAGCAGACGTATCCGTATGTTAGTGATGCCAAGGTGGGCTCGGGCATCAATGCTGTACGGATCCAGTTTGTCCCAGGTTGACAGAGCACGGTAAATGACCTACTCATGCACAAATACATATATTTAAAAAAAACACTGACACTTGAACAGATTAGGATCAATTTAGCATTATAGCATGCTCAACAAAGGCTCCTCTGCAGTGAATGGGTGCCGCCAGAATGAGAGTCAAAACAGCTGATAATTAAAAACAAAACCACCAATTAACAAAAAAACAATCCACACAATTACAGTCAATCAGTTAACATTTATAAGTGAAAAAACATCAGGTTGTTTAACCGTTTTCTCCACTGAAAAAGTGATCTCATCTGAAACAGGAGAAAATATGTTTTTATCAGCTGTTTCGTCTCTCATTCTGACGGCACCCATTCACTGCAGAGGACCCACCAGTGAGCAAGTGATGTAAAGCTAATTTCTCAAAATCTGTTCTCATGAGGAAACAAATTAATCTACATTTTGGATGACATGGGAGTAAATTCAGCAAATGTTCATTTTTGGGTCAACTAATCCTTTAAGAGCCTCATTATTCATGCAAAAATGCATCAAATGCATTTCCTCTGTAACGTGAGATATTCTATGCACACTCTCACCTCTCCATTGCTGCAAGGCTCTGCTGTGGAGTATTTCTGAGTGCAGCTCTGTTCATCCTCCAGGTTGAACACTTCACTGCAGTTGTGTGCATACAGCATCAGAGCGCTCCATGTGCGCCCAAAGTCCTGCGAGCGCTCTATCGCCATGGCAGCAGGGCGTGGCGACCGAAATATGATAATGAGGTGGGTGAAGTAAAATTCCACCTCTAAATCCAGCTGTAAAGTTTCGATGGAAACACCCTGAGCGGACTGCCACCAGGTCGGTGGGTGTTTGAAGGGTGAGTCTGTCATGGACGCAGGTGGGTGTGCGCGGTGCAGTACTGAAGCATCACACACCTCACAATGCAACACACATATATTCATTTTGTAGACAGGCCTGCAGTAGCGTTCTGGAGAGGATGAGCCACACTGGGAAATTGTCTGTACAGGACGCCCGACTGCCAGGTTCCCCATGCGTGGATTACACACCCGATTCTCACATCCTGCATAAACAAATAAAACATTTTAGAATACAACACAAACAAATTGACTGAACATTAAATAATGCACATTCCAACAGACACTGACTAAAGATACAGTGGTTCCAAAAAGCATTTGGACACTACAGTAAAAAGTCTAAGACTTGTATTTTTGAGAAAAGACGTAGTTTTAAGTAGTATGTCAACAAGTAATTATCAGTGACCAGTTACATTAGTCTGGACTACATAATCAGACACTAAAGACTATTAACTAGATAGTGCTAATATTCAGATTACTTTTCAGTGATTACAAGAGTATTATTTAGCCAATGGCAGTAAATTACTCAAAATGTATTGATTCGCTCTAATTCTTATTTTGTCTCTCGTAAATTATCTTTTCTAAAACATCCTACATCTTATATACATTTGGAATTTTCCCCAGTTTTATGGAACTGCACACACCAACCAGTCAGGTGAATATATTACACAGAATGGAGGCCAAAAAAACTTCAATTTGAAAGTTTAATTTCTTCACTTCATGCAAAAATCCCCTGCAGTTCTTTCAGGATCTCCAGTTTGCAAAACTTAAGTTGGTTAAAGTTTAATGCACTTCATGATGTTGAAAACAAAGATTGCAAAATATTTTCTTATGAATTTGGTCAAAAGAAATCCGAAAGTAATCAAAAAGTAATCCGAAAACATTACCTAATGTGTTACTAACTACAATTTAATTGACTACCATTTGTAAGTAGTCTACACAGCACTGTTTATTACTTAATTATTAGCCTATAGATTTACCCATCACATTTGAGAGAGGGGGGTCTGTTTTAAAACCTTTTAGATATTTATTGATTTTAGATACATTTAGCTATATGTGTTGGGAAGCAGAATTACGATTTGGGTTGCACGAGACTGACAGACTGTGCCCGAAAATGACCTTTACATTTTTGGCCACATTTATATTTAATAAATTAGTTTTAAAGTCACTGTATAACTCCCGCACTGATAAACAAACAAACACGTTTATATAAATACAATTATAGTAGGCTACAAAGAAAATTTAAACGCACTTTTAACGTGCTAGAATAATCTACAAATGCAGAATCAATCTGCAAATTGGTTAGATTCAGCAACATCTGGATGTTTGGGTGTGTATGCATATGCAAAGTTTGGTTTTGTTTTGCATATTCAAACCATCCCCATGTCTTTCTCTCCAATCAATCAGTTCGTCAGACACCACGAGTCTCTGTTCGCTTGACAACCAGACAACTTGTTTTGCTCGCACCTGCTGGGTGAATAGTTTACATACTGACCTGAACGCACGGGGTGAGGAACGCTCATCAGGAGCGCTGCGAGCAACACACATCTTCCTGGCAGCTCCATATTAGTCATCAATCCAGGAAAAACATAAAACAAGACACAAATTACACGTATCAAACCCCGCGAGGGGTTTTAATCCACAATACGCACGGGAACCTGATTCCGCTCCGGAGCCTTTCAGATTGCATGGAGCACGACTTCATTGGCGTGGGTTGGCCAGGTGCGCAAACGCTGAGCGGAGGTGATCTGCTCCCATAACAAACAGAAAGTGTTCAGCTGAAATAGGACTACTCTCGCGCGACAACGCCATTAGTGTGTAACCTCAAATAAGCGTCTGTCAGAGTCACTTCTGTCCCCGGCCGCGCTGCTCGTGAAGAAGTGAGTTGTGAGTGTGTTTTGCTCTGAGCGCGGCTCGTGGGGCTGCGCGTGCTGCTCTGGAACACCTGAGCTGGAATCTGGAGCCCCTCTGAGTGACAGGAGCTTTGAAGAACACAGGCCACGCCCCTTCTCCCAGCATTTTTCTCGATTTAATGGAGCATTCCTGGCATGAGTCATCTGAGTCATTCAACGTCAGATCTGGCAGGATGTACTCTCTCTTTCTAAATGGACACTTACTTTCTACTGAGTTCAATTATTTATTAGGCTAACTGTAGACTTTTTAAGTTACTGAATTAAGTTATCTTTGATCATTGTTTTCACTAATTTTATATTCAGCTATTTAAAATGACATGGAAGTTTGTCTTAATGCCCCATTTAATGCCCCTAAGTTTATGCATAATAATTTCTAAAATTAAAGGTTCCAAAAGGGGGGTTTTGCCTCAATGTCTTAGAATAATATTTTTTGGTTCCCCAAATAGCCTTTCAGTGAACAGTTCTTAAAAAATATTTGTTTTTCTTATTCTAAAGAACATTCTGAAGAGAGCGATATCATTTAAAGACCATTTTGTCATCAGGGCGTTTCCCAGAACGTTTCTTAGAATGGAAAGATTTCACATGAAACCATCAATGCCAATAAAGAACCTTTATTTTTAAGAGTATAGGTTAAAAAAATACCTTGAAAATGACAAGAAAGTGCCAATGAAACTAAGTGCAGTCTGAAATTTTCTTCTAAAATTAGTCTTTTTCTCAGGCTCCTATATGCTCAGTTATTTCACTTTAATGGCAAAACTACACATAGGAGCCTGAAAAAAACAGCTAATTTTAGAAGAAAGTTTCAAACGGCACAGAGGCTTTTGCCTCTGAACTCTTCATATATAGGCAAGATTTAATCTCATGTTTTATATGTAAGCTGTCATTTGAGGTTAAGTACACACATAATTTAAATGATCATTCAAATGTATTTTAATTAGCAAAAGCTATTTAATAAAGAAAATATGTAATTCTGCATTCTGTAGACTGTAATAAATACTGTTTAATTTAACACTCTGATGACATTGTTTCATTCTGCATTCTATGACACTGTTCCACACTCTTCTTTTCTCAGTTTATCAAAAGATCTTATTTGATTCTTGGATGGCGCTCATTGGGACTGGTTCCAAATTACGATTCCTACTGTAACTGAAATCAAAGGATATTTTGAGATTTAAATCACGTGAAATCAGCTGACAGGAAAAGAGAAGTGTGTATATTGATTTGGTGAAGGTGGAAAGACTGGGTTTTAAGATTGGTTAACAGGAAGGTTAAGGATGAAAGACCAGTCACTCTGAAATATTGAAAAAATACTTGTCTGGAATGCGGATCTGCAAAAGATTTCCGTTCTAATCCTCTAGTGTGGGCTTTCAGGCAGCTTTGCTAAGCTTTGATTCATTCACAAAGCACCCAATACATCTCTGGAGCAATTAATATAACTCATTTTTATTTAAAAACTCATTTATACTCTTAAAAATAAAGATGCTTCACGATGCCATAGAAGAACCCTTTTGTCTAAATGGTTCCATAAAGAACCTTTAATGTCTGAAGAACCTTTCTGTTTCACAAAAGGTTCTTTGTGGCGAAAGAAGGTTCTTCAGATTATAAAAAGATAAGAAGGAGATGGTTCTTTAAAGAACCTTTGACTGGATGGTACTTTGAAGAGCCAGAAATGGTTATTTGCTGTAAAGAACCTTTTAAAGGCACAATATGTAAGATTGTTTTATTAAAATATCCAAAAACCACTAGAACAGTGTTATATATTTTGCTGACTTGTGTACTTACATTATCCCAAATGTTTCGAAGAATGTTTAAATCCAGACAAATAAGCAATTTTAACTAGTGAAACGGACCGTGTCCATAGTGTAGTGTCATTGTGTCACTTGTCAATAACGTCATACACCCTCGATTTCCAGTTTTGTTTTGTAGAAAACATGGAAACATCAAAGACGCTTTAATATGTTATGCGTTTTATTAGACAGGCGACGACCGCACAGAGTAGCATTACAACAGAACTTTCAAATGTATATAGTATGATAAAACAGCGCTAGTTTACCCATAGATATATATAGAAGCCATATTCGACCGCTTCAGGCACGTTGATGCGGCCGCCATCTTGGAACAGTATTTTTGACATCTTTCACCACTGTAGGTTCACAGAGAGCCGTTGAGCCATTCTGTGCATGATTGTGGCATCTTTCGAATATTCAGTGATTACTATGGTGAATGACGTCATGTTCACCTCTGCAATATGGCGGACGGCTTACGTATAGTGGCCCATAGAATTGTAAGTCGCTTTGGATAAAAGCGTCTGCAAAATGACTAAATGTAAATGTAAATGTAGAAACAATCGCTAATGAGGCATCTAGTATATCTATGGGTTTACCCCTCATAAGCACAACTGGAAGGATTGAAAGCGGTCGACTGTGGCATAATAAAAGCTCCTCTGCTTTCTAATGTTTGCGCTCGTTCAGAGGCCTCGTTTCGCTTCGACGGATTTCTCCCTCACTCTGCTTCATACTACAATGTTAATAAATATTTAATACATTAGCTCATCCATGAACATGATTTCTGCCCAAGTCCCGTCGGATTGCATCAGCTGTGGGGATGAAGACAACAACTCCCATGATTCCACACTCAGTCACGGCATCATCAAATGCCTTTGTTTCTTTAGCTGTGTCCGAAACCGCTCTATATCCACTATATAGTGCACTATATCTGGTGTCAGCCATTTTGTAGTGCTGTCCGAATCCTGAGTGAATGACTTCATTCCCTACATTCGTTCACTACTTTTTACCCACAATGCATTCTGATTTCGAGTGTACAACCGATGTAGGCCCTGTCCCAAATGGCACCCTAAACCCTCGCAGTCTTCCTCTGAGTCCGCACTTTCGTGACGTAATGCCGCTTTGACTGTCGGGTAGAAGTCTGCTGCGGAGCTCGCCCCAATGCGGGCTCGGCAGAAGTGCGGATCGAGGGCGCATAACGGCCGCAAAGGGGGTGCTCACGAGCACCCTTCTGGATGCTAAAATGAGGAATGGGACACCCTACGGTCTCGTGAAATTAACGGACACACGCACGCGGCGGCCATTTTAAGTCCGTAAGACCGCAAGTGCACATGAAGTGTTCCATTTGGGACAGGGCCGCACACTCGCTGAAGCACTATTTCCCACAATCCAATGCGGAGAACCGACGAGCTAGTCTCAGCCTCAGACGTCACGCCCACAGACCGTTGTCTAAACGTCTGATGCATATGGTACACTTATCTGGAAAGACTTCAGTAGTGTCGAAGTCGTTGTCAGATTGGTTAGATTATACAGGATTTCCGGGAGACGTGTGTGTCGCGTTCTTTAACGTTCCACCTGGAAACAAAGATGCCGTGGCGACAAACTCCCTCGCGAAAGAAGAATGCCGACTGTGTTTACAAATGTGACGGCGAACGCTTAACAGGGTAGACTGAATGAGTTTCACACACTGGTTTGTTATTGTGGCGACATTTCCACGCTGAAACGAACTGTGATTAGTTGTTGACATGTCGGTCAAACGGCCTCACGAGCGGGCCTTGGCCAATGAATGGGGCCATCTATTCCAGACCTTCAGCCGTCAGTCTGAAGGTCTGGCTACGCGAGACTACTGACGAGCTGAAAGAGAGAGCGGGAGCGAGCGAGTTTGAATGAGAGATGCCGTTTACATCTTTCTTATTTATGCTTTAATGTTTATTTAATACATTATTTATATTAAAATATATTATGTAGGCAATAATAACTCTGTTTAATATTTTACTAATTTATTGTGGCATCGTTGTTAACATACAAAATTATGATAATTTGGTGGATAATTAAAAAAATGTCATTAATCACCTGTATTCTTATGTAAAATTAACGGTCGCCTGAGGGTGCTCTACGACCATGATCTATCTGAGCTCAAAACGCTGCTAAGGAGTGTTTCAAGATGAACATGCAGTATAATAGTATTTAATGATTATGAACATAAAAGCATTACAAAACAAATTAAAACCATCGACGAAATCACAAAGCTGATGCGGAGGTATGTATTATTACAATATAACGTAATTTTATTGTTATTGCAATTAATATTTTCTAAAATAAGGTACATGTAAATATAAAAGTACATATGTGATGAAGATGTTTCAAGTCTTATACGTCACCATATTTCAATACCACTTAACTGCCATACACTATATAGGAATGAGTGAACGAGTGAAAAGCTTATGTTTATTTTGAACTCTAGTTACATACTGTGCCTTTATGCTGCAGGTACATATGAGACAATGAACTAATAGATTCTGTCTCTTTCTGCCTCCTTTCAGGCAATAAATCTGGAAAATAATCTCTTGGCATATCTAATCCATCCTGTCAGCCATGTAAATATTTCAAATATGGCCTCTTTTGAATAAATGGTAATGAAATGACAAAGCCTCCTGGAAAAGTCTTTAGATAGAAGACTGTGCAAGACCTAATTACATGCATTTTATTATTTATTTACTTACTTACGTGTAGGTATTGAGAAATGCACGTAATTAATTATACAAAATAGTAAAAGGCATTCTATTTCAGTCCAGACTACCATCATGAACAAGGCCGTTTCTCAAACGGAAGACTGCATCCTCCGTAGGTCGCATTTGTAGGCTGCATACGTCTTAAAGCCTGGTTTATTTCAGTTAACTGAGCATTACATTTGCGATTCAAAAGCATCGAATACTGGTCAAATTTATAACTGTCAATATTCTAAAATAATACGTATCTTTATGTCTACAGCGGTGCACAATGCTATTACCCGCCAGTGCTGCGTGTGGCGCTGTGCTCAGACGCGCTCTTCTCTCCCGGCGTGCGGTCAAAGTGCGCTCGTAGTCCTTCCCTCATTCGGCGGCAAGGCGTGCGAGTGTGCTACAACAGCCTATGCTATTTAAATAAATTAAAAAAAAATTCCTTAATACTACTTTAGCAGTACAGTCATGGTAAGTTCAAAATAATTTGTTCCTTTTGCCTTAATATTTGAGGTTTTGTAAAAGAGCGAGGCGGTTTTCATTCATGAATGAGCTGAGAATGCGGCTGCATGTTAGCATCTGGAACGTAGAGCGGACGTTGTTTTCAGTAACTTAGTGATCAATGTTTGGTTAGTGACACTGAGCTCGTATGATCAATGTCTCCACTTGCTATGTTGCAACCTAGTCAGCTGCCTCCCTAGATAGTGTTTAAAATGCTCTCTGCGTAGAAAGCTAACGTTAACTTGCTTTCCTTGTGACAAAATCACAAAAAAATGTAACGTTATCGGTTCATTTCGCAACTAACGTTAATTCAGTGGAATCCAACAATAATACTATAAGAAGGTTAACTAAAGTATCTAATGAGATTTATGTAACGTTATTCGCTTGAGAACAAAATTATATTGTAACGTTATATAGTCAAGTCTTTTTCAGAAGCCTGTATTTTTTTTTGCTGTAACGTTAATATCTTTCTCATTGATGTTTTTTGAATATTAGTTCCTTGTGATATTCCACAGAAGCATGTTAAGTTACCCCATCCAGTCTTATTTGGGACTATGATTGTTTTATGTTGGAATTCTATGAAATAATTCCCATTAGAATACTTTAGGATTGTTCCAAATTATATGAAGTTCCAATTTTTCCAACTTAATATCTAATTACACTGAACTCTTTTCTGCAGAGTTTGCCGCTGAACCCCAAGCCCTTTCTGAACGGTCTCACAGGAAAGCCTGTGATGGTGAAGCTGAAGTGGGGGATGGAGTACAAGGGCTACCTGGTGTCTGTGGACGGCTACATGAACATGCAGGTATGTCCGATTATAATTCATGTTATTAAATCCATCAGTCATTGATGCTGGTGTTTTTATCTGCTACATACAATATCCGTCTCAAAATAGCAAGTAATAAAATGCACAATATCCAGTGTTATTTAGAGCAATGCTCACATCTAAGTTTATATTGATTGTTATGGATTAAGCTGAATGTTGTAAGTAGTCCATACGGATTGATTGAGCTTTGTTTCTCTACTATATCTAGCTGGCAAACACAGAAGAGTATGTGGATGGAGCATTAGCAGGTCATCTTGGTGAGGTTCTCATCAGGTAAGATTTTGGATTTAACTTTTTGTACGGATTTTTGAATCCATAATAATAAAAATACATAATTTGTATTAAATGGTAATAATTTTGTATCCTTTTCTGCAGGTGTAATAATGTTCTGTACATAAGAGGAGTAGAAGAAGAGGAAGAAGACGGCGAGATGAGAGAATGAAGAGTGAATTGATTTCTTCTGATCTGATTGGATGATTTATTGGTTGTGATTTTACAGTTTGTCTGAGTTTTATGTGAAGCTGTGTGTCTTTTCTTTGTAAAATTGTTAGATATTTTTTACACTGTAAAAGTTATCGGTGGCACAATGACAAATAAATTGTGCTCTTTGTATGTTATTGTTGTCATTTCTTTGACTAATATTTGAAGTCAAAATTAAATCATAATTGACTCCACTTACTTAATGCAACAAATCATAAATGCATGAATAAGATTTAGTTTCAGCACTAATTCTGAAATATAATACCATGTACAGTCTCTTGTAATGCCAACTGTGCAGTAATTGCAGATGGACAGAATGAAGTCCCATCTTGTGTCTTTTTAGTTGACACTGAATATCAGGTTCACTTGGTAACAGGTCACAACATTAGTAAAGCGGTTCATGAATGTTAAAGTTCACTAAGTGTATTCAACATTATTTTCTATATGATCAATTTGAAGGCAATTACAGGTTTAATTAAGTTATACTGTATGTGTAGTAATAGTTTATTTAGATATTTATGTAGCCTATATGTTTAGGTATTAATTAAAATGATATAATTTTCCCCAGTAGCTACTTTAAGTAAACCAATACATACAGATTTGTTCGGGACGTTACACAGGCAAGAGAAGGAAAAACACTTTTATGAATTATGCAGGTTTAAGTACAAACCAGCTTTATGGTTGTGTGAAAACAAATGTTACATTTTTGTGATGAAGTGTGGCATTTTCACAGATTTAATGATGAAACAAAATACAAAGGCAGGTAAACTCCTCACTGTCGTTCATATTCATTAGAAATCCGTTTCTTTTGACCTTTTCACACCGCCGTTTGTTTACCTCATAAATCAGCTGAAGATGAGCTCCTCCCTCACTGATCGTTGGTGATTCAGTTACCTCTTTCCCTTCCGACCTTCGTCCAGTTACACAATTTTGGCTTCGCTAAATATTTACCCACTCTTTTATCCCTGAGCTCTGCTCTGAACCACTTGCACCAAAGTTAACCTAGCAATGTCTGCGAGCAGTTTCAAACTTTTGGTCAAGAACGCAACACAAGTGGTGTTGGTTTGTAGAAATGGTGAAAAGTATCTCACCAGAGATGGGATGCAGACGCTGGCTGTCGTTGAGAAAGGCAGTGTGCTGATTGGACAGTAAGTCTTCACTTATTTATTGTGATGAATTCAGCACAGTTTTATTGTGTTTTCAGATTTGGAAAACACTCATGGTCTGTTATCTAATAGTCGGCTATGTAAAATGTATTGTATCTTTGTAAACTATTTTGATGAGCTATTTTTATAGTACATATATTTTTAGGGTATAATATAAAAAAACTAAACAAATTAAAGCATTGAATACTGCTTTGAATTTTTATTCCTGGCTCCCTTAAAGGGAGATTAAATGTATTACATGAAGATGTTAAAATACAATAAGAGGTCCGCTTTTAATTAATTGATTGATTAAGTATTGGGACAAAATTGTACACAGAAATTGGAAAAATCTCCTTTGGGACAACATTTTTCTTTTCGGGTTATTTTGGCTAGTCTCCAGTAATTATAAATAACTTTATAAAATATAAATTTAAGTATATGGGCTGTCCTCATTTAGCCGTGTGTGTGTGTCTGTGTGTGTGCAGTGATGGACTAATTAAAGCTGTTGGACCAGCAGACATCATTGAGTCTCAATTCAAAGGAGCTAAGTTTGACAATGTTCTGGATGCTTCTGGCATGTGTGTCATCCCTGGTAAGTGTTACATCTACCACCGTTTCTGTTGACAATTCCTTTGAAAAAAAAGTTTAAAGAATATTAACAAATGTTTCAGGTCTGGTCGATGCACACACACATCCAGTATGGGCTGGAGACAGAGTGCATGAGTTTGCCATGAAGGTGTTGCTCTCATTTTATTCCATCTGTTTCTACTCTTCCATTTTATATTATATTAATATATATTTAAGTCTTTGTGTCACAGAAGTTATCTGAACAATTATCTTAACATCAAAGCATCTTAATACAAGTAATGAAGCATCATTGTGCCCGGGCCTGTTGTGTATGTACAGCTGGCCGGTGCCACATATATGGAAGTGCATGAAGCAGGAGGTGGAATCCATTTCACAGTGACACATACTCGCTCAGCAACCGAACGACAACTATTGGAAGGGTTAAAGAGCCGTCTGGAGCGCATGATGAGAGCTGGAACCACGCTGGTGGAGTGTAAGAGCGGATATGGGCTTGAGCTGGACACTGAACTCAAGATGTTGAGGGTGATCAATTCAGCCAGAAACTCACTGCCAATCGGGATATCAGCAACATACTGCGGAGCCCATGCAGTACCCAAGTACATAGTCTTTATAACAAACACTATACATTTTTTTGGTGTATTTTTGATTAATTAAATGCTGCCTTGGTGAGCATAAGAGACCAACCCCAAATGTTTAAACCTATACAACTCTTAATTTGTTTAACATCCATTTTCTCAGAGGTAAAACTATGGAGGAAGCCACTCAGGACATTGTGGCAGTGCAGTTACCCAAGATAAAAACCCATATTGCTTCAGGTGAACTGCAGGTGGACAACATTGATGTATTTTGTGAGAAAGGTGTGTTTGATCTGAACTCAACACGCTGCATACTCAAGGCTGGTAAAGATATGGGCCTCAACATCAACTTTCATGGCGATGAACTCCATAGCATGAACTCGGCACATGTATGCATACTCACATACTTTCTTGCACACACATGCTTGAATGTTGAAATCTTGTCTTGTTTCTTACATAATCGGTCTCTTCTTTGTCCACCTGTCTAACAGCTTGGGGCAGAACTTGGCGCTTTAGCCATCAGCCATTTAGAAGAAGTGACAGATGATGGAATTGCTGCAATGGCAAGAGCTAAAACATCAGCGGTCCTCCTGCCCACCACTGCCTATATATTAAGGTAAATAACTACGATGTTGATGTTTTCCATAAAATAATTGAAAGAAATAAGGGATTTGATTCTCCTTGTGTCTGTTGAAGGCTGTCTCCACCACGTGCGAGAGATATGTTTGATGCTGGAGTCATAGTGGCCCTGGGCAGTGACTTCAACCCCAATGCCTACTGCTGCTCAATGGTGACCATAAGACTCAAAACTTTTTCAAACAAAGGTTATTAGTAGAAATGTAACATGATAACACTTAATTTCATTCTATTTGGTCTGTTTATTAGCCTATGGTGATGCACTTGGCCTGTGTGCTGATGAAGATGTCTATGCCTGAAGCTTTGGCTGCAAGCACTATAAATGCTGCCTACGCTCTCAACCGTTCACATACACATGGGTCGCTTGAAATCGGGAAACAGGGGGACCTTGTGATCATCAATGCACCACGGTTAGATCATACCCACACAATACCTAGAGATCTATGAAGGCAACTGCTGAATAGTTTAGGTTCACAAGTTTTTTGAATAAGGTTTGGAAAAAAAATTATATACATATACACAATACACTCACTGGCCACTTTAGGTACACCTTGCTAGTACTGGGTTTGACCCCCTTTTGCCTTCAGAACTGCCTTAATTCTTAGTGGCATAGATTCAACAAGGTGTTGGAAACATTTCTCAGAGATTTTGGTCCATATTGATATGATAGCATCACGCAGTTGCTGCAGATTTGTCGGCTGCACATCCATGATGCGAATCTCCCGTTCCACCACATCCCAAAGGTGCTCTATTGGATTGAGATCTGGTGACTGTGGAGGCCATTTGAGTAAAGTGAACTCATTGTCATGTTCAAGAAACCAGTCTGAGATGATTTGAGCTTTGTGACATGGTGCATTATCCTGCTGGAAGTAGCATCAGAAGATGGGTACACTGTAGTCATAAAGGGATGGACATGGTCAGCAACAATACTCAGGTAGGCCGTGGCGTTTAAACGATGCTCACTTAGTACTAAGGGCCCAAAGTGTGCCAAGAAAATATCCCCCACACCATTACACCACCACCACCAGCCTGAACCGTTGAGACAAGGCAGGATGGATCCATGCTTTCATGTTCTTTACGCCAAATTCTGACCCTACCATCTGAATGTCGCAGCAGAAATCAAGACTCATCAGACCAGGCAACGTTTTTTCAATCTTCTATTGTCCAATTTTGGTGAGCCTGTGTGAATTGTAGCCTCCGTTTCCTGTTCTTAGCTGACAGGAGCGGCACCCGGTGTGGTCTTCTGCTGCTGTAGCCCATCTGCTTCAGGGTTCGACGTGTTGTGCGTTCAGAGATGGTATTCTGCATACCTTGGTTGTAACGAGTGTTTATTTGAGTTACTGTTGCCTTTCTATCTTCTCTAACCAGTCTGCCCATTCTCCTCTGACCTCAACAAGGCATTTTTGTCCACACAACTGCCGCTCACTGGATATTTTCTCTTTTTCGGACCAACTTCAGCAAGTCGTCTTCACCACATCTAGATGCCTAAATGCATTGAGTTGCTACCATGTGATTGGCTGATTAACAATTTGTGTTACCAAGCAATTGACAGGTGTGCCTAATAAAGTGGCCGGTGAGTGTGTGTGTGTGTATGTATATATATATATATATAAACAGGGTTACTAGTTAATTAAAACTAAAACATAACATAAAATGTAATTTGAAATAAAATTAAATATATTAAAAAAATATATTATTATTTCAGCTAGTTGCCAAGTCAACATGTCTCAATTTTGTTTAGTTCAACTTTAAGTACTTAAGTACTACTGTAAAAAAAATTATACAATGACAAATCACAACAAAATGACTAAAACCAAAACTAAAATTAGTGAAAAATGAAAATATACAAATTAAATCTAATTAAACATTTTATTAAGTTTAAAAATATTAACATGATAAAATAACACTCATATAAAATCAGTTATTGAGATTCATATATAGGTTTGGAATATAATTGGTGCTTGATGGGACTTAATAAGGAGGTTGTTATCAAGGTTACTCTCTTCCCCTCTGTTGCAGGTGGGAACATCTGGTCTACCAGTTCGGAGGCCATCAGGAGCTCATCAGATATGTGATAATCAAAGGCGAGATTGTTTATGAAAATGACAAAGTCTTGAACCTTTGAGGATCCTGGACCACGACCAATCCCTCAATGAATCAACACAAGATTGTGTGGTAAAATTGTATTACCATGGTTAGTAAACCACATGGAACCATACTCAATGATAAAATAAAAAAACATGTTTTATTTATAAATTATGCATAAATAAATAAATAATTTGTATAAATATTCACACAAATTAAAGGTTATTCGGTTTACAAAAGCTGTATAAACTCATACAAACTTGTTTTGTATCAGTGCATCCTTCCATCTCCAAAATGTTACTTGTCATCGTAAAGGAAATGCACGGTTTAGTACCAGCTCCATCTTCTCTCTTCCTAATGCACATGCATCTAACACACACAGCAGTCTTTGATTGGTCAACTGGTTTGCAGTGGCGATCAAGTCAGCTGTTGGAGAAGAAAGAGAAACCAGATTTAAATGTTTAGCTAATTTATTCCTACAGGAAATAAAATAAAGTTTTAGTGGTAGTTGTTATTTTTATTTAATTGAAAAAAAAAAATTCTCACATATAAGTAGCTTTACCATAGGCTTAACTAAAAACAACAAAAACATCATACAACAACACACTGGCATTTTTTTAGCAGAATGCAGTATGAATAAATCCTGAGATTTTTTTTTAGTTCCTGAAAGCATTATCGAATAAACTAAAATATGACAATTTATGTCTGAATGCACTGTAATTCATTCTGAATAAATAAAGTCAATTTGCTTCATATTTACCAGGGCTTGGGGGCGGGGCGTGTGGTGAAAAGCCTCCGTGTGATAGGATAGACTCCCAGGAGTTATTGTGAGAAAGGGGGAGGGGCATCCAGTGCAAGTTTCCCGGGGCAGCAGGTAGAAAAAGACCATCAAGCATCACTCCATCTGATAGAGCTATAGTAGAGAAATAAAAAACATTTGATCACAATACTACAAACACGCTGTGACTAACCCTCTAACTTCATGCAAACAAAAACATGTTCGTGTGTGTGTTTTAAATGCGCACCTCTCATTGTCAGAGTGAAGTAGCCAGTGTAGCAAGAGGCGGGGCTAAATGACTCCAGCTCTCTCTGTGGGAGGAGCTTGTGAAAGTTGTTAACCTGCAGCCCCACGGCAACAGCCTGGACATGCCGCCGCTCATAACAGAAAACCCGTGGCAAAGTTTCAATGGCAACACGTGTCAGCCCCAGGCGGGAGGTCATGGGACTAGTGGGTGGCGTCGAGAAGTCTTCGTCTTCATCTTCATCATTACTGTCATCTTCCTGTTCTCCGACTAGAAACTCCATGGCGCCATCAAACAGGGAAAAATCTGCAGGGCACAGTCAGGGACACAACGATCTATCTCTGGAAATTCATAGCAAATTTCTGTCAATATTCATTGTTGCTCCTGATTAGCTTTCTGGTTAATTGTGAAGGGATGTGCAGGATGCATCCAGTCATTTCTATGGCTCTTACCTCTCTCTGCATCATCCTCCGTTGCAATTGGTTGCAGAGGTGGTGCCACCCTGAAGATGAGAGTATTATTATTCTCCACTCAATAACAGCAGATCTTCTCTAACGGACAGAAACCAAACATTCTTACCTCTTTCTAGGACTAGTACTGCTGAAAAGTTTCCGCTTCACAGGTGTCCTGTGAGGTTCAGACCTGTGGTAGAAACACTTATAAATTAACTTAAACAAATTAAAATATAATAAAATAAAGATCTCCTATGATCTTTATTCTTAGAAAATCAAAAGGAGGCCTTTAGCTGCTCAGTTCCACACAGTGACAGTGAAGGAAAACAGCTGCTGTCGTGCTCCACAGAAGTTATCGAATCTCATTTTCACTTCTGTTTATGGTGCAAGACATTTTTTGATGATTTTTGGACAAATGTATCCATACTTATAACACACACCCCTCTCTTTGCCGTCGTACTCTAGGACTGAGTGGAGCTGATGGAAGATCTGAATATTGTGTTCGCCCACTGTCCTATAAAAAGGAAATAAAATAGAGATTTAGCAAAAAGAGTTACACTACCGTTCAGGGGTGCGTTTCCCAAAAGCATCGTTAGCCAACTATGGTCACAAGTTCCATCGTTACCAGCATAGTTCAATGATTCTGTGTTTTCCGAAACCATAGTTCAAACGAACATTCGCAATCAGCGTTTCAAACTTACGTGGTTTGAACTACAGCTCTCGACCTGTGGTTAGAAGCATAGTTTCTTGTTAGTAAGATATATGGGCTTAAATAAACATGCTCTTGGGCACAACAAGGAAGCTAACATGCAGTACTATCTAAATATAAAATGCATTTTAATTATGTATTTTTGCGCGTCCATTGTAAGCGCTGTTTTTGAAGAGTGCGCATGTGCATAAATGCCTGGAACCCCGGAGTATGACTTTAAAGGGAACCTGCGATGAATCAAACATCAAATAAAGCAAAATGACAGAGAACAAAAATAGTAAACTAGTCAGTAGGTGCCATGTTCAATACAGTAGCATTTTAGAGAGCTCTAATCAGTTAAATAGCAGAAGTTATTCCTCCACCACACGCGTGTGATGTCATTGGCGATGGCCCTATGTTGTTGAACTAACGTGGTTCAAACGATAGAGATGCGACCGTGTTCGGGAAACAGTCATGACTAGCTAGTTCTTTTCCAAAACGATGCATCGTACTATGGCGTTAATCAGCGAGTTACGTTGTTGTTCGGGAAACGCACCCCAGTTTGGGGTCATATATGTTGTTGGTTGTGTAATAGTGCGGTTATTTGTTGCTGTCTATGTACCTCTCTATGATGGTAGCAGGCAGCAGTGATGACACACTGAATAGCAAACTGCCGTTTCTCTCTATAATTTAACTTCTCACATTCTAATTTCATCTCTCCTCCACTGATGAGACCAGCTTCCCCTGCAAACACACACTGAAATTAGTCGCAGGAAGAGCACTAAGTGAAAGTATCAAAACCTGAAATAGTGCAGCAACACATTTGACTACTGAATTAATTTCATCACAGTAAACAGTGCAGGCTGCCATTATCTGGCATTATTCCATGCTTAGTCTGTTCAAAAACATAGATTTTTACATAAACACTGGCAAAATCTAGAAACATTCTCAAATCGTTTCCTGCTTCTCACCTGGTCTGTTTTCCATGAAGTTATGTAATGAAACAGGAAGTGGTGGGTAGCTGAAATATCCTCCAATCACAGCTCTTTCCAGCAGACTGCTCTCATCCACCTGCTTCAGCCAGTGGAGAAACTGCCGGATGGGCCGTATCCCTCTGTATGGCATCACGGGGTGAGACCCTGTGCCTGTTTTTTATGTTTGAAAATAATAGCATTGATTCTTTCAAATCTTTAATACAGATTTTTTTCAAATGTTTTAAATGAAGTCCCTTAAGCTCAGGCTGCATTTGTTTGATCAAAAGTACAGTAAATGCAGCAATTTTACAATTTATAATATTTTAAAATATAATTTATTCCTGTGATGCAAAGCTGAATTTTCATCATCATTACTCCAGTCTTCAGTGTCACATGATCTTCAGAAATCAGTCTAATATGCTGATTTGGTCCTCAAGAAACACATCTTATCATCATCTATGCTGAAAACTGCTTGTACTGCGTAATATTTTTGTGGAAAATAAACAAAGTTCAAAACTCCATTTCTTTATAATATACATTTTCTGTAACCTTATAAATGTCTTTACTGTCACTTTTAAACAATTGAATCCTTGCTGAATAAAGGTTAACAAACAAAAACAATCTTACAGGTCCCAAACCTTTTGAAACAGTAGTGTATACATGTCTGATTTATAAAAGTGTTTAAGTGTGTTATTCACCTGTGCAGTAAACCTGGGTCAGCTTTGTGTTGGTAAGATATTCAAAAGTTGTAGCTCCGTCAACTGCACTTCTGATCAGCTTTAGTCTAGTGCAGACAAGCAGCGCCACTGAATAGAAAAAAAAAATCAACATTGATAGTTTGTCTATAATAATGACACAGAGACAGTGAAAAAACGATTTACTTGGATAGATACGGTTTTGAATGTCAGGCTGTGACGTGGAGAAAAGCTTGATCATGATTGGCTCTGATGTTCTGTCTGCCAGTTGAAGCCAACGATACTCCTCGATTTCTGACCTTTGCCCATCTGTAAGGGGAACGGTTGTCAGTCTTTTGGCTAAAGATACATCTTGAGCATGTTTCTGCGTGTACCCCACCTTTCCTCCTGACACGTTCTGGTCGACCAACAAAGATCACAACACCAATGACATCACAGATGTGGCCTTGTGGAGAACTCGGAAGCTCCTGACTGTAAACCACAATCACTTAGTACATTTCTTCAAAGGATACTGGGACTGTGATTTTGTGCACATACCCACAGATGAATGAAAGAGGCAGGTCTGGTAAAACCCAGTCTGGAGAAATCTGGTTCTTGGGGATGATAGTTATTTGAGCAGTGGGGTTCCTGGAATTAAGACTGATCTCTGAGGGATGAACAGAAGTTACGTGTGTGAATAACATCCATGTTATAAATAAGAACAAATATTTGTTATCTTATTCATATACTGCAACATACACTACCGTTCAAAAGTTTGGGGTCAGTACATTTTTTTAAAGACATTTTTAAAACATTAATAATAAATTACATTTGAAAACATTAAAATAAAAAAAAAGTTATTTTAAACTTTAAAAATATTTCACAATATTATTATTTCACTGTATTTTTTTTATCAAATAAATGCAGCCTCGGTGAGCATAAAAGACTTAAAAATCAAAAACATAATCTGGCCGACACAAAACTTTTGAACGGTAGTGTGTATGTCATAACTTCATATGTTAGATGAGTAATGTTCTCTCTACCAATGTGTGGCTCTGAGTCCTGCCCCGTGCGGCTGCTGTAACTCTCCTTGACTCTGTAGCGACACAATCTTACAACTTGACCCGGATGAAGGATTCGGTACCATTCCAGACAGACTGTGTTCCACAGCACAACACAAGCACTGGATGAGCCGTCAGCGACCTGCAGCTCTGCCTGAGGAAAACAGATTGAAGGAAGAATTTAAATCCAACGTCAAACCAATCTTGTGATGCATAACTAAAATTAAACATTTTAAACTGACATACAGATGAGGTAAACCGTTGAAGATAAAGTTGAATAGTTGAAATGAGAAGTGCCCAAAATATTAGTCATTAAATATCATCAAATATCGTCCAGCACAATAAAATCACAGAATCTTGAATTACTGCATCTCTGCTTCTTATATGATTCTTTCTTACCAAAGCAACTCGTATTCTTCCAAAAATGACTACACATGTTAAAATAATATTTATTTTATTACATATGACCAAGTTCCTACAGTTAACAGATATTTGCATGGGAAAGGATGTCTTGTATTTGACTTCTGAGTCTGACCTTATAAGGACATTCACATTTCTGATCTGCTTTCCCATAATACATCAGTCTGGATTTGTGAAGGATCCGCACACACAGAGCACCCCGGTACCGCCGAGATCCACTCAAGAAATGTCTGCGTACTTCTGCGAGGGAAACCGTGGACCCAATATCTGCCACCAGAAACAAAGGCACGTGCATGAATTTAATTTGTGTTCCACAGAAAAAACAGTAAGTCATGCAGGTTGAGGGTGAGTAAATCATCATAGAATTTATTATTTTATTTATTTGAAGTGAATTATCCCCTTATGTTTGAAGGTGAATTTGACCCATATATTTAATGGTTAAAAGCCACAAACATTTTGTTATGCCAATTTCTCTAACTGTCTAAAGATTTCCACTTCGTCTGTTTAAAATCTTTATTATCAAAATTTTAAATCTATCTTTTAAAAAATATTTGTAGCAATAGCCAACAACATATTGTATGGGTCAAAATTATACATTTTTATTTTAAGCCAGAAATCATTAGAATATTATGTAAAGATCATGTTCCATGAAGATATTTTGTAAATTTGCTATCGTAAACTATTTAAAAACTTGCATTTTTTTATAAGTAATATGCAAGACTTCATTTGGACAACTTTAAATGTGATTTTCTCAATACACCCTCAGATTCCAGATTTTCAAATTGTTGTATATCGACCAAATATTGTCCTATCATAACAATCAATGTAAAACTTATTTATTCAGCTTTCAGATCATGTATAGATCTCAATTTAAAAAATATGACCCTTGTTACTGGTTTTGTGGTCCATGCTCATTGGTCACATATTCCGTTTTTTAATCATATGCTCAATTTTTTTCATGTGTGAGAAGTATTAATGTTAAAGGTTGTTGAAATACAGTAAATAATACAATAATGTTAAATATTTTAGAGGGAAGGTGAAAACTATGGATCCCGAGTTATATTTTTATAAGTGAGTGATTCCCTCAAATGCCTCCTGAGCGTCTTACACACCCTCTATCTCCTCCTCAGAGTCCTCCGCGTCGGGTTCAGAGGGAGCCGTGTCCCGCCACATCTCTCCACAGAAGTCGTGATTATTCCACAGCGGCAGATAGGAGCTTCTGCGGGCTCTGAGAGGCCCTGCGCTCGGCTCGGCTCCCATCCACGGAATGGCCCGGACATTGACGGAGGAGAGCGCCCTCAGAGCGGCATCGCCGCCGGAGAGTCGGTCCACCTCCAGACTGCACACATGAAAAGACGCGCTGTCTTCCCCGCGGCTGAGCTCCACATGCCGTACGACGGAGCCGCAGTGGAGCGCATTGACGCTGATGAGTCTGTTCACGATGGGATCCAGAGACACACGGATCTTACAGTCTCCATCCGTGATAGTGGCGTCAAACAGACTCTCTGACATGGAAATGCTGTCCGGGAAACGGAGCGCGAAGTCCGCGTCTCTGCCGTAGCGCTCCAGAGAGATCACATACAGCGGTTCCGAGCGGGTTCGCGCTCTTGGGGAGGAAGATGTGTTGGATATTATCCTGTTTAGGGTCTTTTTGAGTGTGCAGCACTCAGAGGAGCTGCCTGACAGCGCGGCCATGTTTGCGCGACACAATAACAATGCCGCAAAGCATTATGGGAGATTTAGTCCTATCTAAAAGCAACATGCACTGACATGTCTGAGAATGTGCAAGTACGCAGTGCCATTGATTTGTAATGTTTTCTTTCTTCTTTCTAGCACGTTTTTAAAAACGAACCTACTTAAAAATTCTGATTTAACTAAGGTCTAATCCTGGCTTAATCTAACCCTGGGCCCTGCCCGTGAAACCAGGCTATAATGTTGAAAACAATAGGCCTACTGAAATCAAGAATTAAATAAAAAAAAATGTACAAATGAAAGAATAAATAGAACAAATATAAATACAAATATAATAATATATAGTAGAAATATGAAGTATATATGAATTATATTTGAAGAAAGAAAATGTAATATAAAAATAATAAATGAAAGAAGTTATTTTTTTATTCGAAATTTGAAGAAAAAAATCCATAAAGAAAAAACTATCAAATAAAGACTGACAAAACAAACTCAAATGACTAAAAATTAAAAATGATTAAATTAAACAACTAAAAATGAATTACAATTAAATAAAGACTAAATAAATTAAACACATTTAAATAAACAAAATATAAAATAAGAAATGTTTAAAGATAAAATAGAAAACTAGGCCTGCAAATAGCCTATTTTAGAAATACAAAATAATAAAATGTATAATGAAAACAGTGAAATAAAGATTTAAATATTAAGACAAATTAAAATCACATAAAAATCATTAAAATTAAGAATATATGTAATAAAATAAAATACATGCAGAAAAAACACAGAACGTCAAGTATGTAAATAAAAGAAAGAAAGAAAGAAGTAAAGAAAGAATGAAAGAGTAGCAGCTCGAGCTACTGTAATTAATTTAGTAGAGCGGATTTGAGCATTTGGTTTCCATGGCAGCGTGTGCTGATAACACACATGACGCCATCTAGCGGTGTTTATAATGCAGCTGAATGAACTCACAACACAACTCCTCAGACGATCTTAGATTCAGGATTGGTATCCCCTATAAGCGGACTTTAAAGGAGTTCTTTTTTCCAGTGTTTAAAGCCTACTGTCCGGACTCTTGTGCCATGTGGAAATATTACAAAAACGGAGTTGTACCGAAAAGAAGCAAACAGAAATCGGTAACGTTAAGATTCTATTTTCAATTGAATATATTTTATCCCTTTAAAGTGTACTATACAGAAGACGTTTCGTCCGTGTAATTTTAAAATGTATTATGTATGTGTATGATAGCTAAACCTTTGTTTAAAAAAGCATTAAAAATGGCAATTATTGAAATAAATAGACAAAGTCAACTTACTGATTGGGGTTGGCACTACACGGTATCAGTCAAAGCTGTGGAGACACTGGTATTGCTGTATTTCTGTAACTCTTATGTCTGTGATAGATGCTATGGGTTGTATATGTTGTCTTTTTTAAATCTGGACCTTGAGTCTGTAATAAAGTTTTGATTGATTGATTGAATATCATATAACAGATATTCAAATTTAATAAGTATGTGTTACAACTGAACAGGACAATGAAGTTGTTAACCTCCCTCCCATTTCCAATGGGATTCCCGCAAAGTCAGCAGTAGGCCTACTGGTAAGCATGTTCATTGATTCATGTTTGTCCTTGTTTTAATTAACAAGCCCACAGTTGTGACGTTTCTTTCTTTAGCAGTGGAAGACTTTGCATCAGCTGTAACACAATCGGCTAATTTAGAGTTGCTAATTACGCTTCTTGTGTTACTTGGGGAAGCCAATCATTTGAGCTGTTTGTGTGCCACACTTTGTTGCTGCCTCATTTAAGATGCATGACTTGTTCAGGATCACCATACCAGGGGTCAAACCACAGCCCACAGACTGCAGGAGCTGTTCTTCTTCTCTCAGGGCCCGAGGGATCACGGGCCCCTGGACAGAACCGTCAGGAAGAAGGTGTGCAATGACATGAGAGATTTCAAATTTCATTCAATTCAGAAAACGGATCCAATATTTGTATGTTGTAAGATGTATGTGCTAATATATTGTATGATTTCCTTAATTATGTGACAGAAAAACATTTTAGGCCACCAGAGTGTTCCATTATCCAGAGTGAGTCTGGAAACAGAGCTGGAAATCACTGCTCACCTTAAAGTACGTTTGGAAAATTAATTCATGTTTCAGAATCTATTTTAGTCTAATCTTGGGTTCTGACTATTCTCTGTTTATTCTTACAATAAATGCGTAGGATTATCAGGCTTAATCCATGTTTATTGTTCTTTATTGGATATAAATCAGAAAAAGTAATGAAATAAAGACTGATACAATATATAAATTAATAATTGAAATCAAATAATAATGAAATACTATACATTTATATAATTATTAATAAATAAATAAAACAAATATTAAAATAAATGTAATAGAAAATGCACGTATGAAGATGAATGAGCTAAATATGTATCTATTTTTTTAATAGGAAATAATAAAACAAAACAAAAAGAGTAAAAAAAATCAATTACAATTAAAAGAATAAGTAATGATTAATGATTTATTCTTTATTTAAAATGCTTTGGATTATCAGACTTAAATCATGTTTATAGCACTTTAATTGTTGCATTTGTAAAAAGTAATGAAATAAAGACTAATAAAGTAAATATGAAGAAAAATGAAAATCAAATGTAAAAAAATAATTGCAATTATAGAAATACTTAAGGAGTAAATAAAACAAATATTGAAATTAATATAATAGAAAATAAAATACATATATGAGATCAAGGAGAAAAATATTTAAATATTTTGAAAAACAAAGTAACAAAATGTATAAAGAAAAAAATGATATTAAGACAGATAAAATATACGTATGAAGAAAAATGAAAATAAAATATAAAAAACACCACAATGGTCAAAAAGCTGATTAAGTCTTTTTCTGTGTTTGATCATCTACATTTTTTGAAATTCCAACAAAAGAAGCTGCAAATTAAAATAATTAGTCAAGTTATTACTTTTTCTCTGTTCAGTACCATTTGCATCAGCGTCACTTGAAGGGAACCACTCAGAAGTCGTCTCTTGAGGAGAAAGAAGCTACAGTTTTTCAGAAAACAAAAGCTATCGTATTCAAGGTTAGTATGAAATGTTAATGTTTTAAGCATTTCTTATAAGTATATAATTTACGCAGCCATGATGTGATTCCTCATACATCAGTTAACTCTTCTTTGGTGTTAAAGGACCAGGTTTCATCAAACGGTCCTCCTGATCTCCTGCAGAGCCTTGTGCCACTAGATGAGAAAGAGAAGGAAGAAAAAGAAAAGAAAGAGAGAACAGTAAATGTTCAAAATGCATCTTCATGTACGGACGAGGCCCCGGAGGGCCAGGGCTCTCTGTCTGAGGGACCATTTAGAGCTGCGGATGTTGATTACAAGCAAAGATCAGATGCAAGAGATCCAAGACTGCAACGTCATTCTTCTCCAAACACCCAACATGATGACAATATTTCATCATTACCTTTTAAACACAGAAGATTCATGATCTACCTGTGTGGTGGATATAAAGGTAAGGTGGATATAGATTCTCTCAACAACACATATACTAGATTGCTAGGTTACTGAAACACACACACACACCACACACACACACAACCACACACACACTCATATAGTTAAAAAGTTTAATATTTTTAAATGTTTTTGAAGTCTTTTATGCTCAACCAAATTTTCATAGTCTCTGATATTGTAAAATATAAGTATGTTTGCTTTTTGAATATATTTTAAAATGTACGGTAATTTATTCCTGTGATGACAAAGCTGAATTTTCAGTCTTTAGTGTCACATCATCTACAGATAATTAATTTCTGTCACTTTTGATTAATTGAATGTTTCCTAGTTTAATAACACTTTAATTTCTTTAAAAAAAATCTTACCTCAAACTTAAAATGATAATTTAAGTAAAATGAAAATGTAGCCATACATGACATATGTTGTGTGTGTAGATACCGTCCCAGAGCGCAGTGCACTGATGGAGAGTGTGTATCCGCGGCTGTATCTACACTGTAAGCAGAGAGGATATGATTTCAGGATGATAGACCTGCGTTCAGGTGTCGGAGATCCTGTTTCGGACAGTCATGATTTGGCAGAGATGCACATGGAGACACTTAGACGTTGTCAGGAGACTGAGGGGCCAACTTTTATTGTAGGTTTAATTGCACACAGTTCATTTACATTCCAAGAGACTCTCAGGGGGAGATTTAGTATTTTTATCAATATTTATGCCATATACTTTTTCCCTTTCTTGTAGGTGTTCACTGGACAGAAGCATGAGATACGGTCACTACCGAATACGATTCCCCATGCAGATTTTGAAGCTATTTTAAAATTTACGGAGAGAAGCAAGAAGAAGCTGTCCAGGAGGCAGTCAGACATGGCAGACGAGTCACAGCTCAGTATTGACACCGGTGACAGTGGGAGTTTTACCCTGGAGAAGGAACCCCGTTTGTCAGAGGAGAAGAGCCTTCACAAAGTTCTGCCGTCTTGAGCGAGAACTCCATCTCCAGCAGTTCCACGTTTAATGGAGACGAGATACAGCTGGCCAGGAGCTGGATGGACTACGACCAGGATTTGTCTCTCTTGCAGACATGGTATAAGCTGGATAAAAACACAATTCCTGCTGTGTACCGCTTACTTCCGGTCAGGTAAGTGCATACTTTAGTGACTCTGGCAACTGTATGTTTTCCTCTCAGAATACACCTATTCAGGAAAGTGCCATATTTAATTTTTGACACGAATGAAAACGAGGTTGTGAGGGATAGAAGTACTGTGTCTATTATTTGTAAAACCTACATATCTTTTCATCAGTTCCATTTCCATTGAATATGAACAGCACAAGTTACTGAGAATATATCAATATCTTTGAACTACTTGTTAGATGAGTTGAAAATAATAGAGTAATTGCTGCAATTGTTACTGAGCTTTTCGTATTCAACTCTCTTTGTTTTGTTCCCATGGCAGAGTTGTAGGAGTGATTACCATGGACACAATACAACTTGAATGGTTGCAGTTGTTATGTTTTAGAGTTGTTAGAATTAGAGGTCTTAACCAACATAGTTTCCCAGTTAGTTCTTGTAGCTGAACACATTCCTCTGGCTTCTTAAAGTAATAGTTCATCCAAATATTAAAATCCTGTCATCATTTAATCCCTCATGTCGTTTCTGCATGACCTACTTCTGTAAAACAGTAGATATTTAGGAATATGTATTTTTTCATCCATAAAGTCAAGTCATCTTTATTTATATAGAGCTTCATACAATACAGATTTTGTCAAAGCAGCTTTGCAGTGTTAAATAAGGCGGCAGTGGAAAAAGAAAGCATAAACTCCATTAGTGACAGAAATGGAGAAAAAATCCTTGGGAGAAACCAGGCTCAGTCAGGATAAATCAAAGAAAGAAAGTGATAATCAACCAGGATTGTGACTTTTTAAAGATTTTTTGCATTGGTTTGACAACTGTGTCCACTTGGCCGATTTAAAGAAATGGTGGTCCTCTCTAAATATCTCCCTAGAGCTCATTTCATTTAATTCAGATACTTTTGTTTTTCATTCAGAGGCTTTTTTGTTTATTTCATATTAGCACACATCACCCTGACTACCTCAGTCGGGATGGGCATCGCAGGAAGCTGGGAAGGAAGGCGTGGCGCTCTTCCTGTGTGAAGCTGTGGAACGTGCTGTGGCGATCTGGACCTGAGGCCATTGGAGAAGAAGCCACCTATCATCTGCTTAGAACAGGCATGAGTTTTGAATTCATTAGGAAGTTTTCTGTCAATCACAGATGTAGAATATATGTGACCCTCTCTGTAAAAAACAGGCTAAAGTCTAAAAATCTAATTCTGAGATAACGAGCATCAAAGTTTGATTACAAGCATTCATTTCACTATGATTTCAATCTTTGACATGGCCTTACTCAGTCATTATTAAATATACAAAGAATATAATTTCACCGAATGTTCTTTAATAAGACTTTAGCTGGGTTTTCACAGAGAGAGTCACATATGTGCACTTGACTTACTTGGATGTAAAGATGCCTAATTGAATCACAAAGCCAAATGTTGCGTATGTTTCAGTGTTGGACAGGGAAGTGGAACAGGGTCTTGGAGGAAAGCAACCGCCGGAAGAGTTCAGTCACTGTTATAAGAGGATCATCACTGACCTTCTGTACAATCTGAAAAATGAATATGCACCACAGTTTATAGACCTGCACAAAGAAAGATCTGAAATCAATCAAACCTTGCATCAAGCTCAGCAGCGCTTTATACGCAACATTCACCTCAAGGTCGGTATCTCTCTCTCTAGATATCTCTAGCTAGCCACGGTACTGTTCAAATATCTGTTAATTAATACTTCTATTAATCAAAGATGATTTAAACTTGATCAAAAGGACAGTAAATGCTTTTATAATGTTAGAAAGATTTAGATTTCAAATAAAGCAGGAACCCGTTTTCAACATTGATAATAATCAAATGTTTATTGAGCACCAAATCAGCATATTAGAATGAAAATTCAGCTTTGCATCACAGGAATAAATTACATTATCCTCTCAGAGATATATCATGATTGTACTGCATAATAATTCTGAGTGTATAACGCATTGTTAAAATGATTCATTAAATCTTGCATTTGAATTCTTTTCAAGCTGAGACACACTAATATCCATGAGACAAACGTCAGCTGGGGAAGGAAGGGTCTGAGTGCCAAACACAACAGATCTCATCAGTTTTATGTGGAACGGCTCTGCTCACACTTCCAGCGCACTGTCAATGCATCCCTCGACAAGTAAGACGACACATTCGTCCTTCTGTTCTTCATCTCACTTTATCACTGTCTGTCAAGTTCTTCTCAAAGTGTTGCTTCAGACTTATGCAGGTCCGTCAGGCTAAAGGCTCCTTCGACATGCAGAGGAAGGAGGTTTCCAGACTCCGAGTTGAAGAAGAGATTCGCCTTCATGTCCGATTTGGGAAAACACTGTGAGTCACAGATTCTAACATGGTTCAGTTTTATTTGACTAGTTTGCATTGAACATAAATGTTCGTTCTTTTTCCTTGTTAGAGCACAGGGCTATGCATTCAGGCAGGACTTTCTGATTGAAATGAAGCGTGCGCTTGAAGCATCGGCGTCTTCCCAGAATGCTGTGCTGTTACTGGGGGAACCGGGGTCTGGAAAGAGCTCGACACTTGCTAAACTGGCACAACTCATACCTAGCTGGATACCTGGGTAGGCTAACAAAGGAAACATGAATTTAAACATTTTAAAGTCTATTTAGTCAAAAATACAAAGAATTTGTAATATTGTTACAGTTTTTAAAAGATATTATTACAACTTAAAATAACTGATTTTAAATTGTAATTTATTCCTGTGATGGCAAAGCTGAATTTTTAGCATCATTACTCCTGTCTTCAGTGTCACATGATCAGAAATCATTCTAATATGTTGATTTGGTGCTTACTCTGTAATTTTGTGTTTAATTCTTAGGGATGCCAAAGTGCTGATCTGCTTTGTAGGTCTGACATCCGATAGCAGAAATGTACGTCTGCTCCTCCAGACACTGTGTCTGCAGTTAGCCAACATCTATAACCTCAAAACAGAGATATCTGAGGTACATAAACACTTTAACGATCAATCAAATATTCATAAGGTCTTTTACACCGTATTGGATACATGATATTGTGAGATTGCTTGACTGTCTCGCAGATAGTGTTGCACTATGAAATGCAGTCAATGTTTTTCCCTCACAGTCACTGTCTGAGTTGTCTAGTGAGCTGAGCTCGTTGTTGGGCCTGGTGACAGAAGACCGGCCCTTGACCCTGGTGCTGGATGGTCTGGATAATCTGAGTGAGGAACATGAGGCTGACCTTTCCTGGCTTAGTAATACTTTACTGCCAAACGTCTTCACTGTCCTGTCTGCCGGCACACAGTCTAAATGTGCTCATAGTCTACAGGTAGGCAGATGTGTCATAGAGGATTTACACTACCATTCAAAAGTTTGGAGTCGTTAGAATTTTTTTGAAGTCTCTTGTGCTCACTAAGGTTTTAGCATTTAGTCTTCAGTGTCACATGATCCTTCAGAAATCATTCTGATTGGCTGATTTGGTGCTCAAAAACCTTTGTTGTTTTTATCAATGTTAAAAACAGTTTTACTGCATAATATTATTTTGTAAAAACTGTAATGCATGTTTTTTATGATTCTTTGATGAATAGAAAGTGAAAAGGAACAACATTTATTTGAAACACTGTTTTGTCTATATACACAAACAGAAAACTTTTGTAACATAATTAATATCTTTGCTGTCACTTCGTATGAATTTAATGGGCCCTTGATGAATACAACTTTTTTTTTTAAATCCCAAACTTTTGATTGGTAGTATAGTTCTGAATAAGGGCCAGTCTGGTGCACTTCAAATGTAAACTATTTTATAGAATATAATTTGTTATTTTATTTTAATAAATTTAAAGTTTTTTTTTTATATTTTAACAATATTTTGTTTTTATTTTTTAACACCATATGAGAGCAGGTTTTTAAGATTGTTTTGGTCTTATGTCATGGTGTTCTGTGGCTCAGTGGTAGAGCATTGCGTTAGCAGCGCAAAAGGTTGTGGGTTTAATTCCCAGGGAACACGCATACTGATAAAATATAAATATAGCCTGAATGTACTGTAAGCAGCGTTTAAGCATCTGCTAAATGTGTCTATTGTTTTAAATTAAGTATGCTTGTACAGCATTTTGGTAAACACTTGTTTTTAAAAGTGCTTTATAAATAAATTTGACTGACTTATTTTATGTATTATTTTACTTTAAAATTAAAAATATAAAAAATAAAAAAGTAATAATGATCAGAGCAATGATCGTTTTTAAGGGCAGTCAGGTTCTAGCCTCTTTCTTTTTTTTCAGTCCCAAGTTAAGGTCACTCTCCTGTCCCTACCGGCCCTTAACCGTGAGGACATCACATCAGGACTAGTCTCAAGACTAGCATCAGATTTTCACCAGCTGACTGAAAACCAGTGGAGCCTTTTATTCCAGTCCTGTCTATCCAGTCCATCTCCACTCTACCTCAATTTAGCCTACGCTGAGGCCAGGAAATGGAGTTCCTTTACACCAAAAGAGAGTCTCGACATCCCTATGGATCCGAATAAACTCTTTGTGAGCGTTCTTGTTAGTTTGGAGCGAGAGCATGGGCCCTGTTTGGTGCGACGCACGGCTTTGCTCATATCACTGTCCTGTTCTGGTGTGACTGAGGAGGAGCTTTTGGTGCTTTTGGGGCGTGATAATCATGTCATACGTGAGATGGTAGTTTTGCATCATCAGACGATTCCCGTTTCTGAATACTCTCCGGTGCCTTATGCATTTGTGGCACGACTGCTGCATGGTCTGAAGGGTTACGTCACAGAAGTGGAAAGTGACGGCACGTGTGTTCTGCACTGGACTCATACAGAGTTCACCCGCATCGTCCTGCAGCGATACGCACCAACAGAAGACTCAATAAAAACTATACATGCAGACTTTGCAGATTACTTTAATGGGAATGTCCCAAATAGCCAAGTTTTTCAGCCGCTAGCCTGGATCAGGAAGGAGAAGGGAAGGAGGTGCTATGAATTTAATTTGCGCAAGCTCCACTGTTTGCCCTATCACTACATCCACTCCGAGCAGATTATTCCTTTACTCACACAGTGTCTGTTTAACTATGAGTTCCTGCTGCATAAACTGTGGGGTCTGTCCATCTATCATGTCGAGGAGGACCTTAAAGCTGCTGTCATACCAGAGAAGTATATATATATATATACATAGACACACTATTGTATAATATTCATTTTAATTTAAATATAAACATAAATAAATGTAAAAAAAATTCATATACTAGGGGGATTAAAGGGATAGTTCACCTAAAAAATTTAAATTCTGTCATTATTTACTCACCCTCATGTCGTTTCAAATCTGCAGTGTGACTTTATTTCTTATGAGAAGCATAATAGAAGATTATTTGATAAATGTGTGTGTGTGTATATATATATATACATACAGACAATATACACACACAATGGAAGTCATTGATAACCAGTTTGGTTACCAGCATTCTTCAAAATATGTTTTACTGTGACATGAGGGTGAGTAAATGATGACAGAATTTTCATTTTTAGGTGAACTATCCCTTTAACATTAGTTCAAATGGTGTCTGAATGTATTTTTATGAACTGTCAAAAAATGCTGCGACAGAGTATCCTGTGTGTGTATGTGCTTTGATTGTGTGTATGTGTGTTACAGAGAGCTTCTGGATGTGAAGGTGTTGGGTCAGGTTTTGTGTCTTTCTCATTCTGTGCTATTAAATGATCCATGCCAGCTGGCCTCTCAACTGTTGGGCCGTTTGGAGCAGATCATTTCCCAAGATAAACCTGTTACTTCAGGTACACACACAACACGCACACATATATATATATATATAAAATTCAAATGTAATGTAGTATCACTGTGTATTCAGGTGACCCAAGACGATACTCTTTTCTGCATGATCTGTTGGCACAGTGCAAGAGCTCTTCTCTACCAGTTCTCATGCCCTCCTACACCTGCCTGTTTCCTCCAGGTGGACTCGTTTGCACACTCCTGTCAGGTACACTTAATGAACTTGAAACACGTAGTAAATAATGTATTTTAAGTGCCATGTCAAGTCATACATGTTCCTGTGGCTCAGTGGTTAGAGCATTGCGTTAGCAGCGCAAAGGTTGTGGGTTCGATTCCCAGGAACACACATGCTGACAAAACATGTATAACCTGAATGCACTGTAAGTTGCTTTGGATAAAAGCGTCTGCTAAATGCATAAATGTAAATACATGACACATTATTCTTAGTAGCACTGGTCAGATTGTTGCCTTGAAGCCTTGGGTTTCTTTGGGAATTTCCTAGGGAGTTTTAGAAAGATGGTTTCAGATTTATGAGTAAATTAAAGTCTGTGGTCAACATTACGCGAAGACACATAAAATACACACAGTCATAACATGTGACTGAATTTTGAATTTACTGTATGCTTTACAAATGTAAGTTGATAAGTTGCCAGATACATACAGGTGCATCTCAATAAATTAGAATGTCGTGGAAAAGTTCATTTATTTCAGTAATTTAACTCAGATTGTGAAACTCGTGTATTAAATAAATGCAATGCACACAGACTGAAGTAGTTTAAGTCTTTGGTTCTTTTAATTGTGATGATTTTGGCTCACATTTAACAAAAACCCACCAATTCACTATCTCAACAAATTAGAATGCTTCATAAGACTAATAAAAATTTGTTTTTTAGTGAATTGTTGGCCTTCTGGAAAGTATGTTCATTTACTGTATATGTACTCAATACTTGGTAGGGGCTCCTTTTGCTTTAATTACTGCCTCAATTCGGCGTGGCATGGAGGTGATCAGTTTGTGGCACTGCTGAGGTGGTATGGAAGCCCAGGTTTCTTTGACAGTGGCCTTCAGCTCATCTGCATTTTTTGGTCTCTTGTTTCTCATTTTCCTCTTGACAATACCCCATAGATTCTCTTTGCTGGCCAGTCAAGCACACCAACACCATGGTCATTTAACCAACTTTTGGCAGTCTGGGCAGGTGCCAAATCCTGCTGGAAAATGAAATCAGCATCTTTAAAAAGCTGGTCAGCAGAAGGAAGCATGAAGTGCTCCAAAATTCTTGGTAAACGGGTGCAGTGACGTTGGTTTTCAAAAAAACACAATGGACCAACACCAGCAGATGACATTGCACCCCAAATCATCACAGACTGTGGAAACTTAACACTGGACTTCAAGCAACTTGGGCTATGAGCTTCTCCACCCTTCCTCCAGACTCTAGGACCTTGGTTTCCAAATGAAATACAAAACTTGCTCTCATCTGAAAAGAGGACTTTGGACCACTGGGCAACAGTCCAGTTCTTCTTCTTCTTAGCCCAGGTAAGACGCCTCTGACGACAACTGTAGCCAAATTCCTTGACACGTCTGTGTGTGGTGCTCTTGATGCCTTGACCCCAGCCTCAGTCCATTCCTTGTGAAGTTCACCCAAATTCTTGAATCGATTTTGCTTGACAATCCTCATAAGGCTGCGGTTCTCTCGGTTGGTTGTGCATCTTTTTCTTCCACACTTTTTCCTTCCACTCAACTTTCTGTTAACATGCTTGGATACAGCACTCTGTGAACAGCCAGCTTCTTTGGCAATGAATGTTTGTGGCTTACCCTCCTTGTGAAGGGTGTCAATGATTGTCTTCTGGACAACTGTCAGATCAGCAGTCTTCCCCATGATTGTGTAGCCTAGTGAACCAAACTGAGAGACCATTTTGAAGGCTCAGGAAACCTTTGCAGGTGTTTTGAGTTGATTAGCTGATTGGCATGTCACCATATTCTAATTTGAGAGTGAATTGTTGGGTTTTTGTTAAATGTGAGCCAAAATCATCACAATTAAAAGAACCAAAGACTTAAACTACTTCAGTCTGTGAGCATTGAATTTATTTAATACACGAGTTTCACAATTTGAGTTGAATTACTGAAATAAATGAACTTTTCCACGACATTCTAATTTATTGAGATGCACCTGTACTAAAGCGGTTGTCTGATGAATTATATAGGTCAGTTGACAAGAACATAATTTCACATCCTGGTACTTTACACAAGAAGTGGGTAATATTTTGGCTTTTAGATAACAAAATAAACTCTACACCAGTGTTGTTATTGTTTTCAAAACTATTAAAATAGTTCAATTCAATACTTTAAATACAGCTGAAATAAAATGTAATTTTAAACGTAAAAAATTCAAATGTAGCCTTGGCAGCTAATCGAATAAAATATGTTTAAGTACTAAACGTAAAACTGAAATACAAATAAAATAAAGCTAAATAGAAATGAAAACAACACATAACAAAATTACTAAAACAAACTAAAATTAAGATAAAAACTAACAATATGAAAAAAGCTACATATAACCAATAATTACTATTATAGTATATAAATAGGGATGTAACGATTCACTCAACTCACGATTCGATTCACGGTTTTATTTGAACTAAATTATATTTAAGACAAATTATAAATTAAATGTGTCCTTTTATTATTGTTTGGACAAAATGCTGCACGTTTCTTTGTGAAATTGAAATATAACACTATAATAATATACTAATATTACATATTATTGCTCTTTTGTTGATTTTGATTGCTTCTATTGTCCTCAATTTTTAAGTCACTTTGGATAAAAGCGTCTGCTAATATGTAAATAACATATTATTACATCTAAATGTAAATAACAAAACTAAATTGAAACTTTAAAACAAACCTCAAATCAAATGCATATCATTCTTGGGTGAACTATCCCTTTAATCATTTAATAAAGATGCTGCATACATGCAACATGGGCATTTTTCTAAAATCGAAATTTGATCGAAATTTGAAGCAAAACCAGATGCAGATTCACTCTCTGCCAACAGGTGGCGCTTAAATGCATTGGTTTCCGCTGTAAACATACATGCTCACCCTGCTAAAAAAAACAATAGAAGCCCAATAGAAACCGCCACAGAAATTTTCCATTAAAATACCATTATAAACCATTAGCTTTTTCCAGTAAAACCATTACAAAATTACTTAGTGTGTTTTGGGCATTTTTCCAATAGGATTTAACATCCCACCAATAGAATCCATCACATACCAGTAGACACCACTATAGTTTCCATTTAAAACCAATACAATTCACATTATAACCATTAAATCCATTACATTTTATATTGTGTTTTGGGCAGGGTTCTATTGTTTTTTTCAGCAGGGCAGTCTATCAGCTGCTCTGCTCGTGCTCATCAGTTCTCTTTTCACAGCAGTTCAGTCAATGTACTGATGGAGTAACTGAATAACTCTGGATATTGGTTTATTTCGAATTAGAGGGAGTGTCAGGCACATTTATAAACAGAATAATTTAAGTAATTTGTGGATTAGTGCGTATTGGAGACGTGCACCATTTCAAACGATTCAGTTCGATTTGGTGGACTGGTTCGACCGGCTCTGGCTGACCAAGAAGATCCGGTTAAATCAAACGATTCGTTCACGAACCGGACATCACTAATAAACTAGTAGCGCCGCCCTTATGAACTTTAATATGTAATTATGCATTATACAGAGGCAAGATGAAAATAAAACATACCATCTAAACTTTTATAAAGACAGTAAGTTCCCCTCAGACATACATTCATATAAACTCCTACCCCTAACTGAATCCCGATTTGTTTAGCATCTCAACCGATTTGAATCGTCACGTGTTTGAATCGATTTTCAACCGGCTCACGGTTAATCGTTACATCCCTATATAAATAATGCTAACTTATCTGAATTATTTAACTAATTTTATTTTTATTTCTTAATATTTTTCTTGCCACTCTCAAATGCATGGATTGCTAATATGAATTTTATTCATAGTGCCAACATTACTGCTAACTTTCTGCGAGCAGAAAAAGGAAGTGAGTTTATGTGGTTTGGCGAATGATCTGTCACGTGGAATTATGCACAGCTGTCTTTGTTAGCATTTTTAAAGCAGTGGTTTCAAAATTCACGTATGAAGATTGATTGTGTGGAATTTCTGTATGCTGCATAACAAGATCGTCTAAGTCTTTTTAACCACTCCTTATTTTGCAAAAAATTAAAAGCGGTCTTTCTAAAAAAACCAATAGAAAACTCCAAAGGGAACCATAGTGAATAAGCCTTTCGTTTTAGCCTACAGACTGACCTCACGAGTGAACATCTCTATAACCTGCAGTGCTTTATGACCAAAGCATAGAACTCTAAAATAAGATTCTTTATCACATAGTGGCCAAATGATCTGTCCTTAACATCCTGACTCATATTTAACTAGGTCATATGAGTGCTGTGACAGCTCTGGCTCATGGTCGCCATTACATCATTTCCTGCTCCTGTGATGGAATGCTAAATCTGTGGCATCTGGATGAGCAAACGAGACCCATGAGGTCCTTACCGAGGGCTCGTGGATCTGCAGTAGACTGGGCCGCTGACTCGCTCATCCTTTGTCTGGAAGACCGTGTGCTTGTGCTACAGATGGGCCACTGCCTCCAGGTGAGAGAGGTGGATTCTGGGAAGGTGCTGTACATGGAGAAGGATTCTCTGGATCTTCCTGTGGTCACAACTGCCTGCGATGGACGTTTGCTGGTGGTTTTTTATGACGGAAGTTACCTGGTAAAGGTGAAACCTCAGGCAAACCATTCTTCCTATATGTACTGTGCACTGTAAAACAAAAATCCTGTTAAATTTACAGTAAAATAAATTATATATATAAATAGATTATCTACTTGAACTGCCAAACTCAGCTTTTTGTCTTAAAATGTACAGATAACCTCCTTAATAATACAGGTGGTACAATAGAAAGCCACACGAACCCAGCAGGCACAAAACAGGCACACAACGTCATAAGATGTTGATATTTGGTTCAATTTCGGTTGCGACGTCAGGTGACCAAAATTCAATGTAAATTCAACATCTAATGTCATTGTTAAATTGATGTCCAATACCGACGTCAGCTGACGTTGAGATTTTGTTGTTTTTAGGTTGTGTAACCAAAGTCCAATGTTAAGTCAACGTCAAATTGATGTAAAATATTGACGTCAACCCGATTTTCATTTTCAACCAAAATGCAACGTCTGTACGACGTCATGTCCAATGTCAACCTGACGTAACATAGACGTCTGGTGCCTGCTGGGATGAATCAGAGTACGTAAATAAATAGTACTAGTGCTGCCAAACGATTAATCGCATCCAAAAGAAAAGTTTTTGTTTACACAATATATGTGTGTATACTGTGTATATTTATTATGTATATATAAATACAAACACATGCATGTATATTTTAAGAAAAATATGTAATGTTGTTTATATATTAAATATATTTATATATAATGTAAAAAATAAGAAAATAAATGTATATACATGTAAATATTTTCAAAATATATACTGTATGTGTGTGTATTTACATATACATAATAAATAAACAGTACATATACAGTATCTCACTCCACAGTGAACTCCAATTTTTTTAATATTTTATTATATCTTTTCATGTGACAACAATGAAGAAATGACACTTTGCTACAATGTAAAGTAGTGAGTGTACAGCTTGTATAACAGTGTAAATTTGCTGTCCCCTCAAAATAACTCAACACACAGCCATTAATGTCTAAACCGCTGGCCACAAAAGTGAGTACACCCCTAAGTGAAAATGTCCAAATTGGGCCCAAAGTGTCAATATTTTGTGTGGCCACCATTATTTTCCAGCACTGCCTTAACCCTCTTGGGTGGCACCACTTCATGGTGGCATGAAGTTCACCAGAGCTTCACAGGTTGCCACTTGAGTCCTCTTCCACTCCTCCATGACGACATCACTGAGCTGGTGGATGTTAGAAACCTTGCGCTCCTCCACCTTCCGTTTGAGGATGCCCCACAGATGCTCAATAGGGTTTAGGTCTGGAGACATGCTAGGCCAGTCCATCACCTTTACCCTCAGCTTCTTTAGCAAGGCAGTGGTCGTCTTGGAGGTGTGTTTGGGGTCGTTATCATGTTGGAATACTGCCCTGCGGCCCAGTCTCCGAAGGGAGGGGATCATGCTCTGCTTCAGTATATCACAGTACATGTTGGCATTCATGGTTCCCTCAATGAACTGTAGCTCCCCAGTGCCGGCAGCACTCATGCAGCCCCAGACCATGACACTCCCACCACCATGCTTGACTGTAGACAAGACACACTTGTCTTTGTCCTCTTCACCTGGTTGCCGCCACACATGCTTGACAACATCTGAACCAAATAAGTTTATCTTGGTCTCATCAGACCACAGGACATGGTTCCAGTAATCCATGTCCGTAGTCTGCTTGTCTTCAGTAAACTGTTTGCGGGCTTTCTTGTGCATCATTTTTAGAAGAGGCTTCCTTCTGGGATGACAGCCATGCAGACCAATTTGATGCGGTGTATGGTCTGAGCACTGACAGTCTGACCCCCCACCCCTTCAACCTCTGCAGCAATGCTGGCAGCACTCATACGTCTATTTCCCAAACACAACCTCTGGATATGACGCTGAGCACTTGCACTCAACTTCTTTGGTTGACCATGGCGAGGCCTGTTCTGAGTGGAACCTGTCCTGTTAAACCGCTGTATGGTCTTGGCCACCGTGCTGCAGCTCAGTTTCAGGGTCTTGGCAATCTTCTTATAGCCTACGCCATCTTTATGTAGAGCAACAAATCTTTTTTTCAGATCTTCAGAGAGTTCTTTGCCATGATGTGCCATGTTGAACTTCCAGTGACCAGTGTGAGAGTGATAACACCAAATTTAACACACCTGCTCCCCATTCACACCTGAGACTTTGTAACACTAACGAGTCACGAGACTTTTGGCCATATTTGGACATTTTCAGTTGAGTTATTTTGAGGGGACAGCAAATTTACACTGTTATACAAGCTGTACACTCAATACTTTACATTGTAGCAAAGGGTCATTTCTTCAGTGTTGTCACATGAAACGATATAATAAAATATTTACAAAAATGTAAGGGGTGTACTTCTGTGAGATACTGTATATATATTATGTAAAAACTTGTATCTTGGATGCGATTAATCGTTTGACAGCACTACTAAATACACAACTAATATATGTAAACTATGCAATAAACATTGACTAAATAACATGAAATGTAACAAAAATACTCTAAGGTACATTACTAATAACAAAAATTAGAAGAAACTATTTATATACATGATTTAGATGCATGATGTCACATCCCTTTACTGTTTTTTACAATAATTTAAATAGTAATTTAGTTTTTAACTTGCAATAAACATCAGTTCGACAGTATTTTTCTACAAAAATTACATATAATGTGATGTTCGTCCATTTACAATTTTTACTGTGTATGGTAACTTGCATTTAACTAATTAACAGCCATTGACATTATAAAAGAATATGAGCAGTTATCAGTTCGGCTCTAACTTCCTCTGTTTCTCTTTTATTTTGCTCTTAGGTGTTTGATCTTGTGGCGTCCTGTTCATTGTTGCGTTGTGTAAACCTCACCCTCGAGTTTGAGCCCATCCACACAGATCAGTCCATCTTAGTCTCTCGTCACTCTGTTAAAGACTGTGTCCTCTTCGCCTACAGGTTATTAGTACATTAAAACACATAAATGCATGCACATCTAGATTAATTAATCAACACAGTATTTTGTTCTTACATGACAAATGCATTCTCACATAATAATAGAGTACATATCCAGTTTCTACCCATGTGTGAAAACAATGCCGATGTTCTCGGACTGATTTATATTGTCTGGTCACACAATGTATTATTTAAGAGTCTGCTTCTCACCCAACACTAAGGTGTGTGTGTGTGTGTGTGTGTGTGTGTGTGTGTGTGTGTGTGAACGAACTACTGGTTACTTTTGTCTATGGTTTCGTGTAATGCTGTAGCTATGAAAAAGGGATAAATGTGTAAAGGTTTCCCAGAAGCTGTTTATCTTTCTCGTATTTCATTACATGATTAAAAAGCATGGACTAATCAGGATAGATGATTGAAAGGAGTAATGAACCTTTTGTGCTCTTAATGTGATTAAGCTGGAATCATCTGAACATACACGCAACTGGGTTGACTAGTAATATGAAAGTCTAAGTTTTATATTAAAATAACAGTAGTTATCAGAGCTATGGATACATGAGGCATTCATATGAGGAATAATGGTCAGAATATTGCCCTTGTTGTGTGCCAGTTCCCTTTTTTATCTCTCTCCCTAATGATTTCCTGTGTCCTCTCTAGTCTCTGTCAAAAAAAAAAATGACAGGAGTCATGTCATGAGGAATCAAATACTTTGTTCCCACAGTACAATGAACTCTTTTATCACACTGTCAGAACCCCAAACTTCCTCCCCAGTTCAAAATGACTATTACTAACACCAAGCTGCAAATGTTTTTTATACTTCAGCAGCTTTCAGACCACAGATTGATGTACAGAATACATTTAAACAAAATGCCCACATTTACACATGAACGACTTCTGTTGAGAGCTTCAAAAACTTCACAGGATAGATGCTATTATTACTAAACATCAGAAGAAGTATGATAAGAGAAAGATATGGGAAAGTGTGTGTTTGTGCATTTGCATGTAGCACCTGCTGCTTTGCATGTGCTTCTAAGGATCCCAGTGTTAGGAAAGAGCAGCTGAAATGTATTTCTAACAATGTCCCTGATCATTTCAATCTGAACTTTTTTCTGTAGGCACATTTCAGCACAAATTATTTAGTGAATATGCCATAATGTCACTGAGGCTTTGATTAAGAGGATGTTATTAAAGGATGGGACAGTTAAAAACTATTTTTGGCTTGACAGCAAACATGCAACCTGTAATTGAAGCGCAGCACTGTTACTCATGTCACATGCATAAAAATCATGAAAATATATACAGTACACTGCTGTTCAAAAGTTTTAGGTTGGTAAGATTTAAAAAATATTTTTTAAGAATTTTCTTTCACGCACTGATATTGCAGTGATTTGGTGAAAAATTACAGTAAAAATAGTAAATATTTAAACAATTTGAATTTATGGTTTTCTGTTTTGATGAATTGTAAAATGTAGTTTATTCTTGTGATGGTAAAGCTTAATTTTCAGTATCATTACTCCAGTCTTTATTTTGAGGAAAACGATCATTATTTAGGATTCTTTGATGAATCAAAGAGTTAAAAGAACACCCTTTGTATTAAATAAAAAATATTTTAACATTATAAATGTCTTTAATGTAATTTTTTATCAATTTGGTGAGCATTAACATCTTTAAAATGGCTATTAAAACATGAATTTACGAGTTGTAAACAATATTTTAAAGCTTACATGTGAAGCCTTACTTTGCTGCAATTTCATGTTTCTTTTTTGCTTCAATTCTCATTTGCAGGGATGGAGGAGAAGCAGCAATATTCAATGCTAAAGGTGGAGTTGTGTCGGTCACATTGAAAGCTCAGCACCCTGCAGCATCTATACAGGCTGTAGAGATCAGCTCTCAGTATTTACTGCTCTTCTGCAGGTAATGTTTGAGTAATTCACCCAAACGTGAAAATTACCGTGATGCAACCCTGAGTTTTTATAATTCATCATATCTGTCTCTTTGATTTTTACAGATACCCCTATAAAAGCCAGAGTGAAATCATTCACATTGAACTCTTCAGCACAGCATCTTTCCAGTACCTGCGCTCTATCTTGGGTTGCAGTCAGGACTACATTTCCCAGGTCACCATTGCAGGGGGTGGGTCCCACATTGTGGCCTTTTGTCCCACCCCTCACAGCGCCACCACAGAGATTATTATCTGGAACCTTGAGACTGAAGATCATAAACACATGGCACGGTTTCCTGGCCTGCTGGCTCATGGTTTGTCAATAAACGTGTTAAGTATTATTGTCTCCAGCACTGAACACCATTATGACTCTTTTGTCAAAACAAACACACATTGTTTGAGTCCAGTCCCATATATATATAATGGTATCATTTGTTATAGTGCCTGTAATTTATACAGATAAATAAATAATACATAAAAAAATAATAACTAAAATAATTGTCCAGACCAGTGTTATTTTAATATTGTTGATATACTACCATAGTATCGTTATACATTTTTTGAATAGTTTTTTATTAATCTATATTGCTTTGTCATTTTTATTTATTAGTTTTAGTTTAGTACTTAGTTAAATTAAAATAAATGTTGTATGACAGCTATTTTTATTTGTATTTATTTATTTTTGAATGGTTTTAGTTTAACTATTAACCTGATCCAGGCATGAAGTAAAATCTTTTCATCGATCACTGAGAAAGATGAAACAAACAAACTTGAAAGTAAGCACCCATGAGGAAAATTCATTATCGTGTAAATAAATTACTATATTTTTGGTTTATATATGGTGTATATATATTTTTTTTATTTTCTCAACAGCTGTATTTGTATGTATGTGTCAGCATGGTTCTTCTTCACCATGTTGCAGGTGTATGCTCTGATCTGCGGTACTGCGTGGGTTTCTGTCCCGGGGAGCGATTCTTACGCATGTGGAACCTGGGATCCAGAATAAATGACCAAACACTCACATATAACGTGCACAAAGTACACAGCGACGGCACAGCGGAGATTGTAACCTTGCAGAGATATCCGAGGTACAAAGTTCACTGAACAACTGGCCACTCTATGTGCAGTTTATTACTGTATACACAATGAATCAGCACAAGATATTTTTTGAGGACCAGAATGTTTACAGCCATGTTCTGTGCATAATGTAACTATGATTAACAGCCTCAGTTACTGCTATTGTTCTACAGACACCACCTAGTAAAGTTTTACCATGGCTGTGAGATTTCTGTAGCAGTATAATGAATTGAATGTGTTCAGGTTTATTAATCAATACATTTGTTCTAATCTTATACATTTAAATTAATATTTCTTGTTCCACAGCTTGCTATTTTTTAAACCATGTTCATATTTTTTTACTGAATTAATTTAATTTTTAATTTTCACACAATTAACAGATTTCTGCTTATTCTAAACTATTTCAATAAATGCATTTTGAAAATGATTATTTAAATAAAATAAAATAGATGCAAAGTTAATAATAAACTATGTCATGATTTTTTGAGTTACCAGTTTCATTTATGTACAAATATTGATGACAAAGTTTGTTAAAACTGTGTTATCCAAATGAATGTAAATTGTACATTAAATTCAAATACATGAATCTAAATGTATTGTTTTGAGTACAGTTTTATACCCAAAAGCCATGAATTTCATAAAATATGCCTGTCACTGTTATATGTACAAAAAGAAAGCTATTTGTTTGGTGGAAAGTTGTATAAAATTCCCTCTGAATCAGGTATGTAGTGTGTCAAAGCACCCGTCCCGGGACTGTGAGAATCTGGAATGTGGCGCGGACGCGATTCAAGGGTCGTCCTGTGCAGGTGGAGCACGGCCTGTTCTCCAGTTCAGACATCGCTCTTGTACGAGACCTGAAACTCTATATTCTGTCTGACCGCGGTACCACCAACTTCCCCGATACACCTACATCTGTCTACCAGGTACTTCTGTGCCCCGCACAGACTGAAGAAATTATACGGGACCCATATTTATGCTGGTCTGTCACCTGAAATTGAAGCTGATAGTATAGTTGTTTATGCTTATCAACCACGCTCACACTTGCATCAAGTCCATCTTCAGCAATGTCTCCAATTAATTACTTTTCACTTTTATTAATTACCAATCACTTTTTTGGTGACTCATGAGATGCTTCTTCACAAGGATGAAGGACCATTGTTTTGTTCAAATACAGTTAACACTAAAATAGATCATTAGCTATTAATGAACAGTGTAATTTTTCAGTAAATCAATCAAATCAGTAAAATGTAATTAAATAAATACATAAAAAATGGGGAAATAAACAAAAATGAAAAAATAAGCTCTGTTATTTTAGTTATTATATATATATATATAAGATTGTAGCATTTATAAATTATTTGGATTAGACTTTATTTTTAGATTTATATGTTTTTGTTTTTATTGTTCTCTTTGTTTGCTTTATTTTTATTTTAGGTTTAGTACTTTTACAAAAACCTATTAATCTATTAATTACACTTAATTAAATTTAACAAAAACTATTTTAGTTAAACGTTTATTTTTAGTTAAAAGTAATAACATAGGAGGAAATATTATGTAAGTTATGACCTGCAAAAAAAATACAAATTGTACTAGAGTTATAAATGAAATTTGACTGCCCTGCAAACTGTTTCCTATTGTACTTTTTTCTGTAGACATTGCTGGTGTATGACCTTCTTAAAAAGAGCTACATTAAGAGACAGACTGGACTGTTCATCATACCCTGTCCTCGACAAGACTATCGGCTCTTAGATGGTGAAATACTGCTGGGCCTTTCAGAAACACGGTAAGAGCTCACTTCCTCATTCAGCAGAAACAGAAAATTACTAAATTGCTTAGTCTAGTTTGAGTCGTTTTCATGAGATTGCATGGATATGGCATGATGTAGGGATCATCTGATATTGTGGGATCTGGACTCTGGCTACATTAAAGGACGTATCAAGACGTCCTACAAAGAAACCTTCTCTCTAGCATGGACAGAGATTCCCAGATTATGTCTTTAAAAGAAAAGACAGGTAATAAATGTACATGATACTTGACTTTACCATTGCATTTATACAACGTCTCAGTCCCATATAGATTTTCATACCATATTCAACATAAAAAAACAATCCTAAGTCTAAACTTGCTACACAGGCCTAGTAATACCATGGAACAGGCGCACCGAAACCCAGACGGCAAAAAGGAGGCGACAGGACCGTGAGGTGAAGAGAGAAAAAGATGAACGGCAGCGCCTCGAAAAAGAGAAGTTCAACTCTATAGACCAGTATCTTCTCAGCGGTGATGAGCGGGTAGAAAGAAGTTGACCAATAAACTACACCACTGTTCTTTCCTGAATTATGAAATAATAAACCATATGGGATCTACATGGTTGTGAACTGAACTCAAGTGTATCGATTCAAGTGAGTCTCTCTCACTTTTCTCTGTGTATCACTTAGGTGGTCATATGCTCATATTTTGCCCATCATCTCAACGTCTTCAGTGTGGTTTCTGAGGAGCATCTGCACACACTGGAGGACCGCTGGTCCCATTTGAGCCTCCGTACTGCCGCGGTCACTCACACTGGAGGGTACTTGGTGGTCTCCAACTACAGTGAGGCCCAACATGCTCCATACCTCACCGTTTGGGACACACAGCAGGGAAGAGTATGCACATCTGTTTAAAAATGGCTAACATTTTTTTTTTCAATCATGTTATTTTTAATCCAAACGAAGTGGGCACATTGCTCACTTTAGGCCCAACAGTTAAATCTTTACATTTAATAAGTATTTGCTTTAAGATGTAATTCATCTTCTCTATGTATGTATTCAGTAAGATGAATGTTCCTTATTAAAGGTGCGGAAGAGATTGAAAAATGAACCTGGAATCTGTTGCATTGCTATAAGCGATGATGCCTGCAGAGTGGTTTTCGGCATTGCAGGATTCAACAAGTATGTGCCACCCCAGTTGCAATGTTCAAAACCTGTTCACTTATATCATAGCTTTTTTAAATATACACTACTGGTCAAAAGTTTGGAATAATAAATAAAAATAATATCATAGTTATTATTTTTTTATGTTTTTAAAAAGTCTCATGTTCACCAAGGCTGGTTTTTATTTGATCACAAATACTTTAAAACTGTAATATTGTGAAATATTATTTCAATTTATAAGAACTGTTTTCTTTTTTAATGTTTTAAAATGACAGTGTCAAATCTTAATCATTCCAAACTTTTGACCAGTAGCGTACATAGATATGTATTTATATTTAAATTTTTATATACATGTAGCTCTTAAGAACATGGGTTATTGTTGCATTTATTTTAAAACATTCTTTAAAAAAATAAACGTTTTTTTTCCTAAAATTCAGATTAAAAGTATGGGAGCCGTTCCGAAGGAAACATAAAACCATCTCTGGCTATGGAAGTTTAAATCTGAACTGGTCCAGCTTGCTCTTTATCACTGAAGGACAGTCCAAGGCTATTTTATTATCAGGTACAGCAGACCTTTGCTCATGCTTGTGTTGACTTGTTCTAGATGATATCAGTTTAATCTAGGTCAAGAATAAGATTCAGACTTTGGTAATCTAAACTTTAGTATGGGATGTGGTGGTGATGTCTTAAGGTCCTTGCACACTGAGTCCGTAATTTTCGTATGCGTTTTTTCATATTCGTCATCCTTTCCTATCAAATTGCTTGCTACGGATGTGAAAATGCAGACAATCAAACCTGATCCAAATTTTATAATGAGGGACGAAAGTTTCGGAGGAATGTGATTGACACAATGTGAGGTCGTATTTAATTTTTAATGTGCAAAAATGTTGTACTCCGTGTGCAATGACCTTTAATAGGGTCTTTGCATCTTCACAGTAGATTAATTATTTTTGTGTTTGAGATACTAAAATTAGATAAAAATTGTCAACATGTGTGTACATGCCTTATTGATATGGGATGCATTGTTCAGTCCTTTTGAATAATTTGTTGAACAGAAGCAGTGAGCATGTGGGACCTGGACAATGGTACGATGCTGTCTGTCTTCACACCTGACTCCAAGATCCAGACCATCTCTCTGCATGGACCCGACAACAGCACACTGCTTTTGGGCTTTAGTGACATCTCTACTCTAATCTCCATGACGGTCAGCAAACAAGATGCACACACCAAATCCTGCACTGCTGGTGGAAAAGACCTGTTTGGGGAATCCAGCAGTAGTGAGGATGAGGAAGATGAAGAAACAAACAAGAACTGATAGGAAGAGCACTGGATGTGTACTGTATAATATAGAAATTCAGTCTGAATTGAAAATAAAGGGCTTTAAGATATCTTACATTCACTTTGTCTTGAAGGATTCTAGCTGTACACTGGAAATGCGATAGTATGTGACTTCTATCTTCTAGCAACGCATTACGATCAGCATTTCCAGTGCTTGTTTTTCCGCATACTATGAATTTACCAGAACTTCCCCGCCTTAACCTAAGAGTCACGAGATCCAGAGGTTATGATAAAAACAAATCTCAGCAAGCATGTGTTGTCATGTTACATGATTTCAATGTATTTTCCTAGACTTGAGATATTTGTAGGACAATATTAAGAGAAAAAGATCTAATTGTGTGAAAACTTTGACAGTTGGGTGTGTATTGAGACATGTTTAAACAGGCTCTCCTGTGACTGTCATGCACAGTGAGTCAAATTTTCACTTCCTGCATTTGTCACATGATAGACAAGCAAAATAACAACTTCCTACTTAGATTAATTTTAAGAGTTGTTAACAACTGTATTTGCATTATCAAGGCAAATAAAAATTAACTGAAGTCATTTGTTGCCGTTTTCTTTTGTAATTATTTATTTTAGGGCTTTCTGTCTTTATTTATATGAAAGTATGAGGAAGAGAAGGGGTGAAAACAGCACATGACCCATTTTTTTGTTAAGGTTGCGTTGGCTGATATTGTCATAGATTTATATGACACCTAAACATATAATGCAATCTTTTGACATCATAGAAGATGCACTATTTGCAGTCAGCCAGGATTTATTTACTCTACAAAACAAAAATATCCAGTAAAATGAGGATTTGATCTTAACATGGCGGCCAAGTTCCATGTTAAATAAAACCACTTTTATGGGAATGTCTATTAATAATATTTTTCTGAAGTGCATGATATGTAAAAGTTTTAATGAGTGGGGGAAATAGCGATATAATGAAACAACTAATCTAAGTATGCATTCTTGTAAACAACATTATTAATGAATATCTGTTTCAAAGATGATTACCACGATAACAGTATAAAAGCAGTTATTTTAAATGTTCCAACAATAAATAGCCTATATAGATATAACAGAGACAAACCCCTAACATCTGTTAATTTTCGCTTTCTACAAATCTAGCTCGGTCACTGTATTGAATTTCTGCGACGCTGAGTGCCTCACTCGAGCTGTGATTGGACGAACACTCAAAGCGAGTGTGGTACGGTTGAACTTCCTTCACTTGACTTGGCTTTATCAGTGGTTTCGTTTCAGGCGAATAAGTGCAGTGTGTGACAGGCTTTCAACGACAGATACTCGCGCCGCTTTAGAGCTCACAATCCAGCGAGTTTTTGTGTCAGGTACATCGAAATAAGGGCGAAAATGAAATACGGATTATTGTTGACCGCGCTTCTCATTGCTGCAACAGGTAAAGCAGATTCATTTATTGCATTACTCGATTTGAAATATGGTTGTATCGTGTATTCACCATTAATTAAATACTGTGGTAGTTATGTAGGGTACGTTGACACACCATAGTACTGAAAATGTAATAGTATTGCGCTGTTAGAAACTTGAAAGAATACTCCATGGCCAAAAAATGTGCAAACCAATATGAAACCTTTGTTTTTTCAGCATAAGGAAGTACCTTAGTTGTGTTCCAACATGCAAGCTAAAATCAAATTCATATTTAAAACTTGACGCCAGGTTTACTTATGAGAACGATTTTAATTTAAAATAACAGAAAATAGATTTATTAGCCTATTTGGCATACTTTTCGGAAAACACCGCAGTTTCGATTCTACGCTTGACTTGAATACAAGGTCATTAAAACAAACGCTAGGAAAACAAAACCTAATATTTTAAAGTTTAATAGGCAATTTTAAATAGCCTATTAATTCGATTTTACGTTAAAGATATATATATATATATGGCCACAACCACTTCCTTATTGCAGAAATCAGTCAGTTTTATTGCACTTTTTGGACACAGTACCATAGGCTAAGTATAATCGTTCCTCACATCGCAATTCAGAAATCTTTCAGCCCTATTTAGGCTCTCTGCCCCCACCCCTTTTTTGTGTATATTTTCTCTTACATTCTCTTAATATCTAAAAGGGACAAGTGCAGATCAGCTCACAAGCGTATCTTTTGTGTGGTGAGCTGGTAACATGCGAAACTGTCCCTAAACCAAAGAGAGTGTCTGTCAGTCACAATGTCAGCACTTACATTTTCTTTTCTGCGGCTAATCAAACGATCAGACATCACGTGAAATCGACTGAAGTGAATCATCACATTTCCCTGTTGGGACATGTGTACACTTGTGACAGCGCGCGCTATAGGGAGGAAGTGAATGTGTGTAAATAGCACTCCATGCGCAGAACAGATGGACGCTCTGTTTATAGTCTATTTTTCTTTTTTCTTCACAAAGACGTTTACCTAGCTAAATTATTTTTATAAAGGTAATTATTGTTTTTAAAACATGATGAAAAATTGTTCTAGTTGAGGAGGTCACTTAAGGTTTTGTCAGATTTGGGGAAAGATTTTCTCACATTCTCTGTCTGTCTCTTTCTCCTCAGCGCTCACCTCGGGTGAATATACTTCAGATTATATGGCCATTGTCTTGAACACAACAACCCACAATCCGAACACAACAACCCACAATCCGAACACAACAACCCACAGTCCGAACACAACAACCCACAGTCCGAACACAACAACCCACAGTCCGAACACAACAACCCACAGTCCGAACACAACAACCCACAGTCCGAACACAACAACCCACAGTCCGAACACAACAACCCACAGTCCCAACACAACAACCCACAATCCAAAAACCACAGTTACCACTCCAATACCATCTCCAACGTCACCCACCAACATGGCGGTAGGCCATTATAATTTTACTCAAAATGGCAAACTATGTATTATGGTTGAGATGGCGATTGGGATCCGTGTGAACACCAGCAAGGTAAGATGTTTTCTGTTGGAGTGACAGATCAACATTCATATATGATTACTGCTTATATCTAAGCCACTTGCATCCTTCACACTGAATACTGCCTTATTTTTTCATATTGCATATAAATATCATCCTTTATTCTGAAACATTTCTGTCTTACTAGGTTAATGGCACATTCATTGTTCAGCCAAACCAAACCACTGTCTCTGGAGAATGTGGGGATAAAGCCTCTACTATCAGTATCCAATTCAATGAAGGCCAATTTACCCTGAAGTTTAGAAATGTAAGCCTGTTTATGGATTTTTGGAATGTTCATTACTCAAAATGATGTGCTAATTGGCAACAAAAGATTTGATAACACAACTTTTTTTATTGATAAGATTCTTAAGAGTTTGCATTCAAATTAGTCTGTATCAGGCCAGTTATGTTTTTTGGCAAAAGAGTTGTGTCTTTCAGTACAACCTGAGTTTGTGTGGTTTGAAAAATGGGAACTTTGAGGCACTTGAGGAGGAAGTATAAAAGACTTGTTAACTTATGTCTGATAAAACCTGAAACCTGAGCTACCTCCCAGCAGCAATTTATCTAATACATCTTACCGGGAGGTGCCAGGTGTTCTCATCAGATTGACTGTGGTAAGGTGTGGCCCACATCATATCAGTATGCTGCAGTTATGTAGATAATGCTTGTTACTCATTAAGGGTCAGCTTTATAGATTATGTTGTTTACAATATTAAGGTTCATTTTGTCGTTGTGCAGCAGATGTATTTATGTGTTAATTGGTTCTGGTTTTCAAACATATATTTGTTTTGTAATGTATGTGATGGTTTTGGGATACATTATGGTTCTTATTCTATTGTGTTTGGGTATTTTGGTTTACATTCTAATAATCTTCTAATTTTTTTTTACTTTCCAGAATGAGACCATAAAAAAGGTCTATGTGGAGTATGTGGGGTACGACTTGAAGTATGCTTTCAAAAAAGGAGGTACATTTCCTGCCATATATGACTGTTACGTTCGCCTTGTAAAACACATACACCAACAAACATCCTCAATTTTCTTTTATCTGTATGGTTCAATAGAGAGTGTATCTAAATTAAGAATAATCTACTGAAGACAGAATTCTTAGGACAGACAGAAAATCCCTTTAAAATGATATAAATAGCCAAGCCTCAATAAAACAAACACTAGGCCATGCAGGTCAACCAGTTTGGCAACAATAAATGTCACATTGGGCCGAGGAAGAATAAGGAAGTATGAGTGTCATTCTGGTTACGGTAAATAACATCTTTTCCACACTTCATTTTGACTTAAAAAATGAACTTTTTTAACTTTGCATAAAGACTGAGTTGTAGTGGAAGCGTTTGGTTATTATTTTGACTATTATTATCACAATTATGGGATTAAGAAAAGGAAGAGACTTGGTTAGTGTTTTTATCATGTTGTGCACATCCATGCCAACTCTGATCCAATTATTTTTTATTGTTGTCAACAGAGTCAATCGAATACTCAGGGAGCAACAAATCTCTTGAGCTGTTTTCTGTGGAACCGGGTCACTCTTACTCCTGCCAGGCTGAGGCGCTGTACATGGGAGATGGTGTTAGTCTGGACCTGACCCATAACAAGTTTCAGGCCTTCGACTTCAAAAACAATCAATTTGGACCTCGTAAGTATAGAGTGATGATACTTCAATATCTTAAAGCACTCCATAGTGGATGACAGTTTTTTTTAAAGTAACCTCTAGTTAATGTGACAAGTTACATCAAGTTTTGTTGCTATTGGACTGACTCCTTGCATTTTATGCACTGTATTCCTTATGTCCTACATACTTCATACAGCTCGTTTACAAATATTGTAGCGAAAGTGTCATGGCAATCCAAAAGAGCTGGTTAGACCAGCCAGATGACTCTAAACAAATGGTACTAAGATGATGTCTTGCCTGTCATAAAGTACAAAGGCCATCTAACATATTGTTTTTACTAATGTGGATCTAATTCCCTGCATGTTTTTTTAAATGAAACAAGTCTGCTACTTTTTCATGTAACTCTTATTAGATTTGTATTATTGTTAGACATGATTTGTTGGCTTTAAATGTCAACACAACTCTTGAAAATGAGTTGTGTTGACAACTCTTCAACACAACTGAAAATGAGCATTTGTTACTGACCACCCGTGTATAAGTATTATGTATATATATGTTGTGTAGCTACTCAATTATTGCAATTTAAGTTAGGAATACACTGCACCACTTTTGCCCAATATTTCAGTGTGGACGAATCAATGCTAGTTTCCAAAAGTCACAGCCAGTATGCAGGATTTGGACAGATTTCACAGAAATACATGCAGTGTATGATGGCACATACTTACAATCCCATCCAGTTCGGAGGAAGTCAAACATGTTTGATATTTTGAGCTTATTTTAGAACACATCCGCTGTGTCCAAAATTGAATAGTGTATAGATGCTACATTTAATTTAAAACTTACTTTGTGAACATTTAGACAAACTACATCCGCCATGTTGTCGCTCTCATGTGACTTACTACACTGTAATTTGCATCACTACACTTCCATTCACAAATCCACTTCCGTGGCCTAATTCGCTAGTAAAGTGTCCATCAGAGGCACTTCTCAGAATCTCACCAGAAGTAGTAGCTCATCAAATCACAGTAATTTTGCATACTGTTTTATGAATAATGTGAATTTGAAAATACTACTCTGCTCCTATGCTGTTTTTCACTGATATTGTATGGAACTGGGCATATTCTGACACAGGGATATTGTTTTCATTTGTCATGCTTCATCTCCAAGCAATGATGCACGTTTCAGCATGAGTTTGTTTTGTTCAGAACGACTTATAAGTCCTCAGTCATTAGTATGATGGTAATTTTTTCCTCTATAAGCATTTACAAAGTCAGTAAGCATCTGATACCTAGTGTTTTAAAATCGGTTCAGATTTGAAAAGTTGTGTAGTGTATACCATCTTTAAATTAATTACTACAATATTGACTTCATTTTCATTTCTTACAACAAGTTACAAGTTCATTGTGCTCTGTTTGTGTTTGTACAACAGCTGAACTATGCAAGGCCGATCAAACTGACTACCGCGTTCCCATTGCCGTGGGCATAATCCTCCTCATACTCATCGTCATTGTAGTCATTGCTTACCTCATCAGCAGGAAACGGAGGACTGATGGGTACCAGTCACTATAGAGGCCTACAAGTAGTGATTTATGAGAATACCAGCAATTCCAGTTTACAGGAATCTTAATGCTGTTATGTATTTCTTAAGTGAATGTTACTTATGTATGATGAACATAAAGGGCCTAGGATCTGTCCAAACAATGTTTACTGTGCAGGGACAGTATACCACATCCTAACACATGTTGAAGTTGCCATCACAATAAGATCATAATAGAACCAGATAAACAATTGGCTTAGTAAATGCTTTATTTTAGCCTGCATTTGTATACTAATTACCTTTTTTAAAGAACCTAACCTAATACTGACATTACAAAAGGGTGAGCACAATCTACTGTTGATCCATCTTAAGTGTAAGTGCTCTTTTCTATAAGTACTCTTCACTGTCTGTCACAATGCATTTTCTGTGATATAGGCTGATAAACCATTGTTAATCTGGTAAAAAAAAAATGTACATTGCTTTATTCTTTCCTAAAGGGCCGTAAAACCTATAAAAGGGAAATCAGTTGCTTACATTGTGTAGTTAATAATAGAAAGGATTTTAAAAGCAGTTGCGTCCTAGTATTCATTCTGTTGTGCTTTTTTCTGTTTTTCTTTTTTAAACCTGAAGAGCTTTACTAAACTGTATTGTGATCTGAAGCTGCATTTATGCGCTGAATATTGGGAGTAATGTGTAATTTTGGTTTCAAATAAAAAAATAATTTGTTCAAAAATATATTTTAATGATATTCTAATGGACCGCTTTGTGATGTCACAACACCCGGAAAACAACGCTGTAGTCCAAACGAGTCGTTTGTTGTAGTTCTTGAAAAGGGATATATATATATATATATAAATCTCCCTTTGGAGTGTACTTTGAGATTTGTAACTTTGTAGATCTTATGCCCAAACATACACATACACACTGACTAAAATTCAAAAAGTTAAAAAGCATAATAGGACCCCTTTAAACATACTTGTTGTTAGAAGCCACATTGTGTGACAGTAAATGTCATCTGTGATGTCTCAAATGCAGCCACTGTTAACCTTGTTTATTTGCAAGTTACAAATCACCAGGCCTGCTAAGTGGAGCTGTCATATGTCATGATATTTAGATTTTTTTAATCCATTACCATTTGATTGCATTTATTTGCTAAGCTTAGTGTAGAATAAAAGGTTCTCTTATTTTAGTATGGTTACTCACAAAAAAATAGTTAATTAAATAAATCAAAAACAAAATACCCCCCCCCCCAAATAAACAAATATGTTTTTTTATTTTTCAATGAGGCACGTACTGAGATAATCAAGTGGCGCTCGAGAGCTCACGCGCTGCGTGCGTGGGTGCAGCTTCACTCTGGAAACTGCTGCTAGGAAATATGAAACCAGCGCAGTTCAGGAAAACAAACACAGCAGTGGACGTAGTGAAAAGCGTTTCACATTTGTCAAAAAATAAAGAGAGGAACTGAATACAGCTTCGCCTTCTTTGTCTCATCTCATTTAGACTACCAATATGCACACCGTAAAGTTGTCTTTCTCTTTCAAAAACCTGTTTTAATTCACATTTCTGCACGTTTGTCTAATGCTTTTATATAGCCTACATACTATAATAATCATTAGACGTGCTCGCTGACATCATTTTTTGCAAACTTTAAAAAAAGTTTTGAGGATAAACGCACTGTAAAAGACGTCTGTGGTTTCAAGTTAAGTCTTTCCAGCTGTAATGTCGAAAGACTGTAGGAACTCTTCTTGCTCCAGATGGGAGAGGGGCGGACACATTCCCAAAACCCCACAACGGAGCCTTTTTAAGGGATTCTGGCCGCAATACAATAGCGATTGTCTTGAACGCGTACACTGAAGACCAGCAGAAGAAAATGACCAGTAAGATGTCTTTTAAATAATGTGTGTTTTATAAATTGGTGTTTGTACCAACCGAGCAAGAACTGGTGCAAAACTTCTGACGATGTTTTGAACGCACAGGCGTACCCGAGGAGCCACTGCCAGAGGTTTCTGGAGATGTTTCGTCTGGTGCTGCAGCCCAGTGCGCAAGCGGCTCGGCCGAGGCGGGGACCTTACTGGAAGTTACTTTCCAGAGGAACCCCCGTCAAAAATACAAGTACCTCGAAGCGGAACCCAAGATTTTAGGGGTACACGTCAAGTTGATATCGAAGGAGAAAACAATGTAGTCTCAAACACATCTACTGAGATATTTTATTTGTTTCATCCGCAGGTGACAGAGATCTGGCTGACTGTCTTCTTCGTTGTTAGTAAAATACCGTTTTATATAGGAATATCTGAACCGTTTGTAAATAGCTTCATGCTGGCCTTATCATTTGTTGTAAGTGTCTATTTTTACATGTTTTTACTGGAATATGTTTGAACTGTACAATATATAGGCTACAAATATTTCATATCGTTTGATGATCTTAAACAAGGGTGATTTTGTTAACTGGTTAACATGCATGCATGCATGTATATATATATATATATACACATTTATTTTTTATATTTAATGTAATTTGTATGCAATAGTAATTTAATAATGTAGTAATAATATGTAATGTAGTATTTATTAATTTATATTTAAATGTATATTTTCTAATAGTATATATATGTTACAGCATTTCAGCTTTTTTATTTGACATTGGCGTAGAGGTTTACAAAAATATCCTTCCATATGATTTACCACTATGTTTCCTTTAAATAGGGCATTATCTCTGGCAGTGTGGCCATAGCAGCACAGAAACTTCACATGCCAACAGTAAGTTTTTAAGAGCCCAAACTACTAACCGGGAGGAGTTTTATCATGATTTATTGTCAAACCGTTAATCAATCGTTCCATCCCTGATCACTACAAAAACTATGAAATATTATCAAAAATATGTACATTTATGCTAGTTAAGCACTATGTATCAAGTGAATTTCACTGAAGAGCCACTTAGAAATAAACATTCCTGAGTGTGTGTTTGTCATTATATTTCTCAACAGCTCAAGGCTTGTTTGGGACTGCAGGTGGTCACATGTATGGTATATACCTTCTGTCTTCTGGGAACAGTTGGTGAGCCAGACATCATTGGCTGCTGGCATCACTATAATGACAGCGAGATAACACATACAAATTCCACATGTATACGGTTAGAGGTAAGCAAACCATTTTAAATAGAACATTTTAATGTTATTAGTGTCACTGAACACTTTTCACATGCAAATCGCTAGGCTGTACAGTATCTCACAGAAGTGAGTACACCCCTCACATTTTTGTAAATATTTTATTATATCTTTTCATGTGACAACACAGAAGAAATGACACTTTGCTACAATGTAAAGTAGTGAGTGTACAGCTTGTATAACAGTGTACATTTGCTGTCCCCTCAAAATAACTCAACACACAGCCATTAATGTCTAAACCGCATATTTGGTTCAGATGGTGTGAAGCATGTGTGGTGGTAACCAGGTGAGGAGTAAAAAGACAAGTGTGTCTTGCCTACAGTCAAGCATGGTGGTGTGAGTGTCATGGTCAGGGGCTGCATGAGTGCTGCCGGCACTGGGGAGCTACAGTTCATTGAGGAAACCATGAATGCCAACATGTACTGTGACATACTGAAGCAGAGCATGATCCCCTCCCTTCGGAGACTGGGCCGCAGGGTAGTATTCAAACATTATAACGACCACTGCCTTGCTAAAGAAGCTGAGGGTAAAGGTGATGGACTGGCCAAGCATGTCTCCAGACCTAAACCCTATTAAGCATCTGTGGGGCATCCTCAAACGGAAGGTGGAGGAGCGCAAGGTCTCTAACATCCACCAGCTCAGTGATGTCGTCATGGAGGAGTGGAAGAGGACTCCAGTGGCAACCTGTGAAGCTCTGGTGAACTCCTAAGAGGATTAAGGCAGTGCTGGAGAATAATGGTGGCCACACAAAATACTGACACTTTGGGTCCAATTTGGACATTTTCAGTTAGGGGTGTACTCACTTTTGTGGCAAGCAGTTTAGACATTAATGGCTGTGTGTTGAGTTATTTTGAGGGGAAAGCTAATTTTCACTGTTATACAAGCTGTACACACTACATTGTAGCAAAGTGTCATTTCTTCAGTGTTGTCACATGAAAAGATATAAGATATTTACAAAAAAGTGAGGGGTGTACTTTTTTATTTAGGCTAGTTAAATTAATTTTCTGGTTACCAAAATCTGAAGAGTACCTGCCCGAAGGTCTACCAGGGATTTTGAAATTTTGCGAGCCCTGATATATACACAGCAGTGAACAGTGAAAATTAACAGTCAGTTCTTGAATTTCATGTATTGGAAGCAGGAATAATGGGCAAATGAAAAGAGCTGAGTGACTTAGACAAGGGCCAAATAGTGATGGTTAGACAAATGGGTCAGAGCATCTGCAAAATGGCAATTGTTGTGGGGTGTTTAGTGGTTACCTACCAAAAGTGGTGCCAGGAAGGAGAACCGGTAAACTGATGTCAGGATCATGAATGCCCAAGGCCCCTTTTGTAGATAGGGAGTGAAACTAGACTGTCTGGTCCGATATCACAGAAGAGCTATTGTAGCAAAAAATGCTGCAAAACGAAATGCTGGTTGCAGTTTGGTTCCAATCAGAGTGCCCACGATGACTCCTGTCCACTGCCAAAAGTGCCTACAGTGTGAGCGCCTGAACTGTGCCATGAAGCAATAGATGAAGGTCACCTGGTCTGATGAATCATGTTTAGATCAGTTGGATGGCCGGGTATGTGTGCGTTGTTTACTTGGGGAAGAGATGGCAGCAAGGTGCACTATGAGAAGGTGGCAGGCTGGCGGATGTATTGGATTACTCTGAGCAATATTCTGCTGAGAAACCTTGGGATTCATGTGGATCTTAAAATGACAAGTACCATCTACCTAAAGATTGTTGCAGACCCTTTCAGCAGTGTTCCCCGAAGGCAGTGGCCTCCTTTAGCAGGATAACGCATCCTGACACACTGCAAAATTTGTTTAGGAATGGTTTGAGGAACACAGTGTTCAAGGTGTTGCCCTGTTTTCCAAATTCCCAGATCTCAATTGAGCATCTATGGGATGTGCTGGACCAACAAATCCAATCCATGCTAATGTCTTGGTGCCAGACACCACAGGACACGTTCAAAGGTCTTGTGGCGTCCATGCCTCGACAAATCAGAGCTGGTTTGGCAGCACAGGGGGGAATTATACTATATTAGCCAGGTGGTTTTAATGTTGTGGCTGATCAGTGTATATTTATATGTTGTTTATCCTCTTTACCTACAGAACGGATTTCATCTACTGCATGCATTAGATCAGCTCACGGAGGTGACTCAGATTGTCCTCTCCGTCACAATAGCTGCATACTGCTGCAAGGTGATTCCTTGCTGCACTCCCAGATCTCATGTGGTAAGCAATGCTCATTTCATATCTGTCGATGCTGGTGAGCGATGTCAATGATGCACAGTATTATGCAGTTCTCGACTGTAAACCGTTTTTGTCTTTTTCAGCCAGTCATCGTTATGACACCACCCACGGATACGCAATGAAAGTGAGAGGGTGTGCATCTAAAAAGACTAATAATACTAATAAAACTCAATCTTAGAACACTTTATTAGATACTAATACACTATACCATACTCAAACATATGACTAATATATATCTCTATACAAAAATTGAGAGCATTAAAAAAATCTTGTCTTTATTAAATTACATTTTATTTTAATGGTCTTTTAACAATGTTCAGACTGCAGACCTATATCTGAATTAACATAAATGTGTATAATTGCCAGTATTAATTAATATCTTAATCAGCTTTACAATACAACATATAAACATGTACAATATAAACATGTATATATGTACAAATAGCTTTTTACAGAACATATACTGTATGTTCCGATTCATATACTGAATCCATTGGTGTATGGACAAATATAATAAAACAAAACTTAAATAAAAAAATAAAATTTTAATTGCAGTTGTCATACTGTTGTATGAGTTGTATGTGTTGACATTTTTTTAGCATATCATTTACCTTCTTTGAAGGTGTATTCCGCCCAAAAAAGAAAATTTCCATTTCATCGTCTTCATTTACTTGCCTTCTTGTCATTCCAAACCTGTTTCTTTCATCTGTGGAACTCAACAGATATTATAAAGAATGTTGGGAACTCAACTAAATTGGAGCCCATTGACTTTGACCAAAAAAACAGCTGGAACAACATGTTTCAAAACTGTATGACACTGAACATCATACAGGTGTGCGCATTATGATTTTTTCAGCCAATGTGAAAACATAACAGCAATACTATTAATGTATCAGTGGCGATATATTTTTGCATTGAACTTCAACAAATAAAGTTCACATGCACCCATTGGCCTGATGTCCAAATTGTATGTACTTTCTAAATTAGCAAAGAACACAAATGAGTCTAAAACACTTCACAAAATGTGTGATGCTTAACACGATCTTTAATAATTTCATAATAAAAAATAAAGCAAATTTTCAAAGAGTGATTCAGCTTGTACACATCTTAAAATCATTACTGACAATTTAGAAATAATCGAATTAACGAATCTTCACAGAAGATAAAAATCGGATTCTGCAAATCTGTCTATTTAAAGTAAATGAAAAAGGTTCTGATCTCCTTCGGATAAATGGTCACATTGAAGTCCTGGTTTGTGCTGCTGAAAAAATCAGTTTGCTCTGTAAGCAGAGAAAAAACAACAACAGTTTTTGCACTGACATTTCTCATTACATCTATTCAATAGGATTTCATTACTTGTCAGATCAAATATTGTAGTTACCAATCAAGGGTGAAATCTCACCTTCTTTCCGTACACTTTCATTGGTTTTCCAGCTCCACCTCTGGAGGTCTGATATATTCCACGTTCCAGTGAGGGAACGCTCCTGAACTTTGGTTACTTCACCTATGCCTCTCATAACTTCCTGTCAATGAATTCATGGATGAATTTACTGTTAGGTGGTGATGCAATTGTTCTACCAATAAAAACATCAAAAATGAACAGATTAAATGTACCCTCAGGTTAATAACGGTGGGTTGTGATAGGACTGGGTCTTCTCCCTCTTCATACAGGTGTGTGATTCTCAAAAGAATACGGTCAAAGTCTATCTCAGACTTTCTCTCTCCCCCTTGAAAAATAATATGTACATTTAGAATATTATACTTCACCCTGAGTCTCTGTTATGAAACATGATTGTTTTGCCGGTTTTGTTGTGGCCTGCCTGAGTTGAGACTGTGGAGGTGCTGGGTGTGATCAGGACTGTAGCTCCAGCCAGAGATGCTGAGGGTCTGCATGTGGAGGTTCTGGGGCAGCACAACCGGCTGAACAAACGGCCCACTCAATTTCTCTCTCTGATTCCACGGCTTTTCTGTGTAAGGGAAAAGTTTATATTTCTTTGTCTCTTTTTGCTTACCAAAATGTACAAAACACACAAATATGGAAAATTAATTTTATTGTTGTTCAGTACAATTTAGGTAAATCACCGTTACTTCACATTGACAACTTTTTTTAATGATTTTCTTATTTTTAATGATACATACAAGAAAAAAGAAAAAAAGGAAATTTCAGACAAAAGGAAGGTAATAATGAAAATGCAATCAAATAAATAATACATGAAGGTAAAGCATTCAAATGTACAACAGAGATAAAATAGTAGGTGCACTAAGTACAAACAATATACTATTAATCTTTCATCTGGATGATGATGCAAGAGTGCATATGTATGTTAAAAAGGGGCTTCCACATTTTAAGTAAAAATGTACAGACCAGTGTTATTTCAGTATTTTCTTTCAATATTCTGAAATAGTTCGAATTTTTATATTTTCTGTTTTCATTTCAATATCAGTAAGAAGTTTTATTAATTTTGTTGTTTTTGTCATTTTATTAGTTTTTTTTTAATATGACTATATAGTTTTTATTTCAGTTTTAGTTATTTTAGTACATAATATTAAATTATTTCAAAATAAAATAAAAAATAAGACATGTTTCCTTAGCACCTAGCAGAATTTTATGTTTGTCGAATTTATTATATTTCAAGTAATATGCATCTTTATGACTGTAGCTTATTTACTTTAAAATCCTTGGTACTGGGCCAATGGGAATTTCTATTTTTAACTGACAACTTTTTTGATATAAATGTAAACTGCACCTGTTTGTCAGTAGTTGTACATTAGTAATGGCAAGCATGTAGATTAAAGATAACTGAAGGGTACGCTACAGTATGTTGCCTATTATTGGGTTGCCTATTGTTACTCATTAAAAGGTTAACACTGAATGTAATACAATTTTTAGAGGAATTGAGGCTGAAATGGAAACTAGTCGAGCAATGTCTGTGTCTGCAAACTCACGGGGTTGGTCAATGGGCATAACCACAGGTCTGTGCTGCAGCTCAATTGCCTCCTGTTGGTAGATAGATGACAATGCAGAAGGGGAGCCCAGCAGCATCCAGAGAACGGGCCGCACCACAGACGAGTCATTAAGAGTCAGGTTATAACCCAGATTCCACTCCTGGTTATTCCAAAGCCGTCTATGAAGCATCACCTGATGCACACACACAATGCACAGAATACAAATCATTTGTAAAATAGAAAACAGCTAAGTAAGGCCTTAGAGATTGCCACAACAGTGCCAAGTGTGTGTGAAAGGCAAATGCAAGCCCTCACTTCTAGCTGACCCTGACTTAGACTGGCCACTCCATGAGCTCTTTCACTGAGGAACACAACTCTGCTGGAATCATCTTCTATGTAGGTCGCTCGTACCATTGGGTAGTAATTCTGTGCATGTAAACACAACAGACGTATAATAAGCATATCTCTTAATATCTGACAAACTGGAATGATTTATGAATTTTAGGTGTAAAGCAACCTTACACGGGCGATTGTGTTGTTCACAAAGGTCTTATATGTCCTTTTCATCATCTGATAGCCGTTGTTATCAGTAAACAGTGTTCTGTTATTCTTCAGACTCGTGCGGGTTCTGAACACGGTCTCTCTGTTCATCTCCAGAGGGCCCACTTTATAGCTCTGCTCCAGTCTGAAACATGCCAGCCGACCCTCAAAGCCTACCGGCACTCTGGTGACCACAGAGTAAGAGTGGTTCGTGTCTTCTTCCTCTCTGCAGAGCGAACACTCACACTTTTAGGACTCAGAACTATTGCTAGATTTGTGGAGAAAATGTGAGTGGTGTTTAAAGTTGCAATGAAGCAGACATAGTGCCAGATTTTTTTTCTTTTATACTGTGGTGTACATCAGAGATGAACAGTTTATTGAAAAAGAAAAATAATAGCATGCTAGGAACTTGCATTTATCTATCGGTTGTTAATTGCTTAAGATGTGGGCATTGCAGTCATAAAAAAGCAAGCTTGCAGAGGATCATGGTAGCGTTTAGGCAGACTAGATGATTGAAGAAGTCTGGCTTATGTGACTAGAAAGAATTCTTATTCTTAGGTTATGACATTTTGATTTAAATATATGAAAGAATATGAGAAAAAAAACATGCATGGATGAATTGCTCACAATAAGATCAACAACATACATTTAGAAAATAGATTTTTCATTTTGATTTCATGCTGACTTTAAGGTAATTATTTATTTTGGCCAATTTATATAATAATAATTTATATAGGGTTTTATCAATCAGTTGTGGATTTTTAATTGTGCATGCTAATTTCCACTTTTTACATTTACACTTAATGTTTATAACACTAATAATTTAATAACACTGTAAAATATGTTTTTTATAAAACCTAAAAATGAATATAAATTTTTCATACTGGATATTATAATGTTGTGCATAAATTAATTGCATATTATAATGTTCCTAAATTCACTTTATATTTAACACTTCAAATAACTCACTGTGATTTATTTTATTATATATATTTCTCGGTTATCAGCCCTAACATAAATGAATTATGAGCGTATCAAATTGACTAGACTTTTTTGTCATCCCTACTTTAAATAAAGGTTGTATTTTAAATTGCTGCCTTGTATTTTAGAGAGAACAACCTAGAAGCAGACAGACATAATAGAATAGGCTATCACTTTTTCTTTTACCTGTAGAAATACTGGCGTATCTCTGAGACTACCTTCCCTGGCACAATCTCCATGGCCACAGATTTGTATGCAGGAATAGCTGAGCCGTTGGCAGTAAAGATGTAGTTGTCTGAGATTGGCCCAGAGTGGATGTCCCCATTGGCCTCATACTCCCAGAAATCCTGCTGTACTCTAACTCTCATCTTTTCACACCTGTAATGGATAGACTAGATCAACTGATCTGTTCTATTGAACATAACTGTGGCAATCTGATGCATATTGAAGGAGAACTTGCCGGTCTGTGATGCTGTGCAGAAGGTTTGTCGCTTGGTCAAACATCAGTTTGTAGCACTCGTTCAGCACTGGTAACAACTTCCTGCCTGTCCTCTTCCACTGACTCACATTCTTCTTTTTAAATGTCACTACTCTGGCCACATGAGTCGCCCCACAGGCAGATCCAGTGTCACAGTGGGATTGTGGGAACTGCACAATGTACTTTCTGTACTGCAGTCCACCCAGCTCAACAACGAAGAACAGATCGTAGACAGTGGAAGACTCCATCGACTGCTGGATCTGCAGTTATTTATTGAGACTGTTATTAATTGAAACAACTGATAACTGCATGTCATGACAGAAGCAATGAACGAGATCAACAGAAAAAAATGTTTTGCAACCTGAGCAGGTACTGCCTTTCCATCATCGTCAAGCACAACTGCCATTGCATATGCCACAGAAATATTAATATATGTTGAAATGTTCCAGGCAAGTGGGTTGTACACGATGATATGCTGTTCAAGAACATTTCCAGAGTCTGAAACAACAACAAAACCTTATTAGACAATCTAGCCTTTATTCAACCAAACTTTACTTCACATTTTAAGATTGATAACTACTAATGCTGGCAATTAGACTGAAAATGTACTTAAACTGTCAATATTATCTATATATTATCTGTCTACATTATCAACAGATTTGAATAAGATATCTAAAAATAAAAAGAGAAGAAGCTAAAAACCACAAGCCAACTTTGTTTGTCTACCAAAAACATACATTACATTTAAACTTAACTTCGTTATATTAACTAAGTTAAGTTATTTAGCTATTAAGTTTTAAGATAACTGTAATAATAATGACATAAAAGGAAAAATATCAATGTAATCACTTTTACAGCCAATCAGAATTCATCCTGCTCAAGCACTGAGCAAATGGCAGATGACTGGCAGAAACTGCAGCATGTGCTTACAATGAACAAAAGTTATTGTGCGTTGGTGTGGATGCTAATATAGTTATTATAATAGTAATCATTATAGTTATCGTTATTGGTGTGAACAGGCCTTTACTCATATCTTGTTGGCTGCTGATATATTTAATCCAGGTATATTTTTAAATGTATTTTTGTTTCAATATAAATTATAATTATTTAATTACATTTATTTTAAATCAAATAGAAGTCTAATGCATTTCAAATTCCACTGGTCACTTAACAGGAAAAGATCCGATCTGAACACAGAATATAGACCTGCGTGTTGAGAAGAAGGATAAGAATATAAAGAAATGTACCGGTCTTCACTGTAGTGGATCTGGTTTGGGGTGTGTGATGGATGTCATTGGAAAGTTCAAGGGTTTGTGGAAGCAAGAATATGGCTGCCAAGAGTTCCTCAGCTCCCATCATGCCTTGCATGAGATGCTCCATGTACATATCAGCCACTTTGGGTGATTCTGTCCCTGTGATGCCATCGTGGTGCTGAACCTGGTGCAAATCAGATGAGATAATGACCAGTCAATTTCTAGTCATACACAAATGATTAATGTCTTAGCAGGGTCATGTTTGATTTGGGCCTATAGGCCTGAATCATGAGAGAACGTTCATGAGAAAAAGATTTAGTACCAGATAGACATTAATGAATTTACATTTTCATCATTGCAGCTAAATAAATTTAAACTGCAAAAACCATGTTGCTTAAAAGGAAATGGTAGTGGCATAAATAGATGTTTAAAACCAGGCACCTCTGAGACGGCCCATCGCAGGGCCTTGAGTTTGTCTAGAGCCCATTCTCTCTGAACTGGACCTTCTGGGTAGCTGATACGGTATCTAGTGAAGAGAGACTCTGCTGCATACAGGAGGGAACTCGCTCGTCTAGCTACTCCTTTCAGAACATTTCTGGACCCATAGAACCCTGTCCATGCCTGAAACGGTTCTGGAAAATGAGGATAAAAGACCTTTCAGGACCATTTGCTTTTCAGAAATGCAGAGAATCACTAATGAACCCTTTTGACATTTCTAGGGTTCTCAGAGCCAAAAATAGCATTTCTAAAAAGAGGCATTTAAAAAAAGAGGTACAATAGCATTTCTCAAAACTATTGAGACATTTCTTAGATTGGCCAGAAGAGAGAACATTTTCAAATTTGCTGTCACCGTCTTAACCTTTATATTAGAAACACTCACACAGCAGCGTTAAATATTCTTTTGCAATTTAATGCATGGTAACAAAACACAGAGTGTAGTGTTAAAAATGTTCATAAAATGATAGAAGCACATCATCACAGTCTGTGAAAAGGGATCATCAAAATTATAGAAGTAGCTATAATATCCAAATTGTAAACCTGTTGAGTAAGGTAGGAAGTCTTGGTTTCCTCTCACATCCCAGGACAGATTTGTTTGGTGCACTGTCTGGAAATAGTCCTTTAGCGTGGCATACTGAATTGCAACTCCATACTTGTCACTGCGTGCGTTAATGTAGTTCATTAAAACATCCATGTTCATAAACTGCACTGAAGCATTGAAGAACTGCTTGTCACAACCCTGTAAATACAACATACCCTTGTAATACTGTATGAGTTAGTGAATATATCAAATAAATACTGTACGGTGTGTGTTAGCCTGTGGTATGATGGCGCTGAACTGACCCAAGGCCAGAGAACATGACTGGTCGTGAACCACTGGGCCCTCTGTTTGATGTTGTCCACCATGGTCTGTGCGTAAAGCTCTACAGTTTCTTTGGTCACTGGCAGACTCATGTTGGGGTATATGCCATCTTTAGGAGGGTCCGGAAACAGAGCAACACCATTCCAGTAAAACCCAGACCTGGGCACAAGTACCATCAATATAACAGCATGCTCAAACTATTTTTCTCTTCTAATGCTTTTTGTTTTTACATAGAAATATTTAAACGTTTTTTTTTTATAAAAGTTTGTTTATAACAAAAGTTTGGGGATGGTAAGAATATTAAATATTCTGAAATTATTTTGAAAATATTTTTTATATATTTTGAAAGAATCTTTTGCTCACCAAGGCTACATTTATTCACTCAAAATTACAGTAAAAAAGTAATATTATGAAATGTTATAACTTAAAAACTTTATTGCTTTAATTTATTTAAAATAAAATAAAATTCAGGATTTTTTTTTAATAGAAATAAAAAAAAAGCTTTCTTTTTCAAATATAATCTTGGGGAACATTATAAATGTCACAGTCACTTTTTATCAATTAATGCATTCTTGTTAAGAATAATATTAATCTTACTGACCCCAAAATGTTGAATAATAGTGTATGAATTAATAGAACTTTCTAGATCTTCATGCTAAACAAAAATCACAATTGAAGTGTTACAAAATCAAAATAATAATAAAGTTACTGGGCGTCACCTGTTAGAGAAGGGGAGCCACGATGGTGTGCAGTAACTGAACTGGTCCATTGTGTGTGTGAATATCTCTTGTTTTTCCTTTAAGGATGGTGAACCTCTCCACACAAACTGCAATTTCTACAAAAACAGATGTAATATTATTACATGTACCAATTACATGTAAGCAGCACATGCACCGCTGTATTATAAATGTGTTTCACCAAACCAATGATGCAAAAGCACAACCTTGTTTTTCTGCATGTCATCTTTAAGGTCGTAGTCGATGCGAGAGATGAGGTGAGCGTCAAACCCCGCAAGTGCAAAGAGGACTGGGGTGGTGGCTGACGCACCAAACGGATCTACATGCCATCCGAAACGTGGCCGAACACCAAAAGTCTCATACAAGAAGCCGTGTCCCTCTACAAGCCAGAAGAGAGAGAGAAATAAGAAGATCTCTAACTACATGCAACGTTTTTAACACTATTTAACACAGCGTTATTTAAAGTAATGTGTAAATAACATGTTATATAAAAATCCTTCAGCACTATGATATTTGTAAAGAGCGTTTCATGCTCACGCACCTGTGAGTTGAAGAATGGCATCATCTACATCTGTCACTGCTTCATCATGCATCACCTGACCCCCGATTATGAACTCAAGCCGACCCTCGATTAGCAGCTGTCTCACCTGACATATAAAACAAGTCACCTTAAACCGGTTTATTTATTTGTTGGTTTTTGATCTTTCAGATGCCACAGCCCTCAAACGTGATCATACTTGCAAGAATCCCATCCCAAAATTGAAAATTAAACTTGGGATAACAATTCTTGATTGTCTCCCGGATAATTTCTTCCATGGTTTGCCTCAGCGTCAGTTGTGTCTCACTTAAATGTTACGAAACATCCCCAAAAATATCTAACTCGTAACACAGCTATATATTTTCATGCATAAAAACACCCAATTTATACTGTGAAAAGTGCATTTAGTGCTGTCAAATGATTAATCGTGATTAATTGCATCCAAAATACAAGTGTTGGGTTAATATATGTGTGCGTACTGTGCATATTTATTATGTACATATAAATGCACACACATAAATGTATATAATTTGAAAACATTTTCATGTATATGCATTTATATTATTGTTTTATATTATATATAAATATATTTAATATATAAACATAGCATATTTTACTTAAATATATAAATGCATGTGTTTGTATTTATTATGTATATATTGAATATATACTATAAAATATAATAATATAAATATATAAATGCATATGCATGTAAATATTTTCAAAATATGAAAGTGAAGTGTGAAAGTGAAAACATGAAAGTGAAGTGACATACAGCCATGGAGACCCATACTCGGAATTCGTGCTCTGCATTTTACCCATCCAAGTGCACACGCACAGCAGTGAACACACACACACACTGTGAACACACACCCGGAGCAGTGAACACACACACCGTGAACACACACCCGGAGCAGTGGGCAGCCATTTATGCTGCGGCGCCCGTGTAGCAGTTGGGGGTTCGGTGCCTTGCTCAAGAGCACCTCTTCGTGGTCTTGAATGTTGAGAGAGCGCTGTACATTCACTCCCCCCACCTACAATTCCTGCCGGACCGAGACTTGAACTCGCAACTTTTCGATTATGAGTCCGACTCTACCATTAGGCCACAACTTCCCTCCAAATATATACTGTATGTGTGTGTATTTATATACAGTGCTCAGCGTAAATGAGTACACCCCCTTAATAAATAAACACAGTACACATAGCCTACATATAGTATGTAAACAAAAACTTTTATTTTGGATGCAATAATCGCAATTAATCGTTTGACAGCACTATAATAAATATATATAAAATATAATTTGGAAATTATTTTTTTCTTTTATATGTTACATTATTGTCTTTTCTACTTACTACAGTATTGTACTGTTAGATTTAATTATTGATTTATTTGTATTTACTTGAATCTTTTTTACATATTAATCTATTTATTGAATTAAAAATTTTAACCGTTTTGTCCAGTTTGAAAATCTTAAACAATAATTGTACTGATTTACCTTCATTACGTAATAATAGTAAAATAATAAAACTACTAAAACAACTAATAAGACTTCTGTAAGTCCTTACCTGTTTCTTGTGCCAATCTGTTGCCACATTCACCCACCAGAGTCGGAAAAACTCCTGTTCAACTGCGATGAATCTACGGCTCTTGACTCGTGACAGCTCTTCGACTACACTGCTGTACACATTACTGGCGTATGCATGCATGCTCTCCTACAACAGAGAAGTTTGACAACACTGATGAAGATAGCTCCACTTAGAAAACATACAAGCATTAATGTCTGCGTTTTACCTGGACGGTGTACACCCAGCCAACATCCATGTGACTGTGAGGAATCACGAAAGCTTGAATCCTCTCGGCTGCATCGTTTTCAGAGACGGTCATGAGCAGTAAACCGAGAAAGAAAGATAAAAACACCATTGCCACTACAAGATCATCGAAACATCATAACCGGTGTTTCAAGAGAGTCTCATGACTGCGTGTGATCACATGCGCATGCGCACTTTTACTTCCCATTTCATTCGCTGTGTTTGCAGCTTCTTTGAAAAACGTTTATCAGCGTTACTTTTCGTATTTTGCTCATTTATAGCTCGTTTTAATATTTTATGTTTATTTATTTGTTGCTTTTAGATTGTTGCATTTAAAATAAAATAAAATCTTAAAAAAAAAATCTTATTGACGTTTTCCAAAGAGGTGCTTTGCTGTGATTTCCTGAAGTAAGTGTACAAATATTTTAGGGTGTGAATAATGCTAAAAAATGGATAATAGATTTTCCAATGTCCAAAATTATTTCCTTCTAGATTGTTGTGTCACAAACTATAAAGTAAACATTTGGTCAAAGAAAAATAAAATATAAAAAAATTCGTCTCCTGACCAGTAGCAGGCGCCCAAACACACTCGTCTGTGTTTATTTATTTTTTATTGCTTATATATATTGCATATATATATAACAACAAGAGAAATACAAATTTGCCATCAGTACACAATATTAAAATAAAAATTAGCCAGAGGAAGAAAGAAAACATAAAATAAACAAATAAAACAACTAAAATAATAAAGATGGTACAGTTTACTTGTCTATTTCAAATTTGCAGATAATGTTAGAAGTCCTGGGAGCTTTTTTTGTTATACATTTATATACCATATTACAGTATTGTTTAAATTCGTTGATAAAATAAAAAAAATTGGGCTTACCACCCGACCACTTCATTTTGTGTATATGAAACTTCCCCATTACAACCAGTAATTGAATAATATACGCTTTATCCTTTTCTATCCCATAATCATCAACATATATCATTATATCAGACCCACCCAGTTTAACAGCTGTGTTAAGTTTTCTTGTAATGATATTCTCGACATCAACCTAAAATATCTTTGTATAAATGCAATGAAAAAATAAATGAAAAATTGTTTATTTTTCATTACTACAAAATTCACAGGAGTAGTCAATATTCAATTTAAAACGTTCCAATACATGTTTCACTGGATAAATTCTATGCAATATTTTATACGAAACTTCCTTTACTTTGTTATTAACAAAGAATTTATCAACCATTCTCCAAGCCTTACATCAATTTAAGTCTCCAAATATTGATGACCAGAAAAATCTAGCTGGAGGATATGTAACTTAATTTACTACATTTCTAATATATTTATTGGGTATGTTGTTTTTTAAAATATGAATATTTCCAATAAAATTGAATTAGTTATATAATCTAGATTAGTGGTTTTCATTGCAATTTATTTTTAAGAAGACATAATACCTTACTGGGTATAGCATCCATTACAATGGCATATTCTCTGGGTCGAATTGGGATTTTAAATCTGTCAAGAAACTCTGTGTATGATAATAAGACTCCATCGCTGTTCATCAACTGACTAACCAAAAAAATATTATTTTCAAACTATATATTTAAAAAAGTGATTTATGTTTAAATAAAATATTTTTGTTATTCCATGAGAGCTTGTTGATGAAATCTTGCAAGTTTTACTCGTCTGTGTTTATCACGCTTGCTCGCGGCCTGCTTTACATGTTCTGGGCAAACTTAAGTGGTCAGAATGAAAATCACCCTACAACAAAAGTGCTGAGACCTAGTTGGGAACATGAATAGAGAGCATGTAATAGTTTTGGATGGAGAGTGGTAGAGTTAGTAAGAGATATGAGACTGGAAGAGGTAGGATATGCTCCAATAATTCCTTTATCTCCAGTGCCAATGTGGGTTATGCCCCAACCAAAAGTTGATCTTAGCTTATTAGAAAGAAGACAAAAGGAAGGATCATACGAAACAGAGGTATATGATGTAAGGGAATATATGGGGTCACGGTATGGAGAATACATACACATTTACACAGATGTTTCAAAAGATCCAAAAAACAGGGCATGTAGACTCTGCACACCGGCAGCCATATCACCCTGCAGCCCAAGACTGGTCGCTCACTGAAGCTAAGCAGGGTTGAGCTGGTCAGTACCTGGATGGGAGACCTCCTGGGAAAACTAGGTTGCTGCTGGAAGAGGTGTTAGTGAGGCCAGCAGGGGGTGCTCACCCTGTGGTCTGTGTGGGTCCTAGCGCCCCAGTATAGTGATGGGAAAAGCACCGTCCTTCGGATGAGATGTTAAACTGAGTCCTGACTCTCTGTGGTCATTAAAAATCCCAGGATGTCCTTCGAAAAAAAGTAGGGGTGTAACCCCGGCATCCTGGCCAAATTTCCCCATTGGCCCCTGACCATCATGGCCCCCTAATCATCCCCATACACTGATTGGCTTCATCACTCTGTCTCTGCTCCACCTGTAAGCTGGTGTGTGGTGGGTGTTCTGGCGCAATATGGCTGCCGTCGCATCATCCCGGTGGATGCTGCACACTGGTGGTGGATGAGGAGATTCCCCCCTTACTATGTAAAGCGCTTTGAGTACCCAGAAAAGCGCTATATAAATGTAAGGAATTATTATTATTTATAATACCAAAGTTAAACGTGAATAAGAGCAGTAGAATATCAGATTGTTTATCAGTGTTTACTGGAGAGATGTTTGCAATAATAATAATGTACTGCTGAAAGAAATGGGTTGAAAGAGGAACTAGAGAATAAGGGTGAACAGTTTACAATTAAGAATGTATTTAATCCGGAAATAAATACTAAATCATTATTGTTACAATATCTGGGAAGAACTGGTTTGAACAAGCGAGTATAAGTGTTTATATATATTTTTATTATTATTATAATATTTTTTCTTCTCTTTTCTCCTTCAATCCCGCTTGAGAGGATGAGGGTGGACGGAGGAGCTGAACACGCAGCACCGAATGAAGACTCTGCGCGGGTGGAGGAGAGAAAAGAGAAAAGGGAAGATAAAGGTGTTTGAAGATGGATTGAGAGGCTAGGAGACTGCAGGTAGAGTGTCAATGGTCCCTTTCAGAGATAGGTGGCGGTAATGCACCTATTAAGTCTGCGATCCGCCGTAAAGCTAGAAGAAGAAGAAGAGGCTTTACATGTAAAAGATGGCCGAGGTTGATAATGATGGGGAGCAGAAAACAGCAGACAAAGATGACTTGCAAGTGTTAAAGGTTTGAACGCACTCTTTCGTTTCCCTCTGTCTTTTGGTGAGGTAGAAAAGAATACTTATCACCGCACTCAGATGATGTCGATGGTGTGTAATGTACACATGGCTGCTGCAGCGCCTGTCACTATAACAACTGATACACTGCGTTGTAACAACGGAGAAAAGGCAGGTTTTAGGACAAGTAGCATCGAAATATCTTTGATTAAACTCCATGCAGTGTAGCCTGATCGTGTTATCCTCATGTGCTTTCCATTAGGTCGTGTAATGCTTGTTTTACACAACATTACCCTCTCACTGCAATAGACACTTATTGTACTGTAAAACTATAATACATTGATTTGGGTTCTTCTTCAAACTGTCTAAGAAGCTTTCATCATATTTAATGTCATGTTTGATGACAAATACTTGCACAACTTTATTCTCAGAACTACAGTAGTTTTTCTTCAATGCAGTTATTACTGATATTTTGATAGATTTACGTTCAATTATACATTTATAAGAGAAAGCAGCAGTAAAGTAGAATCTTTTCAGCTTCCTTTTTTTCTCCGTAAAGGCAAAAGAAGACATCAGTCACCATTTGCTTTCATTGTATTAAAAAAGAATGCAATGCAAGTGAGTGCTGACCGGGGCTGTCGTTCTGTCTAAGATCTCCTTTTGTGTTTCACAGGGTGATGAAATGATCTTAGAATTTATTTTTGGCTGAACGATTCCTTTAATGCATGAAATCTCTTGGAGTTTTTGAGAAACTTCAAATGTGCCGTTGTTTAATAATAGCATGTTTCTCTCACAGGAGCTGGTAGATGACCTTTACTCCTTTAGGGACCGTTACTTTGAGACACACAGTGTTGAAGATGCTCGTAGGAAACAGAAAGATGTTGCTCAAGAGATGGCAAAGACACTTAAGAGACTGGAAGAAAAAGAAGGTGGGGATTTCTTTGTGTTCCACACATTTTTATGGCAAATAAATTGTTTAATTAAATATATTCTGGCAATTAATAAAAAAATATGTTAATAGAAAATACACCAGAATCCTTTATTATTGTCTCTGCACCATTAAAAATGCCACAACATAATTGGTATTATTATATACTTTCAACAGATTTGTACAAACACAGCGCTCAGTTCCTGCTGCTACGAGGTCGCTGTCTGAACGTCGCTCCGGAGTTCAGTCAGACTGCAGAGGAGTGTCTGTCCCGGGCTGTTAAACTGGAACCAGGTTTGGTTGAGGGCTGGAACACACTGGGAGAGCAGTTCTGGAAAAAAAGAGACCTGACAGCGGCCAAGACCTGCTTCACAGGTGCACAACAGCAGGTGAGTCATGGGGCTCATTCATTAAATGTGCATACACATGGTATAATCAATCATATAATTCTTATCCTGTATTTCTAGAATTCTTATTCCATATCCTAATCTTCACCTATAATCATGTTAAGATGAAAATTATTGTATCTTAAATATTTTTTACCATATGGAGTATAGCTCAAGCTGCTAGGATTCTGTGTATACATTTCTTTGTCAGTACAAAAGATGTTTATTGTGTTTGAACTGGTTTTGAGGAAGCCACGGGTTCTTGTTGCAAGTGCTCAGGTGAGAGCTTGATTTTAAAGAGCATTATGTTTGCTGAAGAGTGATGAAATTATGAATTAGGCAGAATTTTTAGTCAGACGTTTTGCAAACAAATAATACACATAAGCAATATCCCATGAAAATAATAGTGAATGAGACCCAATGTCTTTTAGGATGTCTGTCTCTTTTGATATGGTACTGCTCATGAAGCTCAGAGATGATCTCTTGGTGTCTTATCTTCATCCAGAGTAAGAATAAAGTGTCTCTGAGAAGCCTGTCTATGGTGCTGCGACAGCTGCCACCGGGAGAAGACGCAAAGGAGCAGAGCAAACGCATTTTAGAGAGCGTGGAGCTGGCCAGGCAGGCCGTGCAACTCGATGTCACTGATGGGACTTCGTGGTGTGAGTATATTACACGGCGATTGCTGAAAAGAACACAGGTGTGTTCCTAGTGGAATACCCTGTAAAATGTATTTGGACCAAAAATTGAGTTTATTCCGCTATGTTAAAGGGATAGTTCTTCAAAAAAAAAACAATTCTGTCATCATGTCTTTCCAAACCTATATGACTTTCTTTGTTCCATGGAACATAAAAGAAGATATTTTGAAGATTGTTGGTAACCAAGTGGTTTTGGTTCTCATTGTCTTTCATTGTTTTTGTTTTCTTTGTCCATACAACGGAAGTCAACTGGAATTTGAATCGGTTTATAGCATTCTTCAAAATGTATTATCTTAGAAAGTCAGTCAGTTTTGGAACGACATGAGCGTGAGTAAATGATAACTGAATTATGTTTTTGTCAAGTGAACTCCTAAAGAGATCCTTGCTGTCGATCAGAACGCAGCTTGTTTCCTAACAGCATTTCTGAATAGAGATAGAGTTTATAATGTTGGTATATTTAAAAAAGAAAAATGATTTTATACTGTTTTGCTTTGACCTACAGATATTTTAGGAAACGCGTATATCTCCATGTTTTTTACCAGTGGACAAAACCCACAGCTCTCTCAACAAGCCCTCAGTGCCTATGCACAGGCTGTGAGTATTTCCTCTTTGTCTCACTCATGTATCATCCAAACATTCATGTTTAAAATAATTAGCCAAAGCTAGTTGTCATTTTTATCTTGTAATTTTATCTGTCCATATTTACAGGAGAAAATCGACAAAGCATCCTCAATGAATCCTGACCTTCACTTCAACAGAGCTACGGTAACAATTCTTTCAGTTGCTTTCTCACACATTCTCAAACTGGTGGGTGTGCACCAGCAAATGTGTCCCGGTAAAACCAGCATCTTATCTACTTTGTGAATATATACATATATATTCTAAACTGGTAAACAGCCTGCAGTTGCACTTCCACTGTGTGAAGCAGACCTAAGAAACTCCTTTCTGTCACCAGTTGTTCCAGTATGAGGAGATGTACAGTTCAGCTCTGGATGGATACAGCCGTGCTGCAGCTCTGGATCCTGGCTGGGAAGACGCTCGGGAGAGAGAAAAACAGCTGCTGAATTACCTAGACCAGGTTAAAATGTTAATGGAGAATAAGGTGAGAGAAATGAACAATGACATTGTTTACACTGGCGCAGAACAGGCATTTTCAGTGCATTTCTATGGGAGCTGAGCTATTGACAGCAGAAGTGTTGATCGCATGGAAGAACGCAGCCAATCACTGGTGTGGATAATGTTCTGTCATTTCAGAATATGCGTATTGTACTGGAGTTTCTGTTAACGATTGAGTGTAAATCCTATTATTTACATATTTGGACTCTTTCACTGAGAACTGACTATCTGGTTTTACAAAGGTGTGTTAAATTGACAATACATCTTGATTTTCTTTTTTGGCATTGGAAACAAAGCTTGCATCTGTCCAACTGTTACAGTGTATATAATTATTATATTGAAATAAACACATTTGATACAAAACACCCCGAATGTGAAGTGTTGTAGCATGTTTGGCAGCACAGAGCTTTATTTAGTTCTGTTGATTGTGTAAAAGCTCATTGAAAAGGTTGTTTGGATGTTATTTTGGATTGTTTCCAGGAGATGGCAGTAGAGTACATTTACATTTAATACTCATTTATCTAAAGCAACATACAAATGAGGACAAAAGTACAGTTAAAACTAAATTCTGGAGGTCCATAAGAAATCTCATTAACCCCTCTCTCTGTGTTTCAGGGAAAAGTAAAAGCACGACGTCTTCGTAACATGCTGTCCTCACTCAGTACCTCCGCTTTGGGCCCGTGCTCCTCCCCTCAGTTCCAGTCTCCCTCAGGCCGCATGGGGAGCCTTGAACCCCGCAGCTTATCCTCTCTCACTCACGGCCACAACGGTGGGGTGGCAGCGCTAGGAAAAGTGGTCTTCAGCCTGGCCTCAGAGGGTCGTATGGCTTTGTGAGTTTAAATGCCTCTGGCGCATAAACAACCTCTTCAAGTATTTACCGTACTAACAAAACTAGAAGGTTACTGGTTATAGCTAACTGGTTGCGGATTGTATTGTTTTTTGTCTTGCAGCACATTTGGCGTGGTGGACAGTGATGAGACCTGTTGTGTAGTCATGGTGTATAATACAGCAGACAGCTGGGGTGTTTTAATAGGGGATACTGTAGTCATTCCTGAACCACAGGTTAAACGGCACAGCGTAACACACAAAGATAAGGTTTGTAAACAAGACTTTTCATTATACTTTAAAGGTTTATACCTCCGCTTACACTACCATTCCAAATTTTGAGGTCATTAAGATTAAAAAAAATGTTTTCCACGGAAATCCCTTATGCTGCCAAGGCTGCATTTATTTGATCAAAAATACAGTGAAAACCAGTAATATTGTGAAATATTGCAATTTAAAATTAACTGTTTTCTTTTTATGTTTTAAAATGTAATTTATTCCTGTGATGCAAAGCTGAAGTGTTCAGTGTCACATGATCTTTCAGAAATCACATTTCTTATCAATGTTGAAAACTGTTGTGCTGCCTAATGTTTTATCACAACATGATACTTTATTATTATTTTTTTTCAGGATTCTTTGGTTAATAGAAAGTTCAAAAGAACAGTATTTTGATAAATTTAATTAGGGATGCACGATATGAAAATTTTTAACCGATAATTAAGTTCCTCTCACGGTCGATACCGATAACCAATAAATTCATATTTTTATATTATACTTTTCATATAATCTGCAGTTTGTGCAGCCAGGAGAATACAAAATCTAAGATGCACTGATGAAACTGACATTTAGAAGCTCTGGCCTAACTATAATAGCAAACATCAGTCCTGGCTCTTCAAATGTTTTAATTTTTTGTGTAAGGCACCACAATACTTAGTAACAGAAATGGTTTAACAGAACTATGGTTTATCTGCAATTAACAACTCATCAACAACAAATGTATATTCAAGTATTTCATGCTTAAAGAAAGGCATCTATTCAACCTTTTTAGTGCATGAGGATGAGGAAGTTATATCTAGGGACTTTAAGCAACAGCTGCGAATGGAACGGCTACGTTGACGGAAGTAAGCTGTTACACCGCCTTAGCCGAGAACATAAAAATCATTGAGCAACCGTAAACAAGACTGTGCAAGGCGGCATTCAGTCATTTATTTAAATACAAATGATGGATTATGAGGAGGATGTTTAGGCAATAATTACATTGTTCTCTTCACATATTTTTAGTCTCAGTCTCCGAGCTACCTGAGGTGCTGCTGCTAACAGCAGACATATCTTTGTACAAACGAAAACAATCGTTAAAATTAGCTTAAGTTTAAAACATAATCAACATAGATTAAATGAAAGACTAATGGTAGAAACGTATACTGATGGAATTAAATGATATATAACTTAAAATTTTAACTACATAAGCTGTCACGTTGTAACAACTACAGCAAAGCAGCTGTTTTCCCGTAGTAGACGGTTACAGTACAACGCCACGAAGTAGCAGCTGAAGTCACGAACGCGCAATATGACCGTTCCAACAGTGGAGGCTGCTTAAAGTCCCTTAATACAGCTTCGCCGCGATAACGAAGATTTGTTGTGTTAAAACTTGATGCCTTTTTTCCTCCTCTCGGAATCCTTGCTGAACATGCGTTGCAAATAGCAATAGAATTGTCCTCCTCTGCCACCGAGAAAAACTTCCAGACCAGCGAAGACATGTTCACAAATGATGAAGTAATGAGCGCAACACAAGCTGAGAGTCACTGCAATTTAAAGCAGCAATCACTTGCACTCGGAAAGCGGATGAATCTCAGATAAATCAGACTGATTGATTGATTTACCAGCAAGCGTACTTTATCGGATCTAGATATCGGATTTCATTTATTTATCGGAGCAATAAAAATGAAAGTAATTTTCACCCATATCGGTCGATAATTTATCTGTCTGATAAATATTGTGCATCCCTATATTTAATGCATACTTCCTGAATAAAATTACGTTTTTTTAAAAATATATTTACTTACTGACCCCAAACTTTCGAACAGTAGTGTACATTTTTACACAATCAAGCAAATATAAACAAGTTTGCAGCTGTTATCTGTGGCCACAGTAATAATAACCCTATTGTAAATGTAATAACTTATTAACAAGTGTAATAAATACAATGTTTTATAATATGTTTCTTCTTTGCTTCTCCCTATACAGTCATATGATTTCCGAAGTATACGTGTGGACACTCCCTTGCTCCTTATAGTCAATGGGAAAAGACAGGTGATGAAAAGCCAAAGTGCAGCCTTTGTTACTTACAAACCACAAAGTGAATGAAACCCGAGAGAGGACGTACAGTGAGAACATTGAGATCAATGAGGGTAGTGTTTTTCCGTTTTGTATATATTTAGTTCTGCTCCTGTTTGTGAGGACAGGAAAACTCTTTGTACATTTTTTTTCTAATTATTTCCCTTTTTTAATTGTCCTCTTGTTTGTTAAGATTGTGCTGCATTCTGTTTCATATTTGGGTTGTAAAAAAAAAAATGAATCCCAGTCTTATTCTGATCAGTTTGGCAGTTCCTACAGGTAATAAACATAAGTAACGTAGAGTTTTTCACATATTTTAATTGCGTTATTTTCCACAATAAAGTCATTTACATTAGCGGAAACGTGTTGTGAGTATTTACAGCATAACACCTTCTTTAAACGGTGTAACAGCTTTATCTATAAATAACCAACTTGAAAGAACATGAACAGAATCAACCATATTTGGCAGTTAGAAATGAAATCAGAATTCCTAAGTGAAAGAAACAAGCATCTGTGAAACTCATGTCAAACTTAGTTTTTCTTGATAAAAGATTGGGCTCTGTTCCGGGTGGGTGTGTTGAACTGGAAGAAAGTTTTAGCGTTTTCTGGACCCAGAGAGAAGAATCTGTCACCTTCTGGTGCCAGGAATGAAGGACTGCTATGCGATGAGCGCTGTTTGACCAAACCTGATGACAATAATTGCAAAGATTTTTCATATTCTGTGCTTTACAACAGTTGATCACATATGAACAATTTTGCTCTCAGTGGGATAAAGAAATCTTGACCTGGGTTTACTTATGCAGGGTAAAATAGACCATTACAATAATTTGTTTAAATAAGGAACCATTATACTTGTTTCTACCCATTGCTTCCCCCCCCCTGACCTGTAGTGAAAGGGTGGGAAATGTGATCTTTCTCTCCCGTTACCAGCGTGTGCATCCGTAGTGAGTCAAGAAGTCCCTGCAGCTTCTGATATTGCCTATTTCGTTCATTCAGCCTCTCCAAAACATCATTGTAGTTTCGCTTATATTCCTCCAGCACCTGCAGATTGTAAACGTTGAAAGTGAGGACACTGATTGTTGTTAAAGAAATACAAAAAAAAGCACCCTTCTCATGCTGCTATATATAAAGTACTTGGACACACTTGATCAAATGTTAAACTTTTACATTGTCAGCTAAAGGCACTCACATGTGTAACCACAAAACATGTTTTATTGATGCAGTGAAATTGTGAAACTATCAACATTAAAAAAAAATATCCTTTTTTAAATAAATTTAAAACCATTTATTATAAGTTTGTAATGTAATAACAAATAGTCGCATTTATTATTAACGATGTTTAAAACAGATGTGCTGCTTAATATTTAAACCATTATACATTTTATGGTTTTTTTTATGAATAGATAAAAATAACATTATTTTAAAGAAATTTTTATAACAGTATAAAAGTCTCTACGGTCACTTGATCAATTAAATGCATCCACTTGTTGAAATGGATGAGTGGTGGTTTTTTGAAAGACCAAAAATGTTTATATATGGTTAATATTTTTGGTCAAAAATGGTCCTTCCATTTTTTTTTTCTTGTCATTTCAAAGTTTTGATGGCACTTACATTATATATTTTTTTTTTTAAAAGTTATTTTGACTGTTACTGTATATACACAGTGAGAGTGGGCATTGGTTTGATGGCATGATCATATCTGGGACCTTTTTCAGTGACGCGATCTCTCCTCTCAATGCATTTAACTCCAGCTCTTTGCTGTGGTTCTGCTGGATCATACACTTCTCCATCTGAAGCGCTTGTCCTCCAGCCCTGGACAGATTGTACTCCATCAGCATCCTCTCCTGATTAACCTGAAACAACCACAAACAAAAGTCAAAATTTGAAGGAAGGTGCATTAATCCCAACCTCTCTCAGTTTCTGCAGACATCAAACCTGGTAGGTCCAAAAGTCTAGCGCTTTATGACTGATTTCCAAAACAGTTTCAGGCTGTAGTCCGACCAAAACCATAGCCTTGTATTGCTCTGATGGTGCCAGCTCGGTTCTAAAGACGTCCAGTTTGCCCGAGAGCATGGAGGAGCAGGCGGGGCAGATGGCAGGAGTGCGGCTGAACTCTTCTGAACCGTGTTGATCACAGAAGACATGAGAGCAGGCCGTGACCCACGCGAACCCACTCAGCTTTGCCCGGCACTTATGCGAATTACACAGCAAGGTGAATTTAGACGCAGACATGGATGTTCTTATGGAAGGAAACAGAAATGTAAATTATTATATTTCTATATGTATATTGTTTTACTGGTTAAGCTGAGTCTGACAAAAAACGATAAAAGATTAGGCTATGTGTGCGCTTTACGTGCAAGTTAAGCTAGCAGCGCGGGAAAAGTATTCCCAAGCTTTCTTAGTTCTGTTTGAATCCTAAATCAAACTAACGCGGCTATAAAATATATATTTATATATCGCTCTTCACAAATATGTAACGTTAGCTTTATAAACCCAGGATAGTTTACCGAGAATGTGCACGTGTGTTCATTATTTACAGTCAGTCAGTCACAGGTAGAGCGCCGCGCGGGCTTGGACTGGCCTCGTCTGATTGGCTGCTGACTGAGCGAACTCAAATAATTCCAGAGGCGCCATGATGCACTTTAAATAACACGTCTGTTCCTCGGGACAAACATTCTGTAAAACAGTCATAAATAATGTTTACGTACTCAGAGGAAGACGAATAAGAAAAAAATGAGGTTCACTGGTCAAGTTGCTCTTACCAAAATATGTGGTGGTTTGGTCTAAGGAAACAGGAAACACATTTCATAATAGGTTGCCTATATGTTTTTTATTGAACAGAATATACATAGGCCTATACAATGGCACCGATAAATGTAAATAAACAAATATTAAGCAAGGCACATATACAAAACAGTTACAATACAATACATATTCTGAGAAAGAAAGGAGCAGTGGGGAAAAAGGTCTAAGTGGGTGTCTCTTCATTCCTCTTCAAATAAATCATATTCTCTTGGTTGCCTATATGTTACACACTATTCAAAATAATGTTTTTAAAATAAGTCTCTAAAGGTCACTAAGAATGCATTTATTTGAAAAGTGCTGTAAGAACAGTAATAGCCTACTGTGAAATATGATTACATTTTATAATGTCATTTTCTTCATGTGATGGCAAAGCTGAATTTTCAAAAGCCATATTACCATTATATTAACAAATTTTACTTAGAAAGTTCAAATAAACATTTATTGTAGATAGAATGTGTAACAATGTAAAAGTCTTTACTATCACTTGTAATCAATGTAATGCATCCATGAAGTATTACTAACCCAAACCTATTTTTATTTTACTCTTTTCTTTATTTATGTATTTTTAGACAAATGATTGTTTAAATAGCATTAAATATGTGGCAAGTGATCACATTGAGTGTTTCCTGGAAACACTGGTCTCCTCCAGCATATCTCTATAGCCAAAATACACCAATGGCCTTCTCAGAAGAGAAACTCACATGCAGCATTTCTCCATAGTGTCGAATGCATCATCTGGGCAGGAGAAAGTTCTTCTCTGTTTTTCTTATATAATCGCAATGTTGCGTTGTTTAGATCGACTTGGGCCAAAACTATGAGCAAACGAATTTGGAAAATAGTACCTCCTCCGAACAGCAGTAAATAATGCAAGGGTCATTCCACGAAATCGGTGCCTTTTGCGTCCCAAAGAAATAATCAAACATAGATTTAATATAACAACAAATAAATGTGCAATTTAAAAACATAATACTATGTATGCTTTCATCAATATTACATCAAAAAAGTCAATTAAATATTATTTTAAATAATTTAAATAGCATTTATGCTGTAAGGGTAGGGTTTTTGGCCTGTCCCTCACTATGATTTTTCGTTTTCAACAGGACTTTTAATTTGTAAAATGATATAAAAATCACATTTGCTCATTGTTTTAAAAATGTGACCCTCTCTGTGAAATCCAGGCTAAAGTCTCAAAATCTAATTATGAGATAACGAGCATCAAAGTTTGATTTCTACCATTAATTTCACTATAATTTGATTCTTTGACATGGCCTCACTCAGTCAATATTAAAGATATATAGGCAAAATTTTCACAGAATGTTCTTTACCTTATGAACTATGATTTTTTTTGTAGAAAACAGCAAATCACAAAAAAATGACTTTAGCTGGGTTTTCACAGAGAGGGTCACATATAGTCTTATTGTTAAGCAATGTTTTTGTCATAAGTATGCATTTGTTCTATAAAATATAAATAATTTTGTTTGTGTCCCCTGATTTCATGTCAGCCCTGTTACCCTCATCAACAAAAAAAACCTTGTAAAATAATGTACATTCAAGTGACATCACTTCTAGGAGGTTACATCATCTCTCAAGCAGGTTTCTCTTTGCAATGTCAATTACTATTTTTAAAATGTAAATTAAAAAAATTATTTCGTACATTTAATATAATCAATATCTATAAGTAAAATCCTTTCAAAATGTACAATGTGTGCTTTTGTGAACTTGACTGTTAGCTAGCAATTAGCAAATTAGTTTGAAATAGTCAAACCTGTTACTGTCAACAGGTTTTGACATTTGGGTAACAGGGATGACATAGATTAGGTTTGACCCTGTTTTTAAAGATTGTCTGTGTAAAATTCAAAAATTTAAGTTCACCCTCGGGATATTATTGAGCTAATACCTATATCATTAAGTGACATACGAGTTGTAATTAATCTAGTAACACTTGTGTCGGTAACAGGGTTGACAAAAATACCAAAACATGAGGTAGAAAAATAGTCATAAAATCATAAATTGCATAGCCTGAGATGGCACAATACAATTTCTTGTAATTTTAAGGTGTTTTCATTTCATGGATATTAAAAAAATATTGATTAAGCTTATTTTCACTTTTTCCACCGATCTCGTGAAATGAGCCACAAGTCAATCGATGTTTTGGCTGATTTGATTGAATGAGAAGCAATTTTCAGTTGTACAATCAAGCAATGCAAATTCTTATCTTAAATGTTTAGAAGAATGTCCAAACTTATGAAAATCAGCCTAAATTGTGTCCACCCAACCAAGTGCATGTTCACAGTTAAATAAAAACCAGCCAAATGTAGAGCAAACCATTCCAATCTGGCAACACTCATGAGTACAGTATACAACAAATTAACAAAAACTGAAGAAATGCAACATGCATGTGAACGATGATATGGTTCTACGCTGTCTCTCTTTCTTTTTTAATTAACGGTTTGTCTTAAATCTACAGTATAATATTATTATGACTATTTTAATATTTTTTATCTTAAATGATATTGTTATTGTAAATACACCTGCATGAACAAACGCACACTCATGTAGCCTATAAGAATAAAACCTGCCTTATGGTTAGTGGATAGCTTGGCCTTATATGAGATACGGTGCAGGTCGGCTGCTTGTTTTTGATACATCTAATTAAAAATGGCTTTTCACTTCATCCCTCCTCCACGTGGTGTATGGGAACAGAGGCGGGGGTGAAAGGGGGGCATTGTGCGGAGCGGGAATGGATCCTGGGGGTGAGGAGAGAGAAAGAGATGCCCACTCAACTGTGTCCAGGTTGCCATTGTTGGAAATTCCCTTCCTATTCAATGCATTTTAAATAGAGCTCCGAATATTCGGACGCACCGACAAAGTGAGCGAGCCGCAGGGGGTCTTTATTCCAACAGCTCTTGCAGTTATAGTCTATAAGCTGCCTGACGTATTAGGCCTATCTCATCCCATCACCTTCCTCATCATCTCCCTTAAGTTATTTTTTGCTTCGACAAATTATTTTAATATATAGCCCATACACAACCTTCACATCTAGTGAACTTTTTAAATGCAAAAGATCCAATATATTACTTTCGATAATTGAGCTATTTTATATTTTCTTTCTGGGTAACCTGATAACAATCTATTTTTTTGTATCTCCCTGCAAATCAGATTATTTGCAAAGTCAAAATTCACATAAATCTTAGTAGACCTGCCCATACAAAAAGTGTCTGGTTCTCAAATTCTCTCAATGGGCGCACTAAATGAAGTGTGGTCATTAAGTTGTTTAAAACAGACAGATGTCAGAATCTTGAGGGGTATAAACTCCCTTTTTGCATACATTACAAGCGTATGTTTAAATATAAAAAGAACGGACATTTCGTATTGATTCATTTTGATATAGAACTCAGTTGTCTAAATTACTAGAGCTGCTATTAGCATTAAGAGAAACGCAAAAGAGGGAGAAAGAAAGAAAAAGAGACGGTGTTCCGCGCCATTGAAATGCAAATGTCAGAACAAGGAGAGATTGTATTTTTGTGTGAGTGTGTGTGTGTCTTTGGAGGGGAGGGGAGAGGGTCTGCAGAGTGGACAAGTTTGAGAAAGAGGGGACTTGTTGAGGAAAAACAGCCACACACGCACTCGCCAGTTCACACAGCAACAGCGGACGACGTAATGGTCCGCTTCAGGAGCCCACGCGAATTTTAGGTTTATTATTTTATTTATTTTATCATTATTATTTTTTGAAACTAACTCTTTCAAAAGAAGCCAATGTTGTCTTAACGCATCCTGCAAGGTGGATTATTTACGAACAAGGGAGTTCGGTATTCATCTATTCAAAACCGCTTTTATAATTTGCGTTGCAAACTTGGTTGATGCCCGTAACTCTCACCGGCTGCTCGTGAATCATGTCACGCCGGAAACAGAAACGGCCTCAGCAGCTCGTTAACGCCGACCCCGGGGGCACGCGCTTGATGCCGCAAGGTGAGGAAATCATTCCTTTGTTAATTATTTGTTACCCTGGACTAACTGATAGTGATGCTTTATTTTTTTTTAAACGACTGGTTAATTAAAAAGTTTTGCATAACTGGTTATGTAGTAGCTTAGCCAGCATTTGAAGTGGATCAAAAAAGTTAATCAAAGTTGTCCTAAGACAAGAAAGCTTTTAGGTTTTAGGACAACGTTGATGAAAGGTTTTGATCCACTTCAAAGGTTGACTACTGTAGTTTACCAAAAGCACCTGTTACCCAAAAATATTTTATATTGCCTACTTTTTTTCTTTATTGCTTAAAATAGAAACACTTTAACACCTGATGAATTATGATACAGGTTTAAATGCGCTAGTGCTTTTGGCCCTCTACTCAGTGAGCCATTGTTTAAGAGCTGCAGCATACAGCTCACATTTCTGCCATGACCTGACTTTTAAAAAATAGGTAGTTTGCTGACATTTCCCACTCAAAATGTCTGCTAAATGTGTTATGTTGAAAGCAGGCTCTTGAAAATATGGCCAGAGAGTTGGTCTAAAGATGTTCAGCCGTATGGCCGGTCATTATGTTGACATGAATCACTCAGGGGCCATAACTGCGTTAGCTTTTCACCAATGTCAATCCTCCAAGAGACTTGCAGCATAGTCAGTTTGATTGCTGGGGGTCTTTTATGCATTTAGAGGAGTCTCCTATTCAGTGTGAATAAGGTGCAGGCAAGGGGGAGGGGATGAAGGGGGTTTGGGTAAAGATTAATCTCTTCTCACTCTATTCTCTCCTCTTCTCCCTTATTCTCTCTCTCATGTTTCCATGTGCTCCTCTTTTCTGCTCCTGCTGTGTTTCCCCCTTCCCACTCCCTTGCCTCTATTCACTTTGTACCTCTGCTCAGTTGGGGGTTCCACTGTTAGAATACAGAGAGGAGAAAGAATGCACTGTTGTGTGCATGCATGGAAGAAAAGGTTAGCTAAGGAATCTTAAAGATACTGCACCTTTTTTAATCGATTTCTATAGCTTTTGGCGAAAACAGGTAGTAAGTTGTGAGGGGATTTTTTTTAGGGTTGTGGGTTTCTGGTGCATTTCAGCAGATTAGATTCCACAAGTATGTACAATCATTTTGTGTATCAGTATGCCAGAGAATGGAAATAGTTTGTTTGTCAGTCAACCCACTATTTTCCCAACCCCCTTCTTCTAGTTCTTTTTCTGTGCTCAAGATTCTAAAAGAATTTGACCTTAGAGCTCATGAGGTTAGGTCATCTAGCCAATCAGAGCGCATGGACAGTGCCCAAAACCCTTTCTATGCCCTGACCTCTAACCCTGTGTTGGGACAGGGGGGAAGGGTGAATAGAGAGATGAAAGATGTAGTTGATGGACAGAGGGTTGGGTTAAGAGGGGTTATGGGTTGTTGTGGTGATATCTATTGTCCTCTAAAAAGCGTTGCAATAGCCACAAGGTGGTTGGTGAGTTGTGGCAAGAGTGAGGACAGAAGATGTGAGTGTAGTATATGAAGGTTGTGATTTAAGGGTGAAAGATTATTAAGTATGCGGAATGACAAGTGGTATTCAGCAATTTGGTAAAAGAAAACTGTTAACAAAGGAGTTGGCCTAAATAGGAAGGCTTTCTCAGAACGGCGTTTTTATAGAACTCAATTACAACAATTCATAAGTAAATTGCTTTATAAAATAATGAAACGATGCCATAATATTGTTTTCAAATAATTGTCATTGTCTGATAATAAATGCTATATACTTATAAACTGATTCTTTACTTTCTTTATTTTCCAGATGACCAGCTTTCAGTGAAATCTCCATCCACCTCTCTTGCCTCTGAAGCTACCTCGTCATCTTCATCCTCCTCTCCTACATCCCTTCAGGACTGTCAGCCTCCTTTGGCCCCAAGACCATCTCCTGGTGGCATTCACGCTCCCTCGCTCCCCAACGAGAGCTCATCTCCTCCCCACTGGCCAAATCACATTGCCTCATATTCTACATCTCTGCCTAATGCACACTCATCTCTCTCTCCGGACTTCCCACATCCTTCCCTGTCATCCCAGACCCACTCTCCTCCCCCTAGCCAGCAGAAATCCACACATATTCCAATTCATCAGCCCCACTCCATTGTGACATCCCCACCAATGGGTATTTCTGCAACCACCACTACCTCCTCTTCCTCGTCTTTATCCTTTTCATCATCACTGGGTGCCCCACCTCATCAAGGAATTCCTAGTCCCATCCACCAAACTTCATCACCTTCAGAGCAACTCCAGGTGCCTCCGACCCTCGCTGTACTGTTAGAGGAGCTCAGGGTCCTGCAGCAAAGACAGATTCACCAAATGCAGATTACAGAAGAGATCTGCAGGCAGGTGCTGCGCCTAGGTGGTATGGTCAGTGCCCAAGATGCACCTCAGGGATCTGTGGAGGGTCAACAGAGTGATGCAGGCTCTAGCTCCCCACCTAATACTGGTGCCTCTTTAATTCCCCAAGCTCCTACATCCAAGCCCAACCAATCTCACACAAATGGAACTAGAGCTCCTTATTCCACAACTTCATCTTCAACATCTTCCTCATCCTTAGTGACCTTTTCGGCCTCTGTGCACCCTCTCTCTCTAACACTAGGACTTCCACCTCGTTACCTCAATGAAAAGTCTCCCAACACCTCCATGAGTCATGGCAATGGCATGAATTTTCCAACTCCTCCCTTGCCCACGGTCAGCCTCTCCCAGGACCAGCTATCTCTCAGTTCCACTGTTAGTATGTCAAATGGATCATCAAGCTCCTCTTCAGTCCGCCAGCAGCACATGTGCCGGTTCTGTGGGAAGGTTCTAAGCAGTGACTCCTCATTACAAATCCATCTGAGATCCCACACCGGTGAGCGTCCATACCAGTGTCCGGTCTGCCTTAGTCGTTTCACTACCCGTGGAAACCTCAAAGCCCACTTCCTCCGTCACCGTGAGCAAAATCCTGAGCTGTCACTCTCTCTCTTGCCACCTGCTCTGTCTGAGCAGAGCCAATCAGGATCTGGCTCAGGGCCATCACAGAGGCGCAGAAAACGTAGAGCGGAGGATGAGGAGCCTTTTGGGATTAAAGGTAGTGTAGGTGTGCCAGATAGTTTAGCTCTTGGTTTCCTGTCCGGGTCATCTCATCCATCTCCCTCCTCCCTTCCGTTGCCACCCAGTGTTGATCTGGCCCTGCTTTCCACCGCCCACTCTTTGCTACAGCTAAACCGTGCCTCAGCCACAGCCTCTGTTTCCACTAGTGCGCAGTCTTCATCTTCATCAATCACCTCCTCTGCAATGACTGGCCAATTCAAAGGTGCAAAGCAGCAGAGGTTTGATGAGAATACACCACCACACTCTTCCTTACATCCTGGTTCTCCATATTCCCAGCTGGCACATCTTCCAAAGATTCTCTTCCCATCAGGCCCCTCTCCCCACCATCCTAGCCTTGCCCTTCTTCGCCCTCCTCACCTCCCACTTACCTTCCCTTTCTCCTCATATCACAGACCTCAAAACTCCTCTCCTCCATCCTCCTCTCCGTCCTCATCCTCCACCACCTCTGACACCTCCAAGCTACAGAGACTGGCACAGAAGTTAGAGAAGCAGCCCCTCCCAAAAAGCACCAATGAAGGACAGGCTCAGGCTAATGACATATCCACAACCTCCAACGCTAATGCTATATCAGCTTACAGGAGGGAGATGATGGCGGCTCTAGGGCTGAACCCGAATCCCAGCGGTGAGCTGGCCAGCCAAGAGCTCCAAGGGTCAACTGCCTTCTCTTTGGTTCCTAATCAGTGCGGGGTATGCCTCCGTGTCCTCAGCTGCCCAAGGGCGTTACGTCTCCACCAGGCCACTCACTTAGGTGAACGTCCATTCCCCTGCAAACTCTGTGGCCGCTCCTTCTCCACAAAGGGAAGTCTAAGGGCTCATCTGGCCACACACAGAGCACGTCCAGCCAACGCACGTGGCCAGAATTCATGCCCGCTCTGTCAGCGCAAGTTTACCAATGCCGTGGTACTGCAGCATCACATTCGGATGCATCTTGGGGGCCAGTTGCCTCCGGAAGGTAATGGGAACCTGCAGTCAGAGGAAGACCCTGGTCAAATGGATGGGGTTTCTTTACCCAAAAACCTTCAGTCTCTTCCTCTAAATATGAGCATGTCTTCCTCTGCCAGCTTACTGGAGTCTGGTGCTAGCCTAAGAGATTCTACATCAGGTAACGCAGATCAGCACATAGAGTCAGATCAAGATCCCTATGACAACACAGCTGAGACTAGTCCAACCGTCACCCTGGAGAAGGAGGGCCCCTCAGGAGAAAACAGTCCACCTGACAATTCAGATGAGAACTATTATGGCACAGTCCATCAGAGCAAATCTCAGGTTGTTAATGGCTCTGCAGAAGAGGACGAAGACACGCCCTTATCTCTCTGTACCCGGACCAACTCCCAGGACACCGTATTTGATAAAAAATGGCACAATGGTGCTTCATATCAAACAGTGATCAGCGGGCCAAAACCTAGTTTAAACTCTGAGGGTCTCAATCTGTCACCTGCCCTCACTCCACCCTCCAGCCCAGGGTTGTCCACGGAGTCAAAATCAAACCAAAGCAGCGAGCAGACAACGCTTCACGTGAATGGAATAGAGCATGTTCTTGAGCCCAAGGATGGTGACTCTCACCCAGCCACAGAGAATGCTTCTTTGCACATTCCAGCCGTAGAGCAGAAGGGGAAAGCTGGGGATGCAAAAGAGTCGGCAGAGGAGGATCAAAGGAAAGATGGAGAAAAGACCGAAGTGACATCATCAGAGACTCCTGTAGCCCCTCCACAACCACAGCGCTCAGAGAAACCTTACAACTGCACAGAGTGTGGAAAAGAGTATGCTAGCCGCAGTGGATTGAAGGTACATATGCTATTTTTTAAAAGATGAAAAGTTAGATGACATTTATATCTATGAAATATGCATTAACAACCTGTAATATCATGTTTATGTTAGAAACAAGACTCAGAATGTTTGTGTTTCAACAGGGGCATATGAAAATCCACAGCGGAAGTATGAATCAGTTGGCCAGTACTGCATCCTCACAGTCCTCTGAGGGAAAAGTTGTGGAGCATATGGAGGAGACGACCCATCGAAAACTGAGAGGAGAGGATGCTAAAAACATGTCAGAGGAAAGTACAAATAAATTGTCCTTGACTGAGGATCCGGTGTGTACTACTGACGACAGGCCTGAAGACACTGCTTAAAAGAATGTGATTAGTTTTAGCACTATTCTTGTTTACTGATTTCTATGACAACTTTTTTTTTCAACAATGTGGTTAGGAGTAGTTTTTAATTGTTTGATATTGTAGAATATTAGTAAATCATTCCATATATAATAGTAGTGCCTTTTCATGAAGACAATTAAATCATATTGATAAAGACTTGGTCTACTTCAAATATCAGGATGCACAGAAATTGGATCTTGAAAATAGTATTTTTGTATAACAAATGACAAGCAAATTAATTGTGTGTCTAAGTGCAATTTCAGAAATCAATTTGGAACTTAAGGATATACATAAAAATACACGTAAAACATAATAAATATATAATTTCGAGCAAAATCTAGGAAAAAAGGGACTGACCTGATGTGTGAGATGAGAGCGGATTATAGGGATCATACCAAAACTGATCAACTGATGTGCAGCTGAATGTAAATATCAATTTTGTTTTATGTACCTTGTTTTATCTACTTTCATGCTGCTGTACTTTGTAGGTGTTTCTCTAAAGAGCTGCACTATATCTGTGACTGCTGAAACTCTTATTGACAAGGGAGGTTTATGATGACGATGATGGGACCGAATTGCTGAGGGTCAGATTTACTTTCTGCACAATGCCTGTTCTTCAACTTACTTTATTTAAAGTCCCCACTGATTTGTATGTATTAAGTTTTTTTTTATTTTTGACTATGAAAAAACGCAAATCATATTAGTTTTCACAATGCTGCAGATGAGCAAAAGCAGCTCAAAATTGCTAAAGATTTAAGTTTTCAATTTTTTTGTAATCTTGAAGGTTGAAGCAACTTTGTTGGCTCTGTTGAACTCTAAACAACTTTTTGTTGTAATTTTCTTGGATGTAATGTGGTCCTAACTTGTCAAAAAGATAAATAAAGTCAGAATGTATGTCTCAAGGTTTTTTTTTTTTATGTATGTGCATTATTTGAATTGCATTGAACAGAAAACTGCCACCTGTTACGCTATTTTCAGCATCCGATGAGGCTTTTTGTTGTTCCATAAGGCATTTTGTTCTTCAGCAATTGTTTCACTCCCTCCCCTTTTAAAAAAAGTCTGCTTCCTTTAATGTTTTAGTTTCCCAGATTGGTGGTGTGCATGTTGATGGCTGTATGTGTGTGTTGTGTGTGTGTGTGTCACACACACACATATACTTGTGTAATGTGATTGAGTGTGCAGCTGTACAGACTTCACTCCCTCCGCTCAAACACCCTCTCGCTTTCTGTGTCATGCTCTCTTTCATATGCTCGCTCTTTCATTTTCTGTTTCATTCTTTACCTCTTTCACTCTCTTTCCACCCCCCACCCCCCTCCCTGTGTAATGTGGCTGACACACAGGAAGCTCTAATCCTTGCACAATGTCCCCCCTCATCCCCCTGAGTGTCTCTGCGCGGGATGAAGGGGAGGTGGAGACTGACCCGGCCAGCTGTCCCTAAAATGGCTCCTAATCCTGCCTCTGCCAGGCCCTCGAAACCATGACAACCTGTAACTAAGGAGAGAAATGTTGAGGTTGAGAGGGAGACGAACAATGGGCCAGAAACAAGGTATGTGGTTGAAGTTTGTCCACATGCATTCAGGAAGGGATAAAGACATGTCTCAATCAAAAATAAGGAAATCTTCGTGAGACATTGCCAAATATGCCTAAATGTAGCACCTTATGAGGCAAAAGGCAGCAAGATGTGATAAGTGGTTTTACAAGAGCAGTTGTCAAAGGTCTTTAAAAGATGAATTTATGAAATCAGTGGATGTAAAGTAAAGCTTCTTTCCATTAGACTCGGCACTGCAGGTGGTTCATAAACCAGTAACCCCACAATATATTTTTTAATGATTTTACAACTGCATTTTGTCTGTTTATATATGATACGCATATTTAACTTTTATAATGTTTACTGTTTGTTTGATTTTTTTATGGCAGTTTAGTAATGATCTAGGTTACAAAAATAAATATTATCAAAATAAAAAAAATTTTTTTAATAATAAAATAGATTATATTTATAGTATACAGAAGCTACTAAAGCACCAGTAAAAACAGAAACAATGTGAAATTGTTTCCCTTGCAAATCGTGAAAAAGATGGGATGTAACATCCAATTTTAACCACACGATGGCGACACAGGTGTGAACTGCAAATAATCCAAAAATAGTTGCAAGCACTCTTTTTAAGAATTACGTTATTTTCATATGGTATATGGGGAAATACAACATTCGGTACAGACAAGATGGCTGAAATGCAAACCAATCGTAAAATATTTACGGTCCTAAAATCCTAAAACGTTTTTTTTTTATTCATTTTAGGAAAAAATTAATATAAAAATATGAATAGCCTATAAAACTTCTCCAAAAAGAAATCTATAATATAATCTTATTTTATTTAAATGTTTTTATTTTAAACATTTCCATTCATGGAGATAACTCGGGGCTTGTCACACGTTTTACGCCAGTGAATAATTCTCAGGGTATATTTTTATTTTTAAGTATTCTATCAAGCGTCCATATTCAATTTCTGTAGGCTATGAGTTTTCTTTATTATTATTTATATAGCCTACAGTACATATAATAATTTGAATGAGCTTTTATTTGTATTTTTTATTCAGTTTGTTATTTGTATTCATTTTTAAAATTATATATAACGTTAGCTCTAAGTTTTTTTTCAGTAGTTGAGTATTTTAGTAGCCTACTTCGACTTTCAGTTAGCAAGGCGACATTTTTTAATTTAAGTTATTACGTTTTTTTGTGAAGTTACGTTTTTCATCGATTTTTTTACTTTTTTTCATTTCAGCTATATTTCAATTAAAGACCTCGAGTTTTAATAGTTTTAGTTTACTATAACAACAGTGCTTAATATTCCGACAGCTTAGGCTACCTTAATGTCTCGAGAACAAAATGTCCTTCATTTTGAGGTCTGTTTATATGGTAGCCTATTTATCATAAGTTCATCCAGACGCTCATTATCTAATGGTTCAATAGTTTAGAGCTGCGCTCTGTCTCTTTTCTCCTCCCCTTACTCGCTGTCTGTGTTTGCAGTCTGTATTTGACTGAGAGCAGAAGTTCATCAATCTCCTTCAAACGTCTGAACGGAAGGGAACTCGAGCGCGAGCCGTGACACAGATCTCACACGGCGAAATAACATGAATGCACTTCGACTTCGATCGTGTCAGTGTAAATGATCGGCAGATAAAGCATCAGTACAAGCTGCATCCTGAATCTTCCTGATGCCAGTTCAGCACCTGGAGGAAAAGGTAATGCACACCGTTGTACTGGTCATCTAAAGCCAGAATTATTATTCCATAAAGCTTTAAGTTACATAGACTTCATTGTATTGTATACTTACAGGTTTTATGTGGACAAGATTTAAGCTTACTGTACATAATTAGCATGAATTTATTACCAATATAGTCTAAACCTTTACTCTTACAATGTTCTTTTAATAGATATTGCAAGTAGTTTACAGTTATTTTATATAGAGCACTGGTAAAAATCATTTTCACTTAATATTCTGCTTAACAGCAAGGCTCGGGTGGCTTAGGCTGTAACCTTGAGTGATTTTGTTTTATAGTTGTTTTTTCAGAGTGCTTATCAGCATGTCCTGAACCTTGCTCTCTGGTCCCTAAAGATCTTGCTTTGGTGTGGCTGTTTAATTATCACGTGCAGTAATTGCCTACTGTCCACACACTCATCTCAGTTCTTTAATCATCCTCTCTATCTCGTTTTGTCTTTCCTTTCTTCTTTTGTGATAAGACCTTCCCAACCATTACACAGGGCAATTAATCAGACCTATACGACCGCTGGAGTCAGTGTGTGAAAGGTAGGAATGATTCTAGGGGCCTGCATGGCATGCAACAATTTCAAATTCTAAGTTTGAATTCTACATAGCTACCTTTTTAAAATTTTGAATTTAAAAAATCAGGTGACCCAGAATTCTACAGCCATACTGTATAATGTATACCAATGCAAAATTCCCTTTCAGTTCAGATTTCACGATGTCTTAAATCTTATTAGTTAACCTATGCCAAAATTATGCCTTGTCAGTGTACAGTTTGGCATAGTCAGCAATAATGGCTCTCAACTTTGAGCTTCAAAAATACAAGCTTTCAAGAATTAACTACTCATGTTCCTGCATGTGCATATTTTTTACATTGTCACGTGAAGACGTTTCGCAGCCTGTGTTCTTGAGCGTAGCTCTTTTGAGTCCATTGAACCTTGAGGAGCATGTGACAGATCAGCATGCTGACGCACCAAGAAGTCTCCATGCTAACAGTGAGAGCGAGAGTTTAATTGGATTTGACTTATTAAAAATCCCTCATTTGGTCTTGGGTCTTGGTTGACTAGAAATCAGGTGGATCAATGTCCACGTCAGGGATGGTGATTGATTAAGCCGTTGGCTAAGATACACAATCCTGTCTCACGCAGTAAGGAATATGAGCAATCTGGATGTTTTTCTTACATGTAGACCTTTTTCTCTGTGCGGCTCTGTTTACACACCTTTAAAAAGCCATTTGCCATGACGTCTAATGGATCCGTAATAGCCATATGTACGTTTGAAAAGCAAGCGTGTGTATGTGAGCTCTTTATGACTGCCCTGTTTCTTTGGAGATTATTATATGAGCATGCATGTGTGTATAAATAATGACCACTCTTCTCCTGTTTTCCCCAGATGTCACCTGAAGATCTCAAGAACTAGCTGGGAACTTTGCAGACCTTCCTAAAACCCTTGTAGCTGACTGTAGAACTGGTTTAGACAGTCTTTTTTTGTATCGTCCACCCCATCTGCCCTTTAAAACAATGGCGTCCTACAGCCCTGCACCCACGGACGAGCAGTCCTCAGAGGTGTCAAATGGAAACCTGAAGGCAAACAGCTCGCAGGAGTCCATGAAACTGAAAAAAGAAATATCTTTGCTCAATGGCGTATGTCTCATTGTGGGAAACATGATCGGCTCCGGGATCTTCGTCTCACCGAAAGGCGTACTGATGTACAGTGGCTCATATGGGTTGTCTTTGGTAGTGTGGACAGTTGGTGGGATCTTCTCGGTGTTCGGGGCGCTCTGTTATGCTGAGCTCGGGACCACCATCACCAAGTCGGGTGCCAGCTACGCCTATATCCTGGAGGCTTTTGGAGGATTTTTGGCTTTCATCCGTCTATGGACTTCTCTTCTGATCATCGAGCCCACCAGTCAGGCTGTGATAGCCATCACCTTCTCCAACTACATGGTGCAGCCCATCTTCCCCACGTGTATAGCACCCTACGTGGCCAATCGTCTGCTGGCTGCAGCCTGCATATGTGAGTTGATACATGTGGATGTGTCTATGTTTGGGAGTTGCTTTTGTAGGTTACGTGTGAAGGTTTGTTGACTTCAAGTCTTGCTTCTTTTTGCTTCAGTGGAATACAGAAGGAAACTTTTGAAGAATATATGGCGTAGTTCAAAAGTTTGTGGTCTGTAAATACTTTTTTGACAGCAGGATGCATTCAATTAATCATAAATGCTGTTTATCTGAACTTTATTTGCGTTTAATGCGCCATGGTTTCCACAAAAATATTAAGCAGCACAACTGTTTTTAACATTGATAATAATCAGAATTCATTTTTGAGCACCAAATCAGCATATCAGAATGATTTCTGAGTGACAGTGGAAGACTGGCGTAATGGCTGCTGAAAATTCAGCTTTGCCATCACAGAACACAGAAATAAATGTCATCAAAATACATTAATATTGAAATGAATATTTTAAATTGCTATAATATTTCACATTATTACAATTTACAGTATTTCTTTCTGCCTTGGTGAGGATAAGAGACATCACTGACCCCAAACCTTTGAACATTCATGTGCTTTGCCACTGTAGCGACATATATTTCAATCTGTTCCTCAAAAATGTCAAAAAGTTGCAATATAGTCAGGTGGACTAGGTTTATTATATTTTATGGTGTTTTTTTGCCAGTTTGGAGCTTGACAGTTTACTTTCTTTTTTCATGTCAAAAAGAGGCCATTTCTCAACATTTTCTCATGTTGCGTTCTACAGAAAAAATAGGTGTTTGAAATTAGCCTACATAAGTTAAAAGGTAAATGTTGACAGAATTAAACATTTTGGGTTTAATTAGCTCTTTCAATTCAAAGCGTAATTGCATTTCTGCATTCACTGAATGTTTGTTGGGAAAGTAGGTAACACTTTGAAAGACTGTGTGAACAGTGAGAGAACTGGCAGCAGGAAGTGGGTAGTAGGTAGCTTGTAGATTATTATTACACAAACACATAAACACAGAGCTACATTTACCACAGACAGCAAGAGTGCATGAAGTAGCATAACAAAGTAAAAAAGATCTATAGTATTATCATCTGATACCACATCACTTAACTGTGGTACCATCACTGTACTTTTTGGTAAAGGGAGAAAAAAAAATTATGACATTATAAGCAATCATGAAAGCCTGTCAGCATTTGATGTTGCGTGGAAAAGGGAAGGAGAAGAGAATGCGTCAGAGCAGTCCTGCTGATGTTGAGGGTTGCATTCACGTGATTCGTCTCGCTCAGCACAGACATGCATGATACCAAAAAAAGTGCAAACTGAAACAGAAAATTACAGTTGAACTGGCACTTCTTGAAATGCTCCAGAATTTTGAAATCTGAGATTTCTTTCACACACCACATAATCTAAATCAATGGCTTTCAATCCTGGTCCTGACACACTCAAGCTCTCACCTAATGAGCTGATGATCTGAACCAGGTGTGTTCAATAAGGGAGACATACAAATAAGCATTGGGTCCCCAGGACTAGGACTGAAAACCACTGATCTAGTTCAGTGGGTTTTAACCCTGTGGTTCTCGACCCTAGTCCTGCATTGACCCAGGTGTCTCGGACAAAAGAGACGTTTAAACTGTGCCGCATTTGAGAAACTCTACATGAAGATATTTTGTGCCAAAATTATTGTTTCATAAAATGTTTAAACATATTATACCCACACATTTAAATTCATAAACTTGAATCTAAATGAAGATATTTTGTGCCAAATTAAAAAAATGATGGTCTTTCATAAAATGTGTTTAGACATATTATATCCACAAATCTAAATTAAGATAATCTGATTGCAACACACACATGCACACTTCATTGAAAGATAAGAAGTACTACAAAGAACTTGCTGATTTCTGGAAGGTAAAGTCCTTCCGATTAACAATCTCGCCCCTATGACTAATAGTTAATGACAGCTCCGTATGGAATAGAGCCAAAAGCACATTGAGAGGGAGTGCGATAAGCGTCTCAGTAGACACATCTAGAATCTCAGGAAAAAGACACACTTTCATTTCTGTCTTTCCTTACGAATACAATATGTACTATTCTTTTGATAAAAGGCACGGTAATGTCAACCATGTTAATATTATTAATAGTTGTCCTTGTGGAATAGGTCAACCCCAAAATAAAAATTTGTCATCATTTGCCTGCTCTCATGTCGTTCCAAACCTGTATGACTTACTTTGTTCTGTGGAAGACTAAAGGTAAACACCACACTTTTTGGTGACCACTGACTTGGTTCATTGTAAGGGGAAAAAATATGACATTTATCAATATTTATCTATATCATTTATCAAAATATCTTATTTTATCTTCCACAGAAAGAGAGCATATCAAACATGTTTGTAATGGCATGCGAGTGAGAAAATGATACAAGAATGCTGTTCATTTTGGGTCAACTATACCTTTAAGCATACTTAATATTTAGCCTATCTAAAATAAAATACAATCACATTATAGCATAGACATATTCCCAAAAAATTAATAGTTCACCTCAATAGTGGTTTTGTCCTCACTTACTCATATAATTTTAGCCACATGAAACACAACATTAGATATTAGTGATATTATATATTCATTATCTAACATAATATATATATTAGTTTCTATACAGTGAAAGTGAATTATGTTAGTCTTACATTTTCATTGTTTATTCATTATAAAAGAAGACATAACCATACAGGAATGAGACACATATCTGTCTCTGTGCTATCTGGTCTCAAGCAGAGAGACTGTAGATTAGAAACGGGTGTGCGAGCACTTTATGAACTTGAGGCAACATTGTTAGCAGCCATAACAGATAAGATGAAGTGGGAGCAAGACTAGAAAACATTTTTATTTAGAAATGTGACCCAAGTTTAAATGACTGAGGGAGGGTTTGTGGAAGAGAGAATTATAATATCCACATATTATATTGTTTTGTCCAGTTGTTTAATGGGTTAGACAGTGACAGTATCTTGTAAGAGTTAGAAAGTCATGTAAAACATTGTAACTTCCTCATTTGTAGTTAAGGCTATTTAACACAAACTGTCCTGTCTTACTCTCAATTTCAGTTCAGTTTTCACTGTTTTATTTCCTGTATGAATGCACCATCAAGAGGTATTTGCAGTTCAAAGCAATACATATTTGTTCTGAATTGTTTGCATGCGCCCTCATGGAATGCAGTATCGAAGCGCAGGTGCTTACAGTTGGATTTTCTGTACGACAGAAAAAATGCCCCACTCACCCATGCAAACTTTAGTGCTGCTCTAAGCTATTTTGCTTCTTGCAAAACAACCAGCAGGAGTGCTAGAGTCAGCAGCCTTGCTTCCTCAAGCCAGGAAGACTACCTTACAACACACACACACACACACACACACACACACACACACACACACACACACACACACACACACACACACACACACACACACACACACACACACACACACACACACACACACACACACACACACAAATCAAGACATTCCAGGATCAGAACAAACTGACCCCTGAAGATCATTGATCCTCTTAGAAAACAAGGGAAGACCGTATCCATTTCATGTTATTGCAGTGATGTTGTGACTAGACTCACAAGAACACCCATGTGGATCCTTAAAGGGATAGTCCAACCACAAATTAACTGTCATCATTTACTCATTCCAAACCTGTATGATAATTGCTTTCTTCTGTGGAACACAAAGAAGATATTTTTAAGAATGTTGGTAACTAAACCTTGTTGGTTCCCATTGAATTTCATAGACACATACACATACAATGGAAGTCAATGTAATCAAACTGGTAATCAACATTCTTCAAAAATGCTCTTTTCAGCAGAAAAAAAAGATATGCTTACAGCTTTGGAATGACATGAGGGGGAGTAAATGATTACATTTTTGCGTGTACTATCTTTTTAAAGCTTTAATAGATATCCACCCTGAGCACAAAAACACCAGGGCGAAATATAGAAAACAAAAGTGTTTCATCTTGACCTGTGTTTGTTCTGTAGGCTTGCTGACCTTTGTGAACTGTGCCTATGTGAAGTATGGAACACGCGTTCAGGACTTCTTCACCTACGCAAAGGTCATCGCCCTCATCGCTGTCATCATCACTGGCCTAGTCAAGATATTTCAGGGTAAAGACTTTTTGCACCTGTATAAGGTTTTTAACTTTGTATCTGTATATATATGATCTGACTATGCTGGTTTCTGTGTGTGTTTGTGGTCTAGGTTACACACAGAATTTTGAAGGGCTCTTCTCAGGTTCATCTCATGATCCAGGTGATGTGGCTCTGGCGTTGTATTCTGCTCTCTTCTCCTACTCTGGATGGGACACGCTCAACTTTGTCACAGAGGAGATCAAAAACCCAGAAAGGTAATCTATCTATCTATCTATCTATCTATCTATCTATCATCTATCCATCCATCCATCCATCCATCCATCCATCCATCCATCCATCCATCCATCCATCCATCCATCCATCCATCCATCCATCCATCCATCCATCCATCCATCCATCCATCCATCCACAGTATCTCACAGAAGTGAGTACACCCCTCACATTTTTGTAAATATTTTATTATATCTTTTCATGTGACAACACTGAAGAAATATAATTTTGCTACAATGTAAAGTAGTGAGTGTACAGCTTGTATAACAGTGTAAATTTGATGTCCCCTCAAAATAACTCAACACACAGCCATTAATGTCTAAACCGCTGACCACAAAAGTGAGTACACCCCTAAGTGAAAATGTCCAAATTGGGCCTAATTAGCCATTTTCTCTCCCCGGTGTCATGTGACTCGTTAGTGTTACAAGGTCTCAGGTGTGAATGGGGAGCAGGTGTGTTAAATTTGGTGTTATTTCTCTCACTCTCTCATACTGGTCTCTGGAAGTTCAACAAATCAAATCAAATCACTTTTTGGCATCTCATCTCAACATGGCATCTCATTGCAAAAAACTCTCTGAGGATCTGAAAAAAAAATTGTTGCTCTACATAAAGATGTACTTCTACATAAGAAGATTGCCAAGACCCTGAAACTGAGCTGCAGCACGGTGGCCAAGACCATACAGCGGTTTAACAGGACAGGTTCCACTCAGAACAGGCCTCGCCATGGTCAACCAAAGAAATTGAGTTCATGTGCTCAACGTCATATTTAGAGGTTGTGTTTGGGAAATAGATGTATGAGTGCTGCCAGCATTGGTGCAGAGGCTGAAGAGTGGGGGGTCAGCCTGTCAGTGCTCAGACCATACACCGCACACTGCATCAAATTACTTTTAAAGATGATGCACAAGAACGCCCGCAAACAGTTTGCTGAAGACAAGCAGACTAAGGACATGGATTACTGGAACCATGTCCTGTGGTCTGATGGACCAAGATAAACTTATTTGGTTCAGATGGTGTGAAGCGTGTGTGGTGGTAACCAGGTGAGGAGTACAAAGACAAGTGTGTCTTGCCTACAGTCAAGCATGGTGGTGGTAGTGTCATGGTCTGGGGCTGCATGAGTGCTGCCGGCACTGGGGAGCTACAGTTCATTGAGGGAACCATGAATGTCAACATGTACTGTGACATACTGAAGCAGAGCATGATCCCCTCCCTTCGGAGACTGGGCCGCAGGGCAGTATTCCAACATGATAACGAACCCAAACACACCTCCAAGACGACCCCTGCCTTGCTAAAGAAGCTGAGGGTAAAGGTGATCTGTGGGCATCCTCAAACGGAAGGTGGAGGAGCGCAAGATCTCTAACATCCACCAGCTCCGTGATGTCATCATGGAGGAGTGGAAGAGGACTCCAGTGGCAACCTGTGAAGCTCTGGTGAACTCCATGCCCAAGAGGGTTAAGGCAGTGCTGGAAAATAATGGTGGCCACACAAAATATTGACACTTTGGGCCCAATTTGGACATTTTTACTTAGGGGTGTACTCACTTTTGTGGCCAGCGGTTTAGACATTAATGGCTGTGTGTTGAGTTATTTTGAGGAGACAGCAGATTTACACTGTTATACAAGCTGTACACTCACTACTTTACATTGTAGCAAAGTGTCATTTCTTCAGTGTTGTCACATGAAAATATATAATAAAATATTTACAAAAAATGTGAGGGGTGTACTCACTTCTGTGAGTATCTATCTATCTGTCTGTCTGTCTGTCTGTCTGTCTGTCTGTCTGTCTGTCTGTCTGTCTGTCTGTCTGTCTGTCTGTCTGTCTGTCTGTCTGTCTGTCTGTCTGTCTGTCTGTCTGTCTGTCTGTCTGTCTGTCTGTCTGTCTGTCTGTCTGTCTGTCTGTCTGTCTGTCTGTTGCCTGTCAAATCACTGAATGTCTAATTGAACACAGCAAACATGTGATTGGATCACATGCCTTTTTGTGGGATTCTCAGGTCCGTCATGTGACAAGAGCTCTCCTTCAACCTTCCTACCCACAAACTATCCAAGCACTTCTCCATTTGGGTCTCTGGGTAGAAGTAAAAAAATCTGTGGACATGTGAAACACATTTGTCAGCATTAGGCAAAGTGTTGCTCTAAGAGCTTTGCGAGTAGTAGACTTAATTGTAAAGGTTTAAAGGCCAGGTATCGTTCGCATTATAATGCTTTCTGCTGCCCTCTGGTGGTCATCTTGTTTTGCAGAAATCTCCCGCTGGCCATTGCTATCTCCATGCCCATTGTCACAGTGATCTACATTCTTACCAATTTGGCTTACTACATAATTCTGCCTATTCCTGCCATCCTGGACAGTGACGCTGTGGCTGTGGTGAGTATTTATCGCTAGTGGTCATTTGAAAAAAAAAAAAATTCTTTTTTTAAAAGAGCAATAAAATAACATACTCTACTGTTCAAAAGATTGAGGTCGATACGATTTTGAAAGAAGTCTCTTATATTCACCAAAGCTGCATTTATTCGATCAAATACAGTAAAAATAGTAATATTGTCAAATATTATTATAATTTTTTATTTTATTTTTTATTTTTTTTATTATTAATTTTTATATAATTTATCCCTGTAATGGCAAAGCTGCTTTATCAGCAGCCCTTACTCCAGTCTTCACTACTAGAAATCATTGTAATATTTTGCTTAATATTTTTGTGGAAACCATAATATTTTTTCAGTCTTCTTTTGTGAATAGAAAGTTAAAAAGAAGAAAAAGAAAAGCAATATTATAAATGCCTTTACTCTCCATTTTGATCAATTAAATGCATTCTTGCTGAATTAAAAAAAAAACATTTATTTAAATAAACATTAAAAAAGTAAAGAGAACGCTGGGAGAAGCTTTAATCATCTAGCTTTTCTATTGAGTTTCTTTGCTAATTAAATTTTTTATTTCACAGACATTTGCAGACCAGGTATTTGGGATTTTTAATTGGACAATACCAGTCGCTGTTGCCTTCTCCTGCTTTGGAGGATTAAACGCTTCAATAGTTGCTGCATCAAGGTGAGTAGTATCTAACACATGTAGCATAACCAGTGTTATTGCTGCCATCTGATTCACCACATTATTTCATCTCAGGCACCATTTCATTCTCAGCTCATTTCTCATTTGCGTATCTTTACTCAGGTTGTTCTTCGTGGGGTCCAGAGAGGGCCACCTGCCAGACTACCTGTGCATGATTCACATCACACGCTTCACCCCCGTCCCTGCCCTACTCTTCAATGTCAGTTCCCATCTCATCATCTCCATTTGTGTCATAATATGCTGTGTTACATGTACTAATGTTCTGTTTCAATCCTGTGTTTTCCTCTTAAGATCACGTATTTGTCTGTATTCCATGTATGTATTCTAATGTATCTGTAAATCTGTGTAGGTATTCTGAAATATTAACATCTCAAATGTCCTGTTGTGTGACAGGGTGCCATGGCTCTTGTGTACCTGTGTGTGGAAGATGTCTTTAAACTGATCAATTACTACAGCTTCAGCTACTGGTTCTTTGTGGGTCTGTCTATCCTGGGACAGCTGTACCTGCGATGGAAACAACCGGACAGACCACGACCACTAAAGGTAACCACACAAACCAGCATCTGCCATGTATTTGTGAAGTAAGTGAGAAAGCTAAATCCAGCAACACTTGATTTTCATTTCAACCAAACCAATGCAACTCTGAAGTGTTGCTTATTGAAGCCAGGTTCTGCCTCAGAGTAAAAAAACAACAACATAATAATTAAAATAAAAAACTAGGGACCTGTTTATGAGATAACATTTTAAATCAATAAAAGTCACATTGTGAGATATAAAGTTGCAATTATAATAAAGCCTAGAAAGTTGCAATTATGAGTAATAAGTCACAGTTGCGAAATATAAATATCTGGCATTCTGCTGCTGTAGTCATTATAAATGATATGCATTAATATAATATTATATTAGTGTTCGCACAGTACATAGATAAACCACAGGTATTGTCACTACTCTTATCTTTATTAAAGATTTTTGTTTCACAAATATATCTCAAAGGAGTACCAAAATACGATTTGCATTGTATGAGATGTACTACTATTGGAAATAACTCTAAAAAGACTCATTGAATAATTAAACTCTCATTAATCTCACCTTTTCTTTCAGCTCAGCCTGTTCTTCCCAATTATATTCTGCCTCTGCACAGTATTTCTTGTGGTGGTGCCTTTATATAGCGACACGGTCAACTCATTAATCGGCATTGCCATTGCTTTATCGGGAGTCCCCGTCTACTTCCTGTGCTGCCATCTACCAGCCACACGTAGGCCTATGTGGCTCAGGAAGTTTATTGGTAAGTCTCCTAATAGCGGTTTAGGTTTAGAGGTCATATATTGCTCCTAAAACTGATATGCATGTCTATTTTCATTCCCTCTTCACCAGCATCTTCGGGTATTCTCATTCAGAATGTGTGCTTCTGTGTTCTTACTGAGATGGACAAAGAAGATGAAAAGGCAGAGTAGAAGTGGATGATGCACTGACAAGAAAACTGGAATATCTCTGGATATGCCATACACAAGCTGCTGACTCCACGCTGGTTTACACAGATATCATTTTAGATTGATCAGATGTCAAGTGAAAACTACCCCCATTCAAAGCAAGTCCTTTGTATTTATTAGAGATATTTATGCTGGTTTGATGGGGAACCGTAAACCAACTCGAACTCGAGTATGAAGAAACTACCTTTGGACTCTAAGGGTTGTTGTGGGGCTTGGTAAAATGATGAAATTATAGCACTGATAAGAGAGGAGTTATTTAGAGACATTTGTACCATTGCTTTGAAACAGCTATAAACCTAAATCTTGCACATTAATTGAACATAAATGTAGATGCGTGTACACTGAAAGTCCAATAAAACACCTTGTGTGTTGAAGGAAGGATTTGCCACTACAACATCTTTATCTTTACAGGTTTGTATCTGAATATTAAAAACAGTATTTTCCATGTTTTCTTTTCCAAAGACTGAAATGACAAAGGCAGTGTTATTATGGATTTGTGATAAATAACAGGTTGAATAAAATTAAACAAATAAAGGACAAATAATGCAAAACCTGTGTATGTCGATCATGATTTATTTAATCAGTTATTGTTGTTTAAGTGCTTTGGTTAAACACTACTAAACAGAGATTCGTTTGTGTATGTAAGCATGTAAATGAATGGAGAGAGCCGTAAGGCAGTAAGACTGCTCTTTAATAGCAAGACACCGCACAACACCTTTTCCATTAAACACGTATTTAGTCTTAATTTGACCACCCATCCCTTAGTCTTTCTCAATACATATGTACAAAGCCTTCACAATTCTCCATCGAGGTCTTAACCAATCGTATCTTCCCACGGCCTCTTCTTGTCTTGCTTCGAATGACTTGATTTTCCCGTCGACATTGGTGCTGCTGACTGCTGAAGGGGGTTATGGGTAAAAGTTTGCCTCAGAGGACCTAAAAAAAAGGGGCAGGGATAAATGGAAAAAAACAAAAAAAACTAACACCTAATATAGATTCACAACTGCGCAGTGCGCACACATTCATAGTATGCCAACAGAGGTACAAGTATTTTCAACAAGATACACTTAAATTTAATTCAGTACCAAAAATAATCTAATTTCAAATGTCTTTTTTTTGCAGTAGTGCAGGCAGAAGACAGCATAGGAAGTTCACTAGGTTTTGAAACAGAGCTGTAGAGAGCAAACCCTCACCTTTGGCTGCCATATCCAGGTGTCCTTTAATTCTCCTTTCTCTCTCCTCCAGCTGCTGAGCCAACTGGGCATTATTCCATCCTGAGGCGGACAGATACAGAAACGTTATATTGAAAGTATAAGACAAAGAGACAAAAACAAGTGATTCAGATGCAGAACAGTGTTGTTATTAGATGCAACTACAACTAATATGAAATGCCATTTTCAGTCAATGAAAAAAAGCTGGGAAACTATAAATATTATATGAAATATTACCTTGGCAACTATCTAAAATATGTTTAAACTGAAGTGCTTAAATAACTACAACTGAAATAAAAAGCTAAACATATATAATAAAAATGCAAAAAGGCAAATAAAACGCATACAAATTACTAAAACTTGAACTAAAATTACAATGAAATCTCAGTATAGAAATAAAAGTTGATTCAAAGTTATACTACTATGTTAGTAGAGTATATAAATAATGCTAAAGCAATATTGATACAGAAGATGAAGCAGAAAAATAATTCACCTTTCTTAATGGTTTTTATGAAACCTTCATTGGGAGGAAGCGCTGAAGGTGGGTGTGTGATGCGTTCTGGGATGCGTAACTTCTGTCTCACGACCGGGTGCTTCAGCAGGGCCACCTGACCCAGTGAGAAGAGGTTAGAGGTCATCCAGTAGGTGAACACTGCCTGTAAAACACACAGATCAAATGACACTATGGAAACCATAACAGCATGACAAGAGAAGACATAAGATCCCATAACAAATACAGTTACAAAAACTTGTGGGAGGCAGGAGTGTGAGAGACTAACCGTGGGGAAGTTAATCGTCATAGGGAGGATCACAAAGGGCATGATCCTGAAGACAGTCTTCATGGCCTTTAGATTGGGGTTGTCTACGCCAGATTCAGCTCCCAACTGTAAAAAACAATTTGAAATATTTTAAATTGTTGCAATACCTCAAAAATGTGTCTGTCAAAATACACCATTATTATGGTCCACACAACTTGTGACTACATTTGTAGTTTTCTGAAGCCATAGAATAACTTTGTGTGAGATACAGACCAAAATCTAAATGTTTTAAAATGTAGAAATATGGTGATTTTTGTAAAAAAAAAAAAAAACATGTCACAATATGCTTTCATTGTATGGAAAAGAGTTTCTTCAAAATATTTAAAATATTTGCTCCAATAGAGAAAGTAATTCAAATGGTGTTGGAATGACATGACAGTCCATAAATGGTCAATTTTTTCACAGTTTTCATTAACTACTCCTAAAATATTTACCTCTAATATGGCAAACATAGTGCCAGTCACGGCAATGGGGAGAATGTAAAATGGATCAGCTGCGCTTAGGTCTGTGAACCACCAGAGGCCACCAGTCTGTAAACTCGGTACGGGGAGATATGCCATCTTACGCAAGGCAATGAAGAAAGAGATGAAGATTGGAGCCTGAAGAGTAAAGGTATATATGATTACTAAGCACCAGTTGACTAATCAAGTTATTTGATCTTGACACCTAAACAGTTGTTCACAATAATAAAAGCATTAACGGTCACTGACCTGTATCATGGGCACTAGAAACCCACGCAAAGGGTTCACGTTATGTTTCTTCTGAAACATCATCAAGTCAGTGTATGCTTTTGAAACTGGAGAAAGAAAATTAGTCCTTTTAAAATTAAAAATAATTAAAAACAACCGTTACTAAAAAGACTAGAATGGGGACTAGAAATTAAAAAACACCAGAGGATAGAAAAAAAAAAGTCGATACATAAGATAAAATCATGTATACACTCTGATAACAAAGGCAGAAAAAGAGAAAGCAAAAAGTATACAAAGAAAATGAGACACTTACAATCAAATTTGTTACCGCTCTGCTTGGCCTCGTTCATGCGGTTGGTGAGCTTGGTCATCTCTGGCATGACGTTGTTCAGTTTGGCTGCTTCCCTCTGTCCCTTTACAATGACTGGGAACACAACACACCGAGCTAAAATGGTGCCTGAGAAAAACAGACAGAAAGTTATGGTCAATTAAAATAAACTAATTAATAAATCAATAAATTACATACAAAAAAAGAGAATATGATTTCAAAATATTTAGCTAAATAGCGCATGCAGTTGGATATTCAATAAGTACAATTATTCTATAGAGAACCAGACAAATAAAATGGAAATATTCCATTTAATAATTAACAGATTTATCGTTGTCAGTTTTTTGTCATCTATGAAGACTTTTTTTTTATTTCTTTGCATTGCTTTAAAAACTGCCAAATTATACAATTAACAAAGATGCTCAAGACTAAAGGCTGTTGAATGGATTTAAAAGATAATAATAAATGACACACCATTGATCAATAAATTACACTCATTATAAACACCTTTTTACCTGCAACAATGGCCCCCCACCATGGCAGCCCAATGCTAACATGCATAAACTCCAGCAGATTCTGGATCAGGCCCACAGGAGTGCTGCTGCCCAGGCCGAGCTCTGATAGGCTGGCTTCAGCTCCAACCTCCCGCAGAACATCCAATGCAGTGAGAGGAGCCTCGGCCACCTGCTCTGTGATTGGTGGTGTGACTGCGGGGGCGGGGTCAACAGAAGGACTTAGAATGGAGACTGGGACAGATACTGCAGCATCTACAGGTTCAACTGGAGTTGAAATGCTCTGCACAGTTTCTGTTGTCTGTATCTGTAAAATATAATTATTATATATATCACACGTTACTAAAATAATTATTAATATATCGCCACAAATAGGACTTATTATATATATCACTCTGCAGACTATACAAATATATGTTGTATAGTAACGCCACAAATCAGGACTCAAAGCTGCTCTCCCCTCTCTGCAGAATCTACCTCAAACGCTGCAAAAGCAGAGCTCTAAAATCATCAAGGACATCAAATCACCCCGCTGCAAAAGCAGAGCTGCTAAAATCTTTTCATTTCACTGCCATCTGGCAAGCGCTTCAGGAGCACTGATGGCAAAAACTTCAGAGACAGGAGGAGCTTCTTCCTCAGGCCAAAAACTGAGAGACTCCTAAACTCAGGAGGAGCTCTTCATCAGGCCATCAGGCTACAAGACTCAATTTAATAAACTGTAAAACATTCATTACTCTCCATCATCCATACTGCTGCTATGTGTAATTTACCCGGTATAAACAACCTGTTTGCACATTCTACTTGCACATCCCTGTCTATATTATTATTTATTAAGTGTATATACCACAGTACAACCTGTTATTGCACATTTTACTCATTTTTCCCTGCACATTTTATTTTATTCTGTGTTATGTTTCCACTGTATGCCATTGAGCACCTGTCCTGATTTACCTTTCACTACTGATCATTTCCTGTATAATTGAGTATGTGACAAATAAAAGAACCTTGAACCTGGAACAGACGTCAATTCACAAAAGGATCTTCAGAGACCATTTAATTTAATTGAGATTAACGGAAAAGAATACATAAAGTAGTCCTTTTGAGAAACCCACCAGTGAGCTGTTGTGTCTGACCGCCACAGCACTGGCCAGCAGGAACTTGCCATGATTGGGACACGCAAGAAGTGCCCTAACTAGAGGAGCCCTACTTCCTCTGCCAGTGTGAAGATGTGATCTCGGTACAAACCACTGCAACAAGATAGAATTCAGAGAAAAAGTCAGAATGCAGCATCAAACAAGCCTTTTTAAAACGCAACAAACTACAAACAGAATAGGCTGATATTTACATTTATTAATTCAGTAGACGCTGTTATTAGTATTCTCACTGTTATCAAGAACATCACAAGCAATTTGATGGAAGAGTAAAAAAATACTTACACTACTATAATTAAATAAGTATAATATATTAAGAAAGAATGGGTGTCAGAATAGATAAATTAGCGACAATTCATTCCAAGATTGCAGAAGCGTCAAGAACTCTTCTTAAATGAAAAACAACAGTTATTGATCCGAAAAAAGAAATATGACTTTGTTTACTGATTTTAGTTTTCAAATATTTAGTGTAGTTTAATTTATCTAATTTTTTGGTTGCTGTATAAGATAGACAACTAATTAATATATCAACAATATAAATATATTAATAATTTATATATATATATGCCCTAGATGTCCCCTGCCTCTTGGTGGAAAACCACTTATCTAAGTTAATTAGTTTAAGCATTCAGACATATTGTAAGGGAAGTGGGCAATCAGTCACAATATGTTATTATTATACGTTAAATGTACATAATACAAACCACACACACACAAATATATATCACATAAAATGCACAATGTGTGAAATGTACTTATGGATCCCATTACACAGCCCAGATCATGACACCTTGCTACCAGGCAACATAGCAATTCATCAACAACCAGTCAAATAGTTTTATGTTAATAATAAACCCAATGTTACTTAATTTTGAAGTAAAGCGTTTTGAAGATGAAGTTAAGAGACGTGAACACCGGGTCCTATCTGCACAACCTCAGCTATGCTATTTAGCTTCTGTCAAAGTCAAGTGAAGTAGTCTATTCCGTTTTCCCGTATTTTGGGCAGCAAATTAAAACAGACCAACATGCCACTCACCTTATTCCTTGTCATAAAAATAGGAAGAGTGGAAATGCTCGCTGTGCCTGTTTGTCGAAAAATACATGTTGTAAGACATTCTGTGACCACTCTGCCCCCGAGCGCAGCCATCTTGGACTGAATGAACACATTGTACGGTAAGCGGTAAGGGACAATACGCTTTAGCGCCTTCGCCTTTCAAATAAAATCATACACACTGAAGGCTTGATGTCTGTGTGTGCTGGCTGCCCGAGGACATCATTACGGTACTTCAGGGGATCTCGTCTTGATCTCGTACCTGTAGTTTAGTAACGTTATAGACTAAATATATAACTTAATTTTAAACGTAAAAATGACGGAAGATGATGATAACTGGGATGAAGATTTGGAAGAAGACGCCTCGATAGCAAGAGTCTTCCAACACTTGAGTAGGCTATTGACTTTTATACATTTTTTTTCATTTAAACATTTTTTGATGTGTTATAAATAATGCTAAAAATAAGATTATTTGATTAAATGAAGTACTGGAAAATAAAAAAACAACAACGATCGCAAAACCGAAAGTGAAATTGACCGTCATTAACTTTAAAAATACGTTTTAGAGGAAATAAGAAAAATGTGTATTATTGCTTTTAAAATCCAGATATCCACAAACAACACATTGGGGAATCAGGTCTTAAATCTGAAGTACGACCATCAAATGAGAGAGTGGACTTCGGTGAGTTGACCTTTTTCCGTCGATCAAATTAATCAGCAGTCGAATAGAAATGACCATTTAAAAGCGTGATTTCAGCATTTGGTGTATGCGTGTACTTTGTAAAGTATTTTGTTGTTGCTGTTATCAGTTACCTTGCCCTGTAATCATCGAATGCCGACAGACTATGTAGTTGCTTGGTTCAAGTATTATCTCAAACAGGTTGGTGTATATTATTTACACTGTTTACATATTGACTGAGTTTGATGCCTATGCTACAATTTTATGTTCAACTGGTTTTTATTGTCTTTCAGAAAAAGACTGAGTTTTCCTGCCCTCACTTTAATGTTCAGGGGAAATCCTGCCATGAAAACCTCTCTTATCAGGATATCTGTCAGCTGATACCACTGACAGACCATCAACGGGAATTCCTTGAGGAGAATCTCGCCGCTCTCTTTGCCAGAAGACTGTTTGACTTTAAAGCTGTAAGATATATCATTTTCTCTGCTGTTTGCATATGGCCTCTTACACACCAAGTCAAGTCACCTTTGTTTATATAGCCCTTTTAACAATACAGATTGTGTCAAAGCAGCATTACAGTATTAAATAGGGAAAATAGTGTGTAATAATGCAAAAGGACAACAGTAAACCCTCAATTTTCAGTTATAGTCAGTTCATTATATTGATTCAGTGATGTCATCGTCCAGCTCATATAGTATCAATAGTATCTGTGCAATAAAGTACAACTATCCAAAATGCATCAGCTTGTCAATGCTGCAGTGTCCAGGATGTCAGTCTCATGTGGAAAGACGCGATCGAGGTAACCTGTGTGTACACTGCACCATCTGCACGGCCAACCTGAAACGAAATTACTACTTCTGCTGGAACTGCCGCAGCGAATGGAAGGGGCCGGCCAATAATTCTGTGCGCTGTGACAATACTGGCTGTGGACAGAGAGTGGTGAATACAATCTAACTTAATTGACCAAATAAATGTGTTTATGAAACATATAATCTTTTCTGACAACATATTATGATTTTGTTGCATCCGAACAGAGAACTTCAGATCCACTTATACCATGCAAACCCGAGTTTAAAAAGATACTGCTTCAAGAAAAGGGAGACGATGTAAGTTATGTTGTATATATATATATGGCAATAATTGAAAATGGCTACTCTAAAACAATTTGAATATTTTGTGCAAATTAACAATAATAACATTTTTATTCTCTGTCAAGATATACCCAATAAAAGACAAATCCCCTGACAGAAAACGTTTGGCACTGCTTATCAACAATGTAGAATTTAAAAACTTAAGTGACAGGACCGGGGCAGACAAGGATGAGCTGAGTATGGAAGTGCTGCTTAAAGGTCTGGGTTACACTGTGATCACACTCCGAGACCTCAGTGCACAGGTGCATTCAAGTGTACAAATAAGCCAACTTTTTTGTTTTGTTCATATTTTGATCTTGATGGTTTGGTGTTCAGGGAATGCTTGCTGCCTTGCGAGACTTCGCCCAGCGAGAGGAACACTCTGAATCGGACAGCTGCTTTGTGGTGTTGATGTCCCATGGAGATGCCAGTGGAATCTGTGGAGTTTTTGACTCTTTCGAGAATGGAGATGAAGAGGACCTTTTTCAAGCAGATGACATTTTTAATTGCTTGAACACTCCGAACTGTGCTAGACTGAGGGACAAGCCAAAAATCATCCTTATCCAGGCGTGTAGGGGTGGTGAGTTACAAAATACTATTTTAGAAAAGAAAAAAACTCTACTGTTTAAAATGTTGTCATAATTTGATTGGTCAGAGCCTCATCCATTTCAAGCAACATTCTTTGGCAAATGCTGCCCTCATGTTATAGATAAAGAAGGCAGTGTGGATGTCCAGGACGCTGTGCCAAGACGCAACAGAGCAAAAGAGCACCGTGAAAAAGACTTCTGCTGCCTGAGATCCTGTACTCCAGGTAGATATTTCCTTCCATTATTCCGCTCCATTTACGATAATATCACATTACACACAGAAATAAAATGATTTGTTGGAGGGACATACATCGGATAGTTCGCCCCCCAAAAAAAAAATTCTGTCATCATTTACCTACCTTCAAGTTCCAAATCCATTTGAGTTTCATTCTCTCATAACACAAAATAATATTTGAAGAATGTGACCGAACAGTTGCTGTTTCCTATTAACTTGTATAGTATGGGGGGGAAATGCTATTGATGTCAATGGGAACCAGGAACAGTTTGGTTACCCACATTTTTCAAAATATTTTCTTCGATGTTCAGCAACAAAAATAAATTAATATAGATTTGTAACGACATGAGGGTGTGTAAATGATGATAGGATTTTCATTTTTAGGTAAAGTGTCACTTTAATGCTGAATATATTGATTTAAAAATGTGTCAGAATGATGTTTTATTGGATTTGCATCTAAGGGATGATGTCTATGTCATCATTTGTATTCTCTGTACAGATACTCTGTCCTATAGAAACAAAGAGAAGGGCTCAGATTTCATCCAAGACATTGTGGAAATATTTAATCAGCATGCTCACCAGGATGACGTCGAGGAGCTCTTCAGAAAGGCAAAGCCACATTGTTTAGCAAGACAGACATCAATCTGTAGACATCAACCCTGATATGTGTTTTTTATATTTGATTGAATATTTGATGTGAATGTTCACTTTTCCTTGTTATTTAGCATTGTTATCAGTAGTATTGCATATCAGTAACAATAAAGCCTAGAATAAAGAGTTTTTTTTTAGGTCATGTGAGGTTTATGATATTTATTTTTATTTTTGAAACAGGTCCTTAAGAAGTTTAAGCTGTCACATCCTGATCAAATGCCATGCAAGGAAAGAACAACATTATCTAAGAGATTCTACCTCTTCCCTGGGTTGTAGGGCACAGCAACCACAACTTCGGACCTCATTAACACGATGTATGCATCTCTTTATGGTCATCTCAGGAGTTCATGTTTGAAGAAAACAAGAATTTTAATGATTTAGCATGTTCATATAATACTTGATATAATTCTTGTCCAGCTTGAAACTTGACTTGTCCCCCCCCAACCCACAATTCTTTACAAACAAAGATAAAAACTATTGATTAAAGGATTGATACAGTCAAATGAGCTAGCTCTATAAATGTATACTTAAGTAAGTTCTCCATGTTAAACTATACTATTGGCCTACAATTTATTTGAAAAAAAATGGACAAGGATATTGAAACATTATTTATGAAATATGGCCATCAAATCAAGAACGTAAACATCTGGATGTACTTTACTGTGAACATGATGTAATAATTTGTTATTCATTTTATTTACTGCTATGTTCGGTTTGTTTAAATTTTAAATAAATTCTGAACAGTTTACATGCCAAATTACATAGTTTATATTGACCTGTTCGTTTGGTAGATCTGCTGATCTTGATAGACCCAGATATCATTTCTTGTAACCACTCAGCTGTAAAGTTGGATTTCCTGTAATGTAAAACAGAAACCATCTACACTGATCCTGAAAAACACGTTTGTTGTAATTAAGCTGGAAAGCTGTGTGTTATCTGTCTTTGAAATTACACAGATGGAATGAGGCTTTGAGACGTACACATGCTACACTTTAGTTAAAAAAACTGCCGTTTTTCGTTTTGTGCATTTTTATTCATTCGTTTTTATTTAAACAAACATGACTTCTCAACGCTGTAGCCTACGATAATCTATATTATATGTGGTGTTTCTGTTTTAATTATAGTTTTTCCTTTGAGTTCATGAAGTACAGTGTGTAGTCAAGTTGGTTTTGGAAATCTCTCTATACGTGCTTTGGTGAAATCATGGATCTGCAATCCGAAGCTGGCTCAACTAATGCACATCCTTGTTGAGTTGTAAGAAATAGGCTTACTACAGGGTTGAGTTAGTAAATTAACTAGGTCTAAAACATATGATAATTAGCCTAAGAGGCTTCAAATGCAAATACATGCAAATTGCAGCAGCTTCATTGGCTGCGCTCGTCGATGAGTCGTTTCTAGTTTCCTATCTTGATCGTCCAAGTTTCCAGTTTTGTTACGATTGAATGTGATTCAGCTGCAGACGTCTTCTTTCTTTGGATGACGATTAAGCGACCGAATCAATCCCTGAAGGGTAAGTATATAAGTATAGAACAGAATCAAATTGATTAGACATGGACAAGCTTTACGGTAAATGGATGCACTTAATTGTGAAGACAGTTTAGTCAAGTCAAGTCACCTTTATTTATATAGCGCTTTTAACAATACAAATTGTAACAAAGCACTGCAGAGTATCAAAATAGGCAAATTGTGTCAATAATGTAAAATGACAGGATTTAACACTCAGTTTAGTTTAGCAATGGTTTTACGAACGATTTCACAAAGTTGTCTTGTGTGTGTGTGTGTGTGTGTGTGTGTGTGAACCTTTATGTATTTTAATTGTGGTGAATAGAAAAGTGATAAATATGTTACATAGGGCTTGATTTGTGTATATGCTACAAACCTGAACATCAGGGTTGACTAGGTTTGGCTATAGACCCTAAGGCAAAACTGATGGGCTACACACCCAAACCTGCCATCACAAGAGGTATGTGGCTTTATGATGCTTTCAGCTTCATCAGACACATCTTTAACACCACCCACATTAAAAAATACTCTAGTCATTTATAGTAGGCTAAATAATATAGTGTTTTGAACCATACTATAGTAAATTACTTCAATTATTTTTTTGTGGTAATTATATAGTTGCTATGGTAATATAACAACTATAGTAATATGAATTACATTACTAAATTACTGAAGTTTTCTACAACTATAGGGTATATTATACTACAATGTGTAAAAACTAGTATACATTATGTATTACAGTAAATCAGTTCACTATAGTTAATACTACAAGTATGCTGTAGCATTCATTAACAAAGTGTTGTAAATACTACAATATATACAGTATAATATAATTTACTATAGTATGGTTCAAAAACACTATAGTATTTACTATAAATTACTATAGTATTTTTTCATCTGGGTATCAATTACAATAAATAAACAATTTACCAAAACATTTACCAGTGGGACATTGTTTTGTTCAATTTATGGAAAAAACAAAAATGGCAGATGTGCTTGTTAGATTTTTAGCGTGAATAACAACAGCGTTATAGGATGACATTTTGGTGACTATAAATGTTACAGTTGCTATAAATGTCATTAAATCATGTAATTTTCTTTTATATGTCATAATTTGAAATTCTGGATCTAATGAAAAATTAGCTTGAAAAGTGATTTCCCCCTCTATTTCTATTTGTCTGCTAAATTCGGTGAATATAACTGATGTATACTGATGTATATGAGGGTTGTTTGTTTATGATTTCAGCTGTAAAGTCATGGCTTCCTCCAGCAGTATGTCTAAAGAAAGCCTCACATGTTCCATATGTCTGGACATGTACACTGACCCTGTAACCACTTCCTGTGGCCACAACTTCTGCATGGTCTGCATCAGAAGCCACAGAGACCGCAGTCCATCCCCAATGTGCCCATTGTGTGGGAAGGCATTGGACTCAAAACAAGATTTTAACATAAATAGAACCATTAAAGAAATTGCAGAGGGCATCAAAAGGAAACGGGTCCAGAAGAAGTCTGAGGTGCCCTGTGATAGTTGCCCAAAGAAGAAAATGCGGACTGCTATTAAGTCGTGCTTACACTGTGGAACCTCTTTCTGTGAGTCTCACTTGGAGCCCCATAAAATTGCAGAAAAACTCATGAAACACAAACTAATTAATCCTGTGAAGAATCTTGAAGAATACATTTGCAAGAAGCACGAAAGACCTCTGGATCTTTACTGTAGAGATGATCAGACAGCCATCTGTCAGTTCTGCACCGAGAGTGACCACAGGTCTCATAAAACTGTTCCTCTGGAGAAGGAGAGTTTGGTAATTATATCTAGAACACTCATAACAAATATGAAAATGAACAAAATTATTTCCAACATTATTAATATTACCAACATTTGCATGATGATGCTATATTACATCCATTTCTTTTTTCACAGAAATTACTGATGAATAAAAAGATTGCGGTGCAGCAGAAAATGCAAGACAAGTTGAGGAAGATTAAAGAAATGAAACATGCTTTGAGGTTTAACAAAGTAAGTGGCATTGATTTGATTTATAGGATTTTATTTCTGAAGAAATTATGCATTGCTTTTATACTTGTTTGGTCAATCAACTTTAAGGTCCTCAAGATCATTTAGTTTTATTTTGTATCATGCTTTGACAGTGTAGTGATGATTTTCCATTTAATTATATCATCTTTTTAAACTCGCAACAGCAAGCCAAAGAGAAGGAGACTGAAGAGAACATCAAGTTTTTTAAGGAAGTCTTTGACAGAAGCAATGCGGAGCTACTTGAGCTCACAGAGAAAAAGCATAAAGAAACAGAAAGACGAGGAGAAGAGCTCATCAGAGAACTAGATGAAGAGATCGCGGAGCTAAAGAGAAGACAAACTGAGCTGGAGAAGCTCTCACATCATATGGATTTTACACAAGTCAGTCTTTCTCAACAAACTATGGTAAGAAATGAAGCCACATGCACACTTGGCTTAAGGGCCTTTTCCCCTCTGTTGTAGATTATTAGCCTCCTGCGCAACCCCGAGTGTGCCAACCGCTCAAAAAACATCAGCATTAACACTCTTGAACATGGAGGTATTCTGAGGGAGACCATATCACATCTTCAGAGCGTCCTGGATGAGAAAATGAGAGAAACTGGTAAATATTCACCATGTAACCAATTATATTTACTCTATACACAATGTAATTATTGTTATTTTTCTTGTTGTAGTTGGCAGAGAGCTGCGGAGTATAAAACATTATGCAGGTATGGTAAATCTGACTACTTAAAGTTACATTTAGCATACTAAAAATCCACAGTTAATCTCTAAAGGCCCGTTCATACTAAAAAAAGGTAACTATAAAGGTAACAATAACGATAACTATAGTAGCATCCACACCAGTGGACAATAACTGTTTATTTTAAGCATGTGCTGCTGTTTAATCGTCTGCCGCGTTAAATGGGTGAGCTCTTTAAAGCAGGATGGATTCTGATTGGCTGTCAGTGTTTTTGCCTTTTATCAGCTGAAAAAAACGTTTTCTTAAAGTGATTTCAGCTATATGTGCTTGGTGTGAATGGGCCTTGAAGAGATACTCCACCCCAAAATGATAATTGTGTCATTTTTTACTTACCCCCATGTCGTTCCAAACCCGTAAAAGCTTTGTTCGTCTTCAGAAGACAATTTAAGATATTTATTTATTGACTGCCTAGTAAATTACGCTGTCAAGGTCCAGAAAAGTATGAAAAACATCGCCAGGATACTCCATCTGCCAAATGCATATACTCTTCTGTATCAGCCGGGCAACAAGGGTGCGCTGTTTGCGTTAAAATCAGAGCGTAAATCGACGAAGAAGACTCATCCCTGTGTCGAAGGCTGTTTTACGTCCAGGGGATAATCTCCAAAATGGTGCTACGCTGACTCAGAGGAGATGTTACGGTGCCTAAATGTTGGAATAAAGTAGTTATTTTTGTTTTATTTCCATACAAAAAGTATTCTCGTCGCTTCATAACGTTATGATTGAACCACTGATGGCAGATGGAGTATCCTGGCAATGTTTTTCTTACTTTTCTGGACCTGAGCAGTGATACTGATAGCTATAGCATCCTGACTTGACCCATGCTGTTGAGATGGGTGTTTAGATGAATATGTAATGTGCTGTGTGCGTTCCAAACAAAATAATCATAGAACAAACACCAAACAAACTTTGTTTTAGCCTGGTGACGTCACACCAGGATTATATCGGGGGCCTTAAACTTTACAAACAGAAAATAAAATAATCCTTTATACTGATTTGTTAAGCACCAAATAAAGTTTTACATGAATGAAAGTGAAATAATGACTTGGCCAAAAGTTTACATGAACCTTTATATCGTTTTTCAGTGGATGTGACACTTGACCCCGACACAGCTCATCCTGAGCTCATGCTGTCTGATGATGGTAAAAAGGTCTGGAATACAGGCAAGCCCCAGAAGATTCCTGACACCCCAAAAAGGTTTGATTATTGCTCATGTGTCTTAGGAAAGGAGGGGTTCTCCTCACAGAAATGTTACTATGAGGTTCAAGTCAGTGGGATGGAGTGGGATTTAGGTGTGGCAAAAGAATCCATAGACAGAAAAGGGGATATTGGGCTCAACCCTGAGAATGGATATTGGACTATATGGCTGAGGAACAGGACTGAGTATGCAGCGAATGACCACCCCCCTGTCCCTCTCACCTTGAAAGAGAAGCCAGTGAAAGTGGGAGTGTTTGTGGATTTTGAGGAGGGTTTGGTCTCTTTTTATGATGTTGAAGCCAGGTATCATATCTATTCTTTCACTGGGCAGTCTTTTCCTGAAAAGCTCTATCCATATTTCAGTCCTTTAGAATGTGAGAAAGGGCAGGACTCACATCCTCTGTCCATTACCCCTGTTGACTCAGTCGAATAAATCCACTTTTAAAGGAACTATTAAAATTAATTGTTATGAGTCTTTGTAGTCTTAACCCTCTCAGACCTAAATGGGGTTAATTGCAATTATGACCATACTTTATTTCTTCTCTAAATTCAACAATGAATGATAATTAATCAAATGACTCAACTCATTCTTTTTAAAACTATTTATTTCTAATGTCTGTTACATTGTTTGAATTTGAATGTCATTGTTAGAAGCAGGTAAGGTTAAACATTATAAATATATGTATAACAGTGTAAGATTATAACACAATTAATACAAAGGAACAAATAAATGTAGTTAAAAGGTTAATTTAGTTACATGTAATTTTTTTATTTTTGTCGTGTTGATTTTAATATCAGCATTCTTCAAGAACTTAATTTGTCAAATGTTTTTCAAACAATAATGTACAAAAAAACATTCAAAGGAAATCAAATGGAAATTAAAAGCATTCAGTGATTCACCACATTCTAAATGAGTTTGTCTTCCCTCATTATCACTCAATTTCTTTTGAGTAATTTTGCCTGTAAGACTCAAGACGTTTGATCTCTTTAATGTTTTATGGATATTTGTCTTCATCTTCTTCCTCTTCTTGTACAACACTTTAATTGTCTTTTTGAAATTGCACTATACTCTGATGTCACCATCCTGCTGAGTTTTTTCAGCAGTTCTGGGTTGTAATTGTGGCCATCAGTGATGTCAACGACATGGTACCTGTTCTGACAACTACGGACCACTTTACCAAGCGTGCTGAGTTTGGAATTACATTTTTTAATGGTTTGCTCAAGATTTTCAAGCTCTCTCCCTTTTGTGAAGATTATCATCATATGTTTTGTGGTTCCTGAATCTAGTCGTTTTCTGAAGGCATGGAAAAGACCTTGTTGTTGATCGCTAAATGTACATATTGGTGTGACCCAGAGAATCACATTGGGGCCAGGGTCACATAACTCAATGCATCTTTCCATTTCCTTTCTCCAACTCAATTCTTCGAGGGAAAAGAGATTTGGAGTGTCCACTACAGTGATCATTTCCACCGTCTTTGCCATGGACTCTTTGGTCACAGTCTCTGATCCATCCTCACAAGGAAAGTAATTTCCACCAAGGATGATGTTGCCTACTGTACTTTTCCCAGATCTGGAAGGCCCTATTAGAAGGATCCTTAAAGGATGTGGAACCGCTGTTTTGAACAACACATACACAATTAAACATAAACATTTTAAGGAATATTTTACAGCCTGTTAAAAAGTTGGAGTTAGTGTATTTCACCCTTACCTTTTCTGTACATCAGCATGTATGGTAGGTTTGAGCTATAAAAGAAGAAGAAAAATCTTTTTACTACCAAATACTACTTTCAATCGGGGCCTATATACTTTTCACATTCTTTGACAAGAGAGAGAGAACAACACTTGCTTTTTCAGTGATGCTTCTGAAGTCTGTAAATATTAAATACATAAATGTTAAAGAATAAAATGTACAATTTGAGTCATATAAATTTGCTATATGCTATAATGCTAATCAAACCAACAAACAAATGTACCTGTGTTACAGTGCAGTCATCAAAACTGTACCATATTTTATTTTCATAAGATCTGATGATTGCATCGTAGTGTCCACCAGAGTATCCACCCTTATGATTGATAACGGCATAAAGATCATATTTAGGCCAATTATCCTGCAGAGACAGACAAGGGGTTTTAAGGTTTAGACTATTTTGTATTGATTTTAAGTAGCAGTTTATATTTGGTATGATGATTTATTAATGATACCTCATTGAAGGTACTTGGAGGTAGACTTAGAGGTACATCCAGATGACATTCATTCTTCTTGTATCTCATCTGTATGTAATCAAAGTCAAACCTCTTCAGATGCAGAGTGAGAACAGAGGGATATTTATCTATTTCACTCCACTGCAGGAGTTGGAAAAATTGCAAGGACAAAAGAAAAAGCACATTTTAAGCACATGGAGTTGGAAAAATTGCAAGGACAAAAGAAAAAGCACATTTTAAGCACATGGTGAAAACTCTTATTTTCCTTTTTTTTTACAGTTCCGAACGGTCGTCTGAATGAGTGATTGATGTTTACATTTTCTTTTACTCACAATTTCTGTTTCTGTTTTTTGGTCACACACATCACAGTACATCCAGTCATCCTCTTCTAGTTTTGAATGTTTAAAGAAGGTTTTCAGACCGTTTACCTAAAGGGTCCCCATGAAAAGAAATACACCATGCAGTTTTAGGGGGGAAGTGGGCCTACTGTTAAACAATGAACAGTCTCCAAGAACAAAAACGCTTTGCTAAAATAAACTTAGTTTTTTATATGACGGGCATGATTCGTCTTCCTACCACATCATAAGTCTCATAATTTCCAACATCGATAGACAGAAGTATGGAGATGAAGTTGTTGGTTTCTCTGGTTTTCACGCCACATTTACAGCATTGTGTTATGTTGCACATATTCCCTTCAAAGGCCTGGAAAAATGGAATGGTGTGCAAGTCATTTTTGATAAGTAGGCTACTTCTTAATGTTATTGCATATCCACAAGCCGTGAATGATAATAACAGACTTATTTACAGTCAGCTGTTTAATCTCACTCAGGTTGAAACACTGAATATGTGAAATACCTGAGAGGTGCGTGTCCCCACCGCTTTCAAAATCTTCCGATAAAACTCAACTGCATCTTGTTGCTCAAACACTTGAATAAAATAATAATAATATAATATATATAAACAGTCTTCTAAATTTTATGTAAATAATTTCATCAAATGCAGTTTTGTGGAAAATAAAATGGTTTTGCTAATGAGCATTTAACCTATTCAGTTAAATGAAACCTTTATTTAAATTTTGGCTAATTTGTTATTTATCATATGTCAACATTGTGTTGACTCGAAAATGAAATGAACCCACCATTTCTTACTCCAAGACCATTGGTTATTCCTTCAGTCGTGGCTGTTTTTCCTGACAGCTGTTCGAACAGCTTCTTAAGCTGTAGCAAGAGATTTTCTTCACCACAATGTCCTGGGACGGCTTCATACCTAAATCGATAGAAATAATCGATAGATAATCGAGGCAGTAAAGAAAAATATTGAATGGTAGTAAAGAATTGTAGCATTAGTCAAAGCAATAATCACAATTTTGTAGTTATAAAACCGTTTTAAGGTTATTTATTCATTAATTTTACCTCACTGCCTCTCTGAATTTTGGGGTCATGAATAGACATTGCAATACTGCATTTAAGTAGCAGGTGGCACCTTGATTTTTCAGCCCATTATATTGGACTTCCTTCCCGAATAGCCTACAGAAGTAACACACGTAACAGAAACGTTACGAAACCTTCCTCAAACTGTCCTGCCTATTGGCATTAGCAAGCTATTTCACATAATACAACAGATAGATAGCTACACAATTAGCAGAACACACATAAAGAACCTCGATCTTTCGACAGTACTTAGCATTGATTGTGGTGATGTTAGTCAACCCACCTGCTGGGAGATGCACGCGTCTCGGCTGTGATATTTCCCGGGGTATTCATGCTGTAGAAGTCAAAAGGAGCGGACAGCTGATTTATATAGGAGGCTTCTAAACGTGTCTGTACGGCTCGGCTAACCAGATTTGCACCTGTCCTGATGTCTTGTGTTTGATATGTGTATGAATAAACACATTCACTGATTTTTTTTAAACGCATAGGCCTAATTTATACTAAATTCCATTAAGTTGAGTGGGATAAAACAATAGCCATTTATCACAACGAAAACTAGTAAATTAAATTATTCGAATATTTTGTATCCGAACTTACCTCAGCTGAAAGTCGCCTTTTCTTCTGGTACACGGAGGAAATTCACAGAGGACAAAGCACAGTCGTATTTCTGATTAATTTTCCCAGTTGCAAACTAATATAGCAGGTCCAACTTCACATGACAACTGACAAGTTATAAACTCAGTTTTACTTTCGATTTCGCGCGATATAGCAACGATGGAAACTGAAGTTGACTGAACTTTAATGCAAAGAACATCATTCCAAATGTATCGTTTTATTTCATATTTTATTAGGATAATATCATTCATTTGAAGAAGAAAAAACTAAACAGTTATGATTTATTAATTGTACTGCTTAAATAATAAAATAGGATAATTTGTCAAAGAAGCAATCAGAAGTCATAATTCTTAAAATCAAAGATTATTTCTTTATCGATAAAATTCCTGAGACTGCTCTGATTATCCCAAATGTGAGGTGACAGATCAGTGACCCCGTTTACAATAGCCCACAGATCCCATACTCATAATGGTCAACAATAGGCTGGCTAACAACACATTGATTAGTCAATAAATGCAGTGTCTCAAATGTTGTCCTGTCGACGAGATCCTTAAGGTGGACGTCATTCCGGCAGGACAGTTTGGAAACCTCCGGGTAGACGCAAGACCATGAAGAGAGTGGAGCGATCCTTAATTTGGTGGTCTAAAAACGTGTCATTGTCTTCTAGTTGTTTATCTGTGTACAGCAGCCTCAGGGACGATGGATCATCCCCTGTGGGAAGATTTAAGAAGCAAGATTAAAACATTCGAACTGAATTATTAAATTATTAGAACAAAGAAAAATAGCCTACATTCCTTAGTCTCTTTTCTCCACAAATGCTTAAAATTAGGCCAAATATTGTGCGCAACGATGTGGTGTTTCACAACCCAGTGTCACGGCAGTTCGCCAACAAACGTAACAAAAAATACAACAGCTAACTTTTTAAAAAATACATAGGCCTGCTATTTAATCAGACTGTGACTAAATGGATTAACATATTTTAGCATTTCATCGTACCTGCTGGGCCAGGCAATTTTTCTGCAACTTTCTTTTTGAACTGCAAAATTGTCGTTGTGTTGAATTCTTCCTCTGAAGTCGCAACATCGACCGTTTTCTTCTCCCCCTTTATTCCAACCACTATGATCTGGTAAATCTTTCCCATTTTAGAGAATAATGTTCAAAGTTACTGCACAACTCAACTCCGTATGAACCGCGGACGTTTCACTTTCTGTTTTATATGCTTGAGTGTTGGCGTCCTGCCTGTTTGATACAAAATAAATAAGTCATTCGCCTACATCTTTGCTCTTTAGATAATAACAATATAAAAAATCACACTCCTTTTTCGTCCAAACACATCTCCTTTTTCGTCCAAATGTATCATTCATTCATTTATTAATTTATTCTGTAGGCTATTTAGCTAGCCTACTCATAAATATAGGCTGCACGCAGCTATAGCTGCCTCTTGGAAAGAGGAATCACACACACTGTTAAAATAGCTCATTTATTAGCCTAGACCTTAGCGTGACAGGTCTCAAACCCTCAGCCGAGAAACCACGTGATAAACTGGAAAGAGAATAAAACACTGTCAACAACATAAAACCTAGTTTCATTTCTAAACTGTCGGCTGGAGCAACAATGACGGAACAACAGCTGGAGGAAAAACGCTACGATCCTAACGACAAAACACTTAAGTTTGTAACGCGCCAGGATGACATAAGTATGTATAGCCTTACATTTATGTAAACTCACATTAGATTAAGACGACAGTCATTTCGGTGGGGTTCCTTTATTTTACATATAGGCAAAGAGAAACCAAAAACAAGTGCGCTTTGTTAATTGCATGGCTACTGAGTACGCATATAAAATGAGTAACACAAATGACTGAGCGCACCTCATCTAGGCTAGCTACATCTCAAAGCGATCTAATAGACTATTAAATATACTTTTTAAGGCAATGTTTAGGCTAATTACTGAATATTGAGTTATACTAGGCTACTTTATGCATTTTTTTTTTTTTTATTTAGTCTATAAACAATAGGTAGCATTTTACATTAAATTTGTTCGACAATATTTTGTCACATGACCTCGGGCAGTGGCATCCAGTCATTTTAAAGGCTGTTTTTACTCTAATTTTGTGAAAAATAAATATGAAATAATGAGTCGATAAGTTAATTGTTTTTTGCTATTTTCACATCACACTTGAAATGGTGAAGCCAAGTGTATTACACAAAGCAATGGCCAAATATTTTGGTAAACTGATTATCTTGTTCATTTTTGCCTTTTTTAATCTGTAGTGATTGAATGTTATGAGTGCTGAATTTTCATGCGATAATTTAAGCAGTGAGCCATGTGTGTCCATTAAATGTTGCATTGGGTTAAAGGACTAATATAGTTAAGTATTACAAATATATATCTTTTTTTTCAATCTTAAGACACCAGTTAACTAATTTTGCCTACTTTCAGCTGGGGATGATGACCCTGAGACTCGTCGTGCTGAGATGTCATGTCACCATGCAGTGACTCCACAGTCACTGACTGCATGGTGTCGTAGTCTACTGGACCAGGTGATACATGTATTCAAACTAAAGAATCAGTTCTTGTTAACAGGCACATACAGTAAACTAAAAGTAAGTCCTATTCTCAGGGTCAGCACAAGTTCCTATGCCCTGCACTTAAAGAAGGCACACTACAAAGATGCAATGCAGAATGGCCCTATGTGGAGGTGCGGAGGTTGGCTGTACTAACACAAGAGGAGCAGTGCCATTTTGAAGAGACGATGGCTGTCCTTGCTGCAGCTGAGTACTGCGAACACAAAACAGTGAGTCACTGGCATAAATCACAACACGTATCCAAGAATAAATGCATTCTTGAATAGATTAATAAAAGTGGGCACGGAACTGTTCTTTAACTTTGTCTTCAGTGTCCTGGATGTCAGACATTTGTAGAGAGGGCCGACATTACCAACCTCTGTGTCATGTGTACAATCTGCACGGCTGAGAAGGGTCCGGACATTTCATTTCTGCTGGCAGTGTATGAGAGAGTGGAAAGGCCCAGGCCCTCGATCTGACCGCTGTGACAACCCCGGCTGCACCAATCCCGACATTGAAAAGTTGGCAAAATGTCATTATATAACGCTTCCTGACGTCAGAAATGTGAGCTGTCCCTCAATGCGAGCTTGCCCCACTTGTGGCAACCTTGTAGAGCATGACACAACAGGGTGTAAGAATATCATATGTAATCGCTGCAGGGTAGAATTCTGCTTTGTTTGCCTGAAAGTCACTCAAGTATGCTTGCAAACAAGCAGTCACTTCATTGCCTGTTCAGATAGGGTCGCGCCACGGCAGACTTCCATTCCTTCCTGGAACAGAAATTGAAAACCATTGAAAAAGCCAACAAAATGATGTAAACGGGACATGATAAAATGTGAAAAATGTGTAGCTTGAATGCAATGTAAGTTTCTTTGGATTAAAGCGTGTGCCTAATGCATAATGCCATGTAGTAACCTATATTAAAATGTTTGTTTATTCATTTTGTGTGTGATTCTAAATAAAAATAATCTACAGTATATGAGGTGAAGGTTTTCTGTCCATTATTCTTATATTGACTTTTATTTTTTTCAATAGAGTGGCATGTTCTTAACAATGTAAATATTTGTTTGCTAATGCAGAGGCATAAATAATTAGAAGTGAATTTCAGGGATCGTACAGAAATTGCAAAATGAAATTCCAGAACTTTCAAGGACTTTTCAAGCACTATTGTTTTGGTTTTCAAGGACTGAAATCAGAGATCTCACTTATCAAACAATACTGTTATTATCTTTTTTTAAATTATAATACACAAACTAATAAAACAATGGTACAAATCAAGTGCAGCTCAAGCAAAGCATGCAATGACTATGGCCACTTTAACATTTAAAACGATACTATGGCAAAGTACACTTTCCTTATATTTTATGAGTACATGATTGACCTGAAGAATAAAAGCTATATCATACACTTGGACAAATATGAGCTATATCATGCTTGTAGATGCTAGGGGTGACAATAAACTTAGCTCATGAGATGAGACAAAATACAGAGACTTGGTTCACTAGAATGAGAAAGTATTTTAAATCTATTTTTAAGAAATTTTCAATTGCAAAACATCTGTCTTTTATTCACAAAACATTGCTGTTGTATTTTGAAATGTTTTAACTAATCTAGGGCCATTACTAACAATTATTTTGGTAATCACGAAATCTACTGATTATTTTGACAATTGAGTAATCTGATTATTTTTTGTAATAAAAATAAACCTAAGTGAAAAACAGGCTTTAATATGACTAATTATATAATCGGTTCAAATAAAGTATAAAAACCCAATTGGTTTTATTGAACAAAACTGTCAAAATACATAATGTAATATGCCTATGATTATGCCTACTTAAGTACATTATGTATTGTAACAAATTCCTGCAGAGGGCGCCAATGTTTCATTTTCAAGCGTTATTCAATGACGTTTAAATTCATTTAACACAAGCAAACTCAGGGTGACTTTTATTTTGAAATCGCGATGTACAACAAATCGCATGTTTAGAAATATGTTGATGTATTTCTCCTGTGTTGGCATAGGTTTGTAAATGATTTACATTAACAACAGTGCAACACAAAGCGCGTCAGACTTTATATATGCGTTCCCAAATGATATCCAAACGAACAGCAAATGCAAGAAAAAGATTGAACAATATAATGCAAGTACTATCAAAGGTTTTATCACAAACTGGACTTTACACTGATATCGCGAGAACGCTTTTCACCTCAAGGAACAACATCGCGAGATCTCGTGAGCTCCCAAAAGCCCGGAGAAATGGTAATTATTAACACGCGCAGCATTGTTCATTTGGCGTGAAAATATTGTTTTTTATCGAAAACAGAAATGAACACTCATTTCATATATACTGCCTTTTAAAATTCCAAGTACTTTTCAAGTAAAAGTACTGGCTGGCTTACTGCCTGGGTTTTCAAGTACTTTAAAGCCAGGCAAAGACTATCATCTGTGACAGCTGAGGAAATTCAGGGTCTCAGCAGCTATCCTGAAAACTTTCTATTCAGGGGCCATAGAAAGTGTACTGACTCATAGAAAGTGTACTGATTGCATCTCAGTGTGGTATGGAAACGGCTCCAATCAGGACTGCACAGCTCTGCAGAGAGTTGTGCGCTTAGCTGAGGGCATCTCAAGGTCTGCTCTCCCCTCTCTGCAGGACATCTATTGCTAATTCACGGGCAACAGCCCTGGTGGACATTCCTGTAGTCAGCATGCCAATTGCACGCTCCCTCAAAACCTGCGGCACCTGTGGCATTGTGCTGTGTGATAAAACTACACATTTTAGAGTGGCCTTTTATTGTGGCCAGCCTAAGGCACACCTGTGCAATAATCATGCTGTCTAATCAGCATCTTGATATGCCACACCTGTGAGGTGGATGGATTATCTCGGCAAAGGAGAAATGCTCACTAACACAGATTTAGACAGATTTGTTATTTGTGAACAAATAAGTTTGCTTCTTTGTAATTTCCCCTTTTTGAAATCACAGCTTTCTTTAAAGGGGTCATATGATGCTTTTTTAAAGATCATTATTTTGTGTATTTGGTGTAACACAATATGTCGTCATGCTTTAATGTTCAAAAAACACATTCTTTTTCAAATACTGTACATTATTGTAAGTCCTATGCCCCGCCTCTCAAACGCTTCATTTTCTACAAAGTCCCTCCTCCCGACAAGCACAGTCTGCTCTGATTGGGCAACTGACCCAGTGCATTGTGATTGGCCGAACACCACAAGCCGTGTCGGAAATATAACTCCTCTTTCCATAATCGCGAGCTTCAGCTTTCAAAACTAAAGTAAAGACAGTTAATAATGTCCTTAGTTTTACCATCAGTTCAAGCCTGAAAGGGGAACAGAGTAGCGTGACAGACTCAGTGATGATGCTCTTATGTATTTGCAAACAAGCCGCGATTAAGACTTTCTGACACGCTGTACACTGTGACCGTCTCTCTCTCTCACACACACACACAAGCCGCGATTAAGATAGCTGATGTGACCCTGTCTCTCTCTCACACACACTCTGCAACAGTCAATAGCAAGTACTTAATCTAATAACAGTCGCTGATTCAGAAGCACCAGATTGCCATTGCAAATTCAGAATTACCTCCTCTTCTAGGTTCACGAAACAATCATCCATAAAACGCGTTGCTGTTCACAGCTTCTCCCTGTCATGGCTGCTTCAACACTACTGCGGTTACTGAAAACACGCCTAATGCAAATATTTCCACATCGTGACATAGACATATGGAGGCGTGTTTGAATTAGCCATTTTAGGGGGGTGCGGCAGAATCTTAACTTTGATAAAGAATATCTCTTTGGTTTTGAGACTTCAGTCTTTGCAACTTCAGGGATCTTATCTATGAACAATCAGCTTGTAACACTCCAAAGAGAAAGCAAAACTTGAAATCGCATCTAATGACCCCTCTAATACTAGTGAAACCGATCTCAAAAACTTTAAGACATCCTCAATTGCTCATAAGACACATTTTGCTTTAATATTTAAATATTTTTCGTTATAGAGTACACATTACAATGTCTTAGAGACATTTCAAAACGTAAATATGCACATAAAGAGACATGTCTGATTATGTTACCTTTATTTAGCATGAGCCAATGCATTTAATTCTAAACAAGAAAAATTAATAAAACAACTGTTAACACACAAAAAAACTCTTAAAAGGGGCTATTCAGAAGCAGAACTATGACTGGGTGTTGTCTGTGTTGAGCAGCCAGCCTGCTTCTGAGACTTGAGCTTCTTGTAGTATTTCTGGAGGAGAGGAGGAGGAGAACAATTTAATTAAGTACCACCAGTATTTTAAACCAGTAAGAAATTTAAGTGCAGTAAACATTCAGAATTAAGTTGTACCTCCATGTTCTGGTAATGCTTTAGGCTACAACAGTGACTTCTCTTAGCGGTTTCCTCGTTGCCATAGAACAGAGAGCAAAGTCTGCAGAAGAAACCCGTCTTGGGCACCACAAAGTCACCCCCTATGTAACATGACAAAAAATTAATAAACCTGAATTAACTTTGTTTGGCGGTAATGTTGTGATAATGCATTTGATTCCAGTCATTGTTCACAGCATTATCAAACAAAGACTTTTTATATAAAACCAATAGGTTGGCGCTGATGGTAGCATCATTTCTAGTGAATCTCTTACCAATGGGATTGTCAGGGTTAAACGGGGGCAAAGTGAAGTCTTCAATCCCAGGGGAATGAGAGCGGGCCTTCTTAGCCTCTGGTTCCTGTGTTGGCTCCGTCTCACGCCGTTGCTTGGACTCTTCTGCAAATGAAAATGGAAGAAAAGAATAGGTAAGAACAATGGTACAATGTTAAACGCTAAATGACTGTTAATGAGATTAAATACCTTTGATTAAGGATTTTTTGTCAGAGACTGTTGTGTCAACAGCATCACTCTCTGACTTTGCATCTGACTTTGAGTTTTCATCTTTAGCTCTCGTCCTGTCCTCTTCTGACCCTGAAGAGACCTTTTCGGTCGATGATTCTGGAACTGTCACGGTTTCAGCCTTTTGCGGTTCTGGCTTAACATCGAGATCCATGGATTCGACAGCTGTAGGAGGACTCTCGTTTACGGAAGCAGCCGCCTCTGGTTCACACTCCGCATTTGTCTCGGGTTCCTCTGCTTCTTCAGCAATCTTTGATGCTCCTCTTTTACCTCTTGTGGATCTCCTCACTACAGAGAGCAAAAGGAGACAACCTGCTTGCCACTTTGCACTTAGAAAAACATCTAATCTGAGGGTTTAATGAGAGAGAAATTGCTTGCTCTCTTTTACTCACCTGGGGCCTGGCGAGTTCTCTTTTTGGCCCTTGTAGCTCTCTTTTTAACTTGCTTCCCCTCTTTGACATCTTCGCTGGGTGGTTGTTCCTCTTCCTCCTCCCCTACTTCGTCCACAGTTACAAAGTTCATATTGCGCAGCTCTTCAAGGTCACAGGGATCCTCTTCTTGGTTTGGTGATTTCACAGGCTCTTCTGGTATAATTGGTGTTGTGGTGGTTGGCTTGTCTTCACTATGCTCCACTTCCTCATTCTCCTCATCATCACCCTTGGCCTCATCCAGGGTTACAAGAGTCTGGAAAGACAAAGAAGAGGTCATGCCAACTTACAAGAACTAAAACAAATCAAGGTAGTCTTAATGATTGTTTTAAGAAAATAAAAACTGACCTCAGGATTGAAAGAATCAAACCCCTCTTCATCAACAATCTCATCTAATGTAACTAGGCCTTGAAGTTCTTTGTCCAACTGGTATTCTTCACCCTCCGTTTCATCATCTCCAACCTCATCAATCGTTACAAGTGTCTCAGACACTTCATCAGCCTTCGAATGCTGTTCCTCATTTGTTTCATTGAAAAAATCTTCCTCACCCTCACTGACCTCATCAAGAGTGACCATTACATCATGGGATGGAATTTCTGAGATCACAGTTGCCTCATTATTGTCCATCACTGGGGCAGAGGTTTCAGGCACCTCGGGATGGATATCTTCCGATTTCTCAAAGGTTTCTGCAGAAGTTGGTGGGCAGAGTTCCTTCTGTGAAGTAGAGGAAGAAACTGACTCGCTTGGCTCAAATTCATCCAAGGTCCCAATGTCAGGGTCTTTTTTCATGGTTAGTAGGTTCTCAACATTGTTGTCCATCTCTGCTGAAGCAGTTTCTGCTACAGTACAAGGCTCTGTTGTCTCGTCCTCATTGGCAGTTTCCATCTTGTCTGTTCCCAGTGGTTTATCGACACTCTCTTCAAGAGACTCTTGCTCTTCTGGGTTTGGAAATGCAACAACTTCTGCAGCTGGAGTGGTTTCTTCAATATTGGCTTCTATTTTCTCTGCGCATTCAATAACTTCAAGTTTTCCTATCTCAGAAGCAACAATCTTGCCAGTTTGTTTTGTTTGATCAGCTGGATCTGACTCTGCAATAGGAGAGACTATGGAGTGGGAATCGGGTTTATCCTCAATCTTCTCATCCTTGACTGAAGACTCAGTATTTGAGACCACATTGTCTTCTGCTTCATCCCCTACTTCATCAACGGTCACAAACTCATCAAAGTTAAATGGAAACGGTTCCTCATCTTTTTCCTGGAAAGCACAAAGTCTTAATCAGCAATGCCTATCTTCAGTTATTAGACTGCAGACATGTTAAATTTAGACACTTACCTTTTCAGCTGCCCTTATTTTTGAGTGACTCCTCGAAGGCTGTGAGTTTTTGCTATGACTCTATAAACAAGCAAATAAACCAAGTAGAAAGATTAATTTCAGAGAGATTAATAAAAGCAGAAACATCAAGGTATCATTACAAACATCTTAAAAAAAAATATATATACTTAGTACACCTCACCCTGTGATTAACATCATGCCCCCTTAAACGCTTTGATGGAGGAGTGGACTCCCGCCTGCTCCTCCGGGAGGATGAGGACCCACAGGATCCCCCATGTCTGGTAGTAGGGCCATCTTCTTCAGAATTACCCCTGCTCCTGTGCCTAGATGTTGGCTCTTTCTCTTGGGACGAGGTGTCCGCAGGCTTACTCTTTGACCCAGAGTTCTGAGAACTTTTCTCTTTCTCGGCCTGAATCTTTTTGCTCTCTGCTTGAGTGGTCTTCTTGGTTGCTTGAGCAGGCTTCTTTGAGCTTGACGGGCCTTTTGTGGTTTTCCTCTCTGCAGCTTTTTTCTCCATTTCTGCCCTCTCTTTGGCTTCTTCTTCAGCACGTTTTAGTGAAGACTGTAAGCGACACTGATGGACAGCTAATTCAAGTGCCTTCAAAATCTCCTGCGTAACCGGAGGAAAGTCCAGAGAATTGTCATCAATCTGGAAGGGCTCAAGCACCGTGTGAGGACTGTTTGAGGCACATGTAACTGTGACAGGTGAATTACTGACTGTTTGATCAGAAGTGGAGGGTAGATCAGAGGCAGGATCAAAAGGTGGAATGGAGTCAGACTCAACAGTTGCAGGAACATGCTCTTCAGCAGGTTCCTTTTCATTACTAGACTGCGGATTTATGTCCATCTCTAAAGGTTCAGTTGGTTTTAAGTCATTCGATTGGCCCTCGTTTTCAATCTTGAGCTTGTGTGTTTCCAAAACATAATCTTTGACATCAGTGGCTTTGGTAGTTTCTTCTGGACTCTGGGTCTCCATGGGCTCTACAGCAGTTTCCTCACTGCTAACAGTTGAAGCAACAATCTCCATTTCCGACTTGGATTCATCAGTATTAACTTCTAACTTTGAATTGTCAATTTTGCTTTCTTCCACAGATGTAGGAACCAACTCTTTGAGAACATCTTCAGCCTGCAGGGCATTCTGATCGTTTTTCTTAAGCAATGTCCCTGTTTGATCAGTCGAATCTATTAAAATGAAAGTTTCTAAGGAAGCCAATTCATGCTCTGCTTCTGCAGACTCCACAGAAGCTGCAGGTTCTGAAGCAGAAACAGCCGATGCAACCTCAAGCTCTATTTTTCCCGATTCTGAAGCAGGAATTGAGGATTCAATTTCATGCTCTGTGTTTGAAAATTCAACTGAAACAGCAGATTCTGCAGGGACTGATAATTCAACTTTAAGCTCCGCTTTCTCAGACTCAGCTGAAACGGCAGATTCTGAAGAGGGAGCAGAGGATTCAACTTCAAGCTCCTTGTTCTCAATCTTAGATTCAGTCGTGGGAATTGAGGATGCAGCATCATGCTCTTTTATCACAGATTCAGTTTCAGGGGTCTCCATGACAGTTTCATTAACAGCTTGGGTATCCATCTCTGCTTTATTCTCAGAAGTAGTCGTTTCTTTATTAGCAGACCCATCAACTGTAATGTCTTTGGGAACTGTTACTATAGTTGCAGCGGGATCAGCATTCATCTTTTCATCACCAACACTTTCTTTCAAACTTACTTCACCATCGCTTATAACAATAACTTCACCTTCTTTAGCCGCAATAATAGCATTCGTTTTTGGAGCTTTGTCTTTTGTAGTAGATGCAGCAGAAGCTCCTGCTGCAGTGACTACCTTTTGGGCTTTGACAGCATTCGTTTTTTTTGTCGCTGCTGTTGTACCAGGAGGGTTTGCTCTAAGATGATGAGAGAGAAAATTATGTTGACATTTCCAGAACTGTTTTTATAAAATAAAAGCAAAATATTTAATTTCTCCCCTCTTACCCTTTTGCTTCGGTCTTCTTTTTAAACTGTTAAATACATAACAACATGGTTAGTTGCATTTTTAATTAATTGCCTCTGTAAAACCATTGAGGTGATGCCACACACGTAAATGGCAGACAATACCAGCTGAACTACCTTGACTGGTCTTGCTAGTTGGAAGCTAAGGGTACTGTTCTGGACCACGCAACGAAACTTGAGGAAGCGAGAGAAGATAGTCCTAGCGGCAGCAGCATTCTCCATTTCAAAAATAATCTGAGATTAAAACAAAATAAAAAAATTAGCAACAGTCAGCCAAGATCTCATATTTCCCTTTTATAATAGAAAGCAGATTTTAAAGGTCCCATATTGTCAAAACTGAAATTTCCTGGCTTTTTTCATGATAACAGAGGTCAAGGGGCTATGTAACTGCCATATAAGTTTCAAAACAGTCAGTCCACAGTAAAATGCACACAGCCTGCATAAACTAGCTGTGCTTTTTCACGAGCCCTTGTGACTTCCGTAAAAATATGACGTCCGGACTACTCAGTCACCACCTTCAGTCTCCATACCGGGCACTCTCATCCATCCTCCAGCCACAATTAATCACGACAATGTATATAAAATTACAAATGATTATAAATCGTCAGTTTGTTTTACTCACATGCACACAGACATTATTTCATACACAATATAATCATGAGATGCAAGAAATCTTTAGATGCACCCACAACAACAAAAGACCACACTTTATTGAACCTTTTCAGATAAGAAGTGTGTGCTGCAAATGTGATCATGTTTGACGATCGTTTCTGTCCAGTCTGCTCATTTTACGGCATTTAACCACAGCTGTCGTCGTTTTTTTGTCTGGCAGTGGCAGCAGGTATGTAATCAAATTTCCAATTTGAGGCTGTATTACATCAATTCTGGCACCCAACATCACAACAAGATATTTTAAGCTCCTTATGTAGCCAATCTTCACTAGTTTTGCCTCCAGCTTAACGCAGTGACGTAATTGTGACGCCAGCCCTAACTAGTTACCTGTGGTTGGCCTAGCCGTGCGTCACTCAGAAAACAACAGGCCAATCAGAAGAGAGGCTCATGAATATTATTAATTAGACAGGACAAAATCGACCTGTTATTGGAAGAGCTCCTGAAAGAGGAGCTGTAAAAATATAGAGATGTTTTTTTTACCCCAAATATATATTCTTAAGGACATCAAAACCTAAAATAAAACTCCAGAAATGTGTACAATATAGGACCATTAAAAAAACTGGAAGATAAAGACAAATATTAGTTTATAGTCACTACAATATTGTTTTTCCTGTTTCTCTGTAAATATATTATGAGAGAAAAATATATAAATTAGATTGTTTAATTAATATAGAAGATAGATTTGAGGTGCTTACCCTGCCATTGAGAGGCAAAACTTTCTTGAAGGCACCATAGCTTTGAATTATGGTCTCTACTTCCTTGATTGCCCCAAGTGTTTTTGGCACATTGCCAACAATGAGAAGGCGTTCAGGCAATGTGACTATTTCCTGTGATCAGGAGGGAAAATAGAGTCTTAGACATGATACAGGTTATTTAATTTTAATTCATATTTTTTGGCATTTACTTACAGGTGATTTCTCCATGCCCATTAGCACTCTGAATACTGACTCCTTTGGGGCAGATACAGATAAAACATTCAGTCACTAACCAACCAGAACATTAACCAGAATTAATCAAGCGAATATACATGTACTTGAGACAAAATGCTCTCTCTCTGATAGACAACCGAGGATTCATTATTATTGCATTTTTAAGTGAGAACACAGAATATTTAATACATTTGGATTAAATATCAAAACGTTTCATGGAAATGTATATTATTTTACAGATGGAGTGCACACTCACAGTGTAATTCAGGTTGATAGGTTGCATCATCATCTTAACAGTTATCTCATTGTCTTGCACTTTAGCTGGTGTCTCAGAGTAGGCCTTCACCATTGCTTCAACTGCCTCTGTGTTGGGCATCTGCATTAAGGCCTAATAAAATCATTTAAAAAAAAAATACAATTCATACACACACAAAAAAAAATTATAAGCATATTAAAATAATATTATAAAAATTATATAATATAAAAAATTATTTATTACCTTTTGTTGAGTGATTGCTATGACAGGAGTTGCAACGAAGCCATATGGTTTAGCAAGGTTGGTGAGGTCATCCTCAGTAACCCCTTCCTCTGGAAGATTTGTAATCTCAACTATATTTTTTCTCCAGGGTAATTCCTGTAGTCAAAGAAAAATAATAGAAGTAGATGATTTAACAAAGTGAATAGTTTTTAAATGAAAAAAAAAACACTTTAGACCGAGAACACAAAATAACATACCTTCTTTACCAATTTCTTTGCAACTGCTGTCTCTGTCAAATTTCACAAATAAATGTTATACAGTTTGTCCTGCATGACCACAAGAATTACAGATGGAGATGCAGTCACTTACCTGAACCCTTAGCAGGGGGTTTAGCTTTAGCTGTCTGAATAGTCTTTTTGGGGACACTTGGTTTTCCCTTGGTTACTTGAGACGTCTTGTTGGGGAAGCTTGGTTTTCCCTTGGTTACTTGAGCCATCTTGGAACCTGTCACCTCCTTTGCTTTTGCTGGCTGAGGTGCCTTAACTGGGTTTGCACCCTTTACTTTTGCTGATTGGGTTGGTTTTGTTGTTGTAGTCAACTCTTTTCTGTAATAGGACACAATGCATTTATAGAACCTTTTGCAATAACACTTATGTATAACTCGAAAACATGAAAAAGAAAAAGTCAACAGTTATATCTATGTTCCCAGCAAAACCACTGCATGCATGAGAACTTACTTCTTAACAGATTTTATCCCATCATCATCTCTTGCATCCTACAGAAATGCACAAATGTGATTTAAATGTCAGGGCTTGGTATGGTTCATCTGTAAGTGGAACTGACAAAGAGTCAAACATACCTTCTCCATGCAGACTTTAATAACCTGCCCACGAATTGTCAGGTTCTTACAGTTGAGCAAAGCTTTGGCATCCTCCTCTCTCTCCATACACACCGAGGCCTGAAGAGAGTGCAAATCACAAAAGCAACAGCTTCAACAACTACATTTCAAATGCACATATTTGCATTACACTACCATTCAAAATGTTCTTTCAGAAAGAAGTTAATACTTGTATTAAGCAAGGATGCATTAAATTGATCAAAAGCCAGTGTTTTTTCAGCTGTTTTCAACTGTGGTTATAATAAGAAAGTTTCTCGAGCACCAAATCAGCATATTACTATGATGTCTAAAGAATCATGTGACACTGAAAATCAGTAATGGCTACTGGAAATTAAGCTTTGCAGTCACAGGAATAAATCGCATTTTAAAATAGAAAATGTATATGTTAAATTGCAATAATATTTTTTCAAAATACTACCGTTTTTACTGTATCTTTGAGAAATTAAATTCAGCCTTGTTGATCATAAGAGATTTCAAAAACACACAAAAAAAATCTTGCCAACCCCAAACTTTTGAATGGTATTGTGCATTTTTATAAACCCAGGATATACAAGTTATGTTTCAATGTTCTGAGCTAAATAAAAACGGTCACAAAAAAGTATTCAAATGAACTTTGTTGATATGAACTGGGCATTTGTTTAGGCACATCTAAACAAAATTGAATATCATGAAAAAGGTCATTATTTTTTTGTCACTCATTTCAGAAAGTGAAACCCATATATTATACAGATTTATTACACAAAGTGAAATATTTCAAGCCTTTATTTCTTGACATTTTGATGATTATGGCATACAGATAATGAAAACCCAAAATTCAGCATCTCAGAAAATTTGAATATTACATAAGATCAATAAAAAATGATATTTTAAACAGAAATGTCAGGCTTCTGAAAAGTATGTTCATTTCTATGCACTCAATACTTGGTTGGGCCTCCTTTTGCATGAATTACTGCATCAATGCGGCGTGGCATGGAGGCAATCAGCCTGTGGCACTGCTCAGGTGTAATGAAGCCCAGGTTGCTTTGATAGCGGCCTTCAGGTCATCTGCATTGTTGGGTCTGGTGTCTCTCATCTTCTTCTTGACAATACCCCATAGATTCTCTATGGGGTTCAGGTCAGGCGAGTTTGCTGGCCAATCAAGCACAGTAACACCATGGTCATTGGAAATGAAATCAGCATCTCCATAAAGCTTGTCAGCAGAAGGAAGCATGAAGTGCTCTAAAATTTCCTGGTAGATGGCTGCGTTGACTGTGGACTTCAGAAAACACAGTGGACCAACACCAGCAGATGACATGGCAGCCCAAATAATCACTGACTGTGGAAACTTCACACTGGACTTCAAGCAACATGGATTCTGTGCCTCTCCACTCTTCCTCCAGACTCTGGGACCTCGATTTCCAAATTAAATGCAAAATTTACTTTCATCTGAAAAGAGGACTTTGGACCACTGAGCAACAGTCCAGTTCTTTTTCTCATTAGCCCAGGTAAGATGCTTCTGACGATGTTTCTGTTTCAGAAGTGGCTTGTCGCCCTTTTCCTGAAGATGTCTGAGCGTGGTGACTCTTGATGCACTGACTCCAGCTTCAGTTCACTCCTTGTGAAGCTCTCCCAAGTGTTTGAATCAGCTTTGCTTGACAGTATTCTCAAGCTTGCGGTCATCCCTGTTGCTTGTGCACATTTTCTTACCAAATGTCTTCCAGTCAACTTTGCATTTAATATGCTTTGATACAGCACTCATTGAACAGCCACCCCTTTCAGTAATGACCCTCTGTGAATTACTCTCTTTGTGGAGGGTGTCAATGATCGTCTTCTGGACCATTGCAAAGTCAGCAGTGTTCCCCATTATTGTGGTTTCAAAGAACAAGAGATACCCAGAATTTATACTGTAGGGATGGTCATTTATTGAAACTCAAAATGTAAATATTCTAATATTTTGAGATACTGATTTTTGACTTTCATTAGCTGTAAGCTCTAATCATCACAATTAAAACCAAAAACTTTTGAAGTGTTTTACTTTACATGTAATGATTCTAATATATATATGAAAATTTCACTTTTTGAAATAAGTTATAAGAAAAAAAACTTTTTCACCATATTCTAATTTTTTTTATAGATGTACCTGTATATAAATGACTAAGTCTGACATATAAAAATGTGAATTACAAAGTGAAGGCCACATTTTACAGTGAGGTAGATAAGCAACTAATTAACTACCTGCACATTCAAAGATTAATGCAAAATAAAACCACAAATGATAAACCCATTTCTACCTCTCTGATTGCCTTGAGGAGGATGGCAGTATAAATCTTGCCAAAAGGCTCAATGGCATCATTCAGTTCTTTGTTTGTAGTCCCATGAGGAACTCCAATGAGCCTCAACAAACAGGATGTGCCAGGGGCATCCTTGGGTCTAGGCTTCACATCATGCAGAAACAAAGATTGCAATTAGATTTCATGCATTTATTACATATTAGTACAGATACACCTACATTCATCTCTACTTTTTTCAAAAAGGTTTTCTAATGACCCTGATAGAAATACGACAATACAATTGGCCTTATATCTATAGTAATGGAGGAACAAACAGCCTGTAACTGCAATATGAGGACGTACCTTTGGAGTGCTGGAGGACTTTGAGATGGAGGTTCTGATTGACTTGGAGTACTCCGCTCTCTTAGGAGAGAGAGGCCGTTTCCAACTACTGGTGCTACTGCTTGCCTTTGATGAGGAAGTAGTGGAACTACTTTTCTTCTTTGCAAGCTCAGCCAGCAGGGCCGGTGCCAAGGATTTCACCACAGCCTTCAAAGTACTACTGTCTGTGATTGAGGAAAGCTCAGCTGTGGGCAAGAAAATAACAATGCATAAGTCCATCAAGTTATTTGAAGAAAAACTGTATATTACATAGCAAGAGCATTGCAATAAAAGGTCTTACTTGAAGACATGAGTTTCATGGCCAGTCGTTCACTACTGCTGGATCTCTGCTGCCAGGAGGGGCTGCTCCGACGGGGGCTCGAACGGCGTACAGGAGAGCGCCTACTGTAAACTGGAGACCTTGACCGTTGAGATGGGGGACTACGGGATCTTCGTCTGTAAGGACTGACTCGAGACTTCCTATGGGGGGACTGGCTGCGACTTCTGGAACGCCGGTACCTTCTAGGGCTTCGGGAGCGAGAACGGGATCGCTTACGGCGGCTTGAGGAGTCATGGTGCCGTTTCGGACTGGGGGATCTAGAGTACGATCGGGTGTGCCGCTTTGAGCTGCTGTGATCTGCTTTGGACTCAGGTCTGTGGATGATTGACCATTTTCAAGTGAATATATAAGCCTTTTTAATATATAGACAATTATAAGATGAATTTTAATGAATTTACCTTGAAACAGAGACAGCCTCAACATTCCAGTCAGGATATCTACAACAACAAAACAAAGACACGATTTTCCGTTAACAGTTAAACAAGAAATTATCCAAAGGAATTCTTGAGCAATAGAAGCCAATCATAAAAACCACTCACTGTTTCCTAAGACGTCTACAACTCTCAATGTGAAGATTTGTATTCTGATGTTCAAGCCAGTTCTGTGAACAAACAAAACTGCTTTAATTATCAATGTCTTTGCTTTAATTACCGATAGAGTTTTAAACAGTGCAACGGATATTAAAAAAAGATTAAAAAAAATTCTGATTATAGAGATAAAAACTTTCAAAAGACAAAAAATAAATAGCAAAAGTCCAAATTTGTGACATGATAAAGCTTCTTAAATCCACTATAGTCTTATTAGAACAAAAAGTCCATGATTTTCATGACAAAACTTTTTTTCCCCAGCATGCAAAAGTCCAAGGCGTTGCTTCAGGTATTACGAAGGTGGAGTTCGCCATCTGCCTTTTGTCTTCTGCATTGTGGAAAGTCATCAGGTCTGCCTTCACAACAGGTACAGCATTTTTTTTTCAGCCAGTCCAAAGTCTTACACTAGGTTTCAACAAAATGTTTTTTCATCGGGCTTCCAGAAAACTGGAACTGATAAAACTCCTTCTGAAACTGGAATTGGCTTGAAGTAGTCAAGATACATTTTTTTCCCAGCCAGTTATTCTATTCACATCAGCGTACTGGCTAATAATTTTTAACCCACAATATGGCAACTGAACAATTAATAAGCAATTGAAGTTAAACAAAAATGTAATTACATGTTTCTGACATTTTATTTAAGTTTAATACAGTTTTAGCTCAAAGTTCACCAACACATTTTAAATGAAACAGGAAATGAGACCTTTTACATACAACAACAAAAAATGCTTTCAAAAGAGGCACTACTGGGTAAGAAGATACTCACCTTAATCTGGATACATTCAATGTTACATAGAGAGCATGTGTGAGGAAAGATTCTTGGCGTAGCTGCCGAGTAATCATTCATCATGGTCGGAGTTGGAAGCCTCTTCATGGGGGGCACACTGATTGGAGGTGAAAGGAACGGAATCCAGTTGGCATTCGGACCTCTGGGAATATTGCCAACAGTCATCATAGGAAGAACACCAAGTTGAGGCGGTATCTGCGGAGGAGGTCGACTGGAAGGCTGCAGAATAGGCTGGGAAGAAGGGGGTCTCGCTGGAATTGTCTTAGTGGGTCTCGGATCCACTGGTGGAGGTTTCTGAAGCTTTGGAACTTGTACAGGGCCTGGAGCTGGCTGATGATGATGCTTTGTGATGTCCATTCCAATGAAGGGTTGTCCAGAGACCTCCCTCACAAACTTTGGTGACTCTTTAGGCAGGTGTTTACTTGCATAGCTATCCGGGCTCTCCTCAGGATAGTCAAATGTACTAGAATGTCCATAGTCAATAACTTTGCTGTATTCAGACCTCGCATCAACGTCCCTCTTCGCTTTACGCATTCGGATGTCTCGCAAAATGAACGGTAGGTTGTCGGGGGTCAGCTGATCATCTGGATAGTGGCTTAGAAGTTCTAGGTCCTCACTGGAGAGTCCAAAACTTGCTAGGATGCTGCCGGCACTTTCAGAGGTGTAGCGTGAAGGCCGCTGTTCTGGCGGAGGCTGGCTGTCCAAACCACTTGATCCTCCAACAAAACTTGCAGAAGAGAACAGCTGTGAAGAACCGGAAGCACGGTCCAAACTTGAAGATGTGAAGAGCTTGCTTGGGGCTTGATACATGGACCAGCCCACTTCATCAGATCGTGAAGTCGCTGAAAAGCCGCTGCCAGAGGGAAGCACTTCATCCTCTCTCATGCGGGGATCTACTTTTTTGGGTTGCTGGAGCATTTGCGTGAGAAGGCGAACTTCCTCACGGGCTCCCCGAAGGTTCCGGCCTATGGCGGCTTCGAGATCAGGGGAAATCTGTGACTGGCGTTGCCCCAGTGAGAAGGGCTGGTTGGCCATCAACCCCCCGCGAGTACCGGATATGGAACCCAGACCAAGACGGGCTGCTCCAAGCTGCATTCGAGGCTGTGACCCAAGACCATACTGGCCAGGCACGACAGGTCTCTGACCACTGGGGAATGGCCCTCCACGGGGATTATATAATGGATGCGACATGGTGACCTTGAGCAAGTTGTGCAAGGTCAAAGCAGGTGAAGCAATTGCAGGCGGAGTGACGCTTGTGCCAACAATTGCATTCAGCTGGTGCAGTGCCAACTGAGTCTTTATCTGTGCCAACTGGAGGGAGACGGGGCCTAAAAGCGGCAGACTCCCAAAATGCCTCAATGCAACAGGGGGCACAAAACTTTCCAAGGACAATGAAAAGCTGGAAAAATTAGGGGGAAAAACACACAGATAGGGTTATTGGCTTGTTGTCTTCATGTCCTCACACAGAAATGGCAAAACGGGTGCGACCATTTTCCCCTTCCGTCAAACAATCTCAAATCTCCAGCTTCAAGGGATTTAAACAGGTTTCCATGTCTTCACTGAAGAAGAAAAACAGCAAGCAAAAAGGACAAGACAGACAAAGCAAAATATCACATTTTAGGAGTTTCTTAGGAGTTTTAGTAGGGTTCTTTTTGCCTAAATGTAAACAGGGAGGGACAAACTTGCCTCAAAGCAGGACAACAAGATAGGCCAGACTGATCCTTTATAGATATTAGGCAACTGTACTTTTAATAACCTGTCAACAGTACTTTGACCTTTTACATTAATGCTGGTTTGAGACAGCTTAATGCCATTAGAATTTTGCGGATTTGTCATTTGGTAGATTATAGGGACGGTCACGTCTGGACTATCAATATTGTCCATCCCTGTCAACAAAGATCACTAAGGTGAATCCTCTTCGTGAACAGTTCAATGAAAAAAAAATAAAGAGATGAATCTACTTCCTTTAAAAAAAAAAAACTACAGAACTGTTGACCTGAAAATTTCTGAAATAAATCAAGAATTTCTTACTTAGCAACCAGGCAGTGTTGCCAACTCTAGTTTTCCTGTGATACTGGGCTACTTTTATACGCTTGGTTTTTGTCTGCTCCACTCCCTTTTTCAGTCAAGGTGAATCCCCTGGAACAAGGTTTTGATCCACTGGAACACAATGTCGATAGCCAATTTCCACTGAAACGTGATTGTGCTAGTTTTGAGTACCAATTGTGCTGGATCTGTTATGCAGAATTGGCAAACCTGCAACCAGGGCAGCTTTTTTCCATGGTCTCTACGATCTACTTGGGCATATAGGGCTTTTGGGACACGCAATTTATTTGACTAATTTATTTTACAATTTTGTCTCTCCCTTTATCAAGTTTTTCTAACAATAAGTGTCAAAAAAGGAAACAGCATTAACCACCTATTCTACTTCTATGTTACATATTACAAAGTGAATAAATATTTACTGTAGGGCAGGACATCATTTTATCCAACTTTTATCCAAGGAACAATTCCTTTTTCAGATCTCTCTTTATTTGCCATCACCGCCATAACCTTAGTTAATTGGCATTGTAGTCGTCATTAAAATTAAATTTCTAAAATGTCAGATTTTTTTCTTCTAAATGGATGTTATTGATCTTATTGCGAACAATTCACACATGTATGCATTTGAGAGATGAATATACATTTTGTTGGAATATTATAAAACCTTTTTTTCCTCGTTAAACAAAAAAAACTATATTTAGTAAATTAGTTCAATTTTGATTCCTTTGAAATAACCGATTAATTCACAACATGCATGTACAAAATTAAAACGCAGCAGTCTACATATCAGACATTAATGCAAATTTGCATCATCAAACATCCATCTGAAACCTTAAACCACTGGATTTTGGATTGCACTTTCTGTCATTACCCTGCATGAAGTGTTTTAAAAGGGAACGTTTACTGCTAAACGAAACTGACTCAGACGTGAGCCCGCCATCAAGAGACTGAGAACAAAATGTCCACTCAACAGTAACAGACCGACTCACACAGCAGCCATTTCTAAAAACAGGCCTAAACCTGTAGTGCATGTCATCCACTGGACACTAAACGGAGATCTCTTCCGGCCATTATGAAGAACGACACAGAAACACAAGATGATGTTACAACCCAAACATCTGCTTCAGTTCCCCTCTTGCCAAAACTAGAGCCCATGTACTGCAAATGGGGAGCATATAACATGCCATATCGTGTAAACAACTGCTAAAACACATATTTGGCATGAGACTGAACAGCGGACCAATCGATGGTGAGGAATTACACCCAAACAATGATCTATAACGCGTCCATTACAAATCGCGGGCAATGCTAGATCGAGCGTCGATTATTATAATGGAAGCGTTATATCTGGATGGGGCGATGTTTTTGTGGCTAGTGTGCCGAATAAAGTTAAAAGCAGTGTATCGTTACATGAAACACGCGGTAAGAGTGATCTGATGGGCAGATAAGTCATGAAATCAACCAGATTCATGCAGGCCTCTGGCTCTGCGGCTTCGCCCTCAGTGTATCGTTTACCCCGATCAGTCGACGTCGCCATTTTATAGAGGAAAATCATTTTATTCCATAAATAAATTACCACATTTACACTAGAAGGGTTTCCAAAATAGGTGAGATGCACTACAATAACATACCTTGCACTTTAATTTGCAAAATCTCACTGTGGAAATCCGACGAGGAAAACGCTCCGCTTTCTGGGGACGTTCGGCTCGCGTCTCAGACACGATCAAATGATCGAAGAGTTAACCCACGAGTCAGGAAAACCAATCAAACCCGAACCCTTGCGACACGGAACACTTCCAATCCTTAACTTATTATTCAGTAAACTATTAACTTATTATTCAGTAGACTAATTATTTCACTAGACGGTTTAACTTGTTTTCACAGTAAGTTAGTTAATAAGAGACAGGCTTTACACCGTTTCTTGTAAACAGTAGAGAGGGGGTCGTTTTCCTTCAAGATAGCCAGGAGATGGCAGTGTTTTCATTTTTGAGACTAGTCGGACTGTTTTTCAGTCAGGCAAAGACTAGACCTGCGTCCCAATGTTCATACTGTCCATCCTATCTTCTATGTGATATTAGTAATTTTCAATACTAGGGCAGATAGGATGGATAGTATGCACATTGGGACGCAGGCTATGTCTAAACATTGTGGGCCTACAAACATTTCACTTCCTAGTTCCCACACACTACAATGAAGCTATAGGCCTACATTTATGTGTTTTAGCACATTAAATGTTGTCTAAGTATGTTGCATGACTGATTACGTTATTGTTCATCTTGAGTATAACAAAGCAGCTGTAAGTACTTTAATAATTGTACTTGATTGCTATATTTAGGATTAGTTTGTGTGGAATTTGTACTTTGCTAGAGAACTATTACATTTCAATTGTAAAATCATACTTCTGGCTCCTTATAAACACTTTTGTGAACTTGGATGAAACAAAGGAACTTAGGCTATTTGATTGAACGAAACAAACCCATTGTCTCTTAATTCCAAAAATCAGTTTGTTTAAAAAATGCTTCACTTTTAAATACTAAATACTTTGACTAATGTCTGAGTAATATTTTAGCATAACCAAATTATTTAAGTACAAGTTCCCTTTAAGAAAAGCCAGTCATAAACAGATGCAGAAGTTCAGAATTGCTGCATGTTGATGTTCTTGACATCGAATCCTCCGCACAAGGTCAGAGATTTTGGCAAATTAACGTCTCTCTCAAATTTCTGAAGCTAAACCTTCTTTTACACATCAACTATGTCTTCACAGTTTTAAAAGAAAAAGTAATTAGATTTCTATTCGTATTCTTAAGTGTATTTATTTGATTGTTAGTTAGACTATTTGAGGTCATTTAGTATTATATCCCTGATGCATTAGCATAATAATTTGCAAGAAACATTGCATTGACTACATTGTTGATTTTCATCTTTAACGAACTCAAATAGTTCTTACCTTTAGAAAGAATTTGGTTTGGAAAGCTGGTAATGTCATGACTGAAAGTGTAACAAGAGAGCTGTTATTCTACTTAGGTGAAATTTATGCCAAGTGTTCTGGCTTAGTATCAAAACTGACAAGCAACTTTATTTAACCCTGATGACATCATGTAACATATTATTTTGGCCATTGCAAAACTTTTAGATATAAATAAATAAATATGAATAAACAATGTTTCCCTTTCCTGTCTGCGAATATTTCCAGCTCAGTTTATTTTAGATGCTTTTTTAATGTTTCATGTTAAAATATACAAGCACACACTGTCTTACTTGAGCTATAGACTATCTTATTTTGATTGGTTTGATAGAAAGGCATTAGCTTCAATGGAACGTGACTGCTCATCCAATCAGTGCATTTTATTTAGTATGTTTCAGTTCTGTAAGGAAACACCCTGATTCCTCTCTGCCCATCATTTCAGATGAGGTTCCTTTAAGTAGCCCAGGGTAGCATGCTTTTATTGTGTGAGAGCGTGAACCTGTTTTTCATACGGCCCATTTTCCTTGCTTATATACTGTATAGACTACTATTCAAATATTTGAGGTCAGTAAGATTTTTACAATTATTATTCAGCAAGCCAAGGGCACATAAACTGATCAAAAGTAACAAGAAATACTCTTACATTGTTACAGAAATAGATCTATTTAAAATTAATTCTGTAAATCAAAAACAAAAGTATCACGGTTTCCATACACAACATTTTTTTTGAATATTGATAATAGTAAGAAATGTTTCTTGAGTGCAAAATCAGCATATTAAAATAATTTCTGAAGGATTATGTACATCATTACTGCCATCATAGGAATAAAATATATTAAAAGTATTTAAGTATTTTATTTACAGTTGCGTACATTGAAATAATATTTCACAACATTACTGTTTTCTTGAATTTGGATCAAATAAGTGCTGCTGTGCTGAGCATAAGAGACTTCTTTCAAAAATGTTTTTAAAAATCTTAAAAAATCTTGCCATTCTTATTAAACTTTTGATTTCAACAGTAATGTAGGTTAGGCTACTCAGTTATGGCTTGCTCATTAAGCCATTTTTTTTAAAGGAATCAAATTCTCTGTCTGTCGCATCAGTTTCATACTCACACCCTGAGTATTTACTGTGCTTGACCACATGCTAATCTACTGGGCAGAACTTGAGATCAGTTAACCAAGAGAACGAGTCTGTCCTGCTTCCCAGAAACATTATAAGTGGATTGTAGAAAGTTATTGAAACCAATGTTTTCTGCGATCTATTTGGGCTTCTAATGCTTTTGGACGACTCAGCACCAAACACTTAATTGCAGTGAAAGACACAGAAGAGGATATTACTTTGCTTCCAATCTTAACACTCATCTAGTTTTCCTTTGTCACTCTTTTCTTCTCCGTATCTTTCTCACTGGACCTGGTTTATGTCCAAGTTCAGCATAGTGACATACCAAAGTTCATAGTGACATACCAAAATCATTCAAGCACCAGGGGCCAATTTCAATCAATAACAGGTTGGGCACAAAGAGAGAGAAAGAGAGAGAGATGGCAGTATTGCAAACACTCAGACATGAGCGACAGAAAGAAAAAGAGACATGATGAAAGGTATCATTTGCACTTCTAGCAAGAGCAAGAGAGTTAGATGAACTGTCCACCCTTTTCATCCCACCCCCTTCAAGCATTATAGTGGCACACAACTTTGCACATACTGTAGCTATATTATGGGCAGCTGGCATAACACCATTTGTCCTTGTCTATGATATGGACTGTGAGGGGTCCTGTTAACAGATTACTAATTAAATATAAGAAGAATAAATGCCCTCCAGGGGTTGGGGAATACCTACCACTCAGCACTACAGGACAGACTCTCCCAGGAGCCCTTCAGTTCTTAAAAGGTCACCTCCAGGGGTTGGGGAATACCTATCACTCAGCACTACAGGACAGACTCTCCCAGGAGCCCTTCAGTTCTTAAAAGGTCACGATAACATGATGTGCTCATGGCAGATGGAGCTCAGGCTAACCCTCTGGGGTCTTATTTTAGTTTGCCTATGTAACCCTCTGGGGTCTTACTGTGTCAGATCAAAGGATAATGTTTACATCATGTCAGATCAAAGGATAATTTACATCATATATTTTGCGCTCTGTTGTTTATTGTATTAAAAATAGATTAGTTTATTATTTAAATAAAATAATTAAGTTCATGGCTGCATGTTTTTTGAAAACCAACGTCACTGCACCCGTTCACCAAGAAATTTTGGAGCACTTCATGCTTCCTTCTGCTGACCAGCTTTTTAACTGCTGATTTCATTTTCCAGCTAATTTGGCACCTGCCCTCACTGCCAAAAGCACCAAAAGTTAAATGACCATGGTGTTGGTGTGCTTGACTGGCCAGCAAACTCACCAGACCTGCCCAATTAGAATCTATGGGTATTGTCAAGAGGAAAATGACATGAGATGAGCTGAAGGCCACCAGACCTGAACCCCATTCCATAACCACCTCAGCAGTGCCACAAACTGATCACCTCCATGCCACGCCGAATTGAGGCAGTAATTAAAGCAAAAGGAGCCCCTATATTGAGTACATATACAGTAAATGAACATACAGACCAACAATGATCTTATGAAGTATTCTAATTTGTTGAGATTTAAACTACTTCAGTCTGTGTGCACATATACAGAGTTTCAAATGAACATTTACTTCATGAAGTCTAATTTATTGTATATGTTGAGATGTGAATTTTTATTGTTAAATGTAAACAAAATCATTTCTATTGTATCAAGTTTTTTGTATATGAAAAGCAGATTTTGGTAGTACAATAATGTTATCTCACTAGTTTACCTAAAGATTTGCAAAAAGAAACATGGGTTTCATCTTGAAACATGGATTTATGAATCATAAATCACTTCCTTCAGTCAAGAAAATCCACCCTGATGTCATCCAAGATGAATTTGTTTCTTCATTGGACCAGATTTGGAGAAATTTAGCATTGCATCGCTTGCTAACCAATGGATCGTCTGCAGTGAATGGGTGCCGTCTGAATAAGTGTCCAAACGGCTGATAAAAACAATAAACCACAAGTAATCCACATGAATCCAGTCCATCAATTAACATCTTGTGAAGTGAAAAGCTGCATCTTTGTAAGAATCGAATCCATCACAAGGCGCTTTAACTTTAATCCGTCGTGTCTGGCCAATACAAGTCCATATTAAAGCTTCCTCTTGTGAAAAAAATCCACCCCGTTTTCTTTCACCAATATATATGTTTAGAACTGTTTTTACTTGTAAACTCTGTGCTTGATCTGTGCATGCTCTCTTTTGTGATGTTTTATCAGACTGGAGATAGCTCTCATTCTCATTGAATAGAGAACTTTTAGTGGATTACTTGCGGATTATTGGTGAGTTTTATCAAAAAAATCTGTTCAGATGAAGAAACAAACTCATCTACATCTTGAATGAACTGAGGATGAGTAAATTGTAAGCTAATTTTCATGTTTGGGTGAACTATTCCTTTAAGTCCTTACTCAAAATTTTGAACATAGACGTGAAAGTGAACTCTCCAAACTTACATTTTAATAATTCATGAACGAAACCGGTTTGTAACATGATTTTGATGTTCCATTTTGATGTACATTACATTATGATGTTACCATAATGCAATGTCTGATTTTAAAATGGTTTTCAAAGGATGAATTTTGAGATTTAAAGTTTCAATTGATAAATAATTTCTGATGATTTCTAAAGTGTGATAGAAAAAAAGGCAACGAAGAAGACTTTTTGTGACAAAGGTCAGAACACCTGTTATTATGTAGATTGTTCAGGTGCACTCTTGTCATAAATTAATCCATTACCTTTCCTACATATTTTTTAACACGAAACAGTGGTCAAATATCTATTTAGGAGTCTATAGTTTGTCATGATTAGATTAGGATTTAATTGTAATAAAGTAAAGTAAACTTAGGCGTCCCACAGAGGTTGACAGTTAAAATATATGGTTATATTAATGTAAAATTAATGTTTGGTTTGTTTGTTAGTATGAAAGAACATCCTCTCACAGCATAATTTCTTATGATATCTGCTGTTTAGCTCAAATGAGCTGGTTAATGTTTCCGTATTCAGTTCAAGTGGGCTTTGGTCTCGTCACCCCATCCGAAATGACTTCTTCCAGCACCTTGACACCTTCTATTTCAGAGTACAGACACACACGGATAAACTCTTACACACCCTCATGCAAACACAACCCCTTTAACCTTCTCCCACACCCGTGATTTCAGAATTGTGCTGGCGAGGCGTTTTGTGGTAACTGTGTCCTCAGATATCTTCACCATATTTTCAGCTGTAGCTGAAAACAGCTTGCTCCTCATTTCAGCTGTCCTCATCTAACTCTTTTTCTTACAAAGAAACCTGGTTCCAGGTTCATGTGTTTTGTAAAACTACAATCTTTTGAGCTATGGTCGTTTGTATAAAATCTCTCAAGAAAAAAGACCTGTTTTTAATTTGAATATAATATATTTAATGTGTTATAGGTTAATCCGTTTTAACAGTAGTCAAAGTAATATAAAGTTGCTGTCAGATAGTGAGCAAGACATAGTCCAATAGGTAATCTGTGAACACCGTGTATTTGCACTTGAGGTTTGGGACTGGTTGTGTTGACATGACACCCTTTAAATCAGCATAGCTTCTCTGATTTACCTCACACAGTGTTCAAGAGTTTCTGGCCAGTTAATGGAACTACCACTTGCCCTTTACTACTAAAAATGTTACATTCATTAAATATCTCATATAACCATTTTTAAGCTTTGCAAACATTTTTTATGCCTGTACTATAAGACGCCATATTTAATTATAGCTGTGGTATGTTAGGGCCATAAGCTCTTAGCATGCAATAACTGTAAATTATGCATGCCCATAAAACATCCAAAAACATATGTAACCTTTCTGAAGGAGGAACCCATAAATCTTGTTAAGGGCCCAGATATAGATATCCACTACTGCCCATCTATGGTCCTTATGGCATTAAAACTGAAGGCCAAAAGCTAAGGTCACGCCAGCATGTGCTAAGAACATATTTGTAGATCCATTAGGATATAGGTGCATATACTGTATTTACATACATTTTAGTATGATAAGATGTTACTTTTTGCCAAGCTGGTTGTTACAAGGTAGTGTCACTCTCCACTGTGAAAGGTGAAAAGGAACCACATGAAACTTTCTAGTATTCTGTTTCTGATAACAAATAGTGTCATGAGACTATGATTAACACGTCTAATTCTGCCAAATAAGTCTTGCCAAGGTGTTCACAGTAGTCTGGTCAGACTTTCCTTCCCATATTTATCTTCGTTTTGACTTCATGTCAGCTGATTTTCCTTTTTGTATGTTGATAAATTGAATAATTTGTACCTTCCAGAATTCTAAGCCAATAGTCACCACACACACACACACACACAGCTGGTCAAATTTTTTGAATAATTATGAATTTTTGAAGGATCATGTAACAATGAAGACTAGAGTAATGGCTGCTAAAAAACTCTGCTTTGCCATCACAAGAGAAAATATTTTTTTTTAGAAAACAGTTCTATTGTAAAATAGTTCACAAAATTAAGTTTACTTTATTTGTGATCAAATAAATGCAGCCTGGGTAATCATTAAATACTTTTTTCAGCAACATTAAATATCTTATTTCACATTTTTGACTGGTAGTGTAAAATTGTTTTTTTTAATTGCTATTTTATTGGTTTTAAAATTGGTATTAATACTCATCACTTTAAAAATGATCTTTAGCAGCTGGATGAAAACTAATGTTGCATCAAGACCTTATTTGGATGACATTATGGGTAAATTAATTGGCTTTACTGCCTCATAAACCTCCAGTTTTAAAGGCTTGCATTAATTTTGGACATCATCCAAAAAGTTCACTGTATGTGTGAGGTCCACAGATTTGGCCATTTAGTTCACAGTATGATTGTTTGGACATTTTTATGCCATTTTGAAGTACATACATAGCAATTGTAAGAGGGAGAGGAGAGAGGAAAGAAACCATAATCTCCTGGTATTTATTTTGTCAACGTTCAATCAATGGCATAAGCCTGTGGCTGTGACTACTTCCAGAACCAACAAAACCAGCGTCATAAATCTGTTTCAGACTGTGTACAGACTTTCCTCAAGCCATGGGATCATCACCATAGCTTTGTGTTCCAGGCCACATCACTGGACTCATTCAGATGACAGTGAAGCGACAGCAGATTGTCACCTTCTATAATACAACAGTCCATGTAATTGTTTTTGGGAGATTACATTTAATCAGAACTGAACTGATAGTAAGCTAGCAGGTGTCTGATGAAGGTCATCATTCAGCACGGTTTAGCTCACCATCTTTTAAGTCTTGACCCTTTGCTGTGTGCTGAATTTACGAGTGCAATCATGCGTTGTGTGTAGCTGCTTTATTGAGTTTGCATTCAGCTGCTTGACATAACTAGCCCTTCAGTTCAAGAGTCTATTTGGAGCAAGCAGCACGTTGTGTAGTGTAATCCAGATATACAGCAGGAATACATTGTGTTCTTTGCCTCATGTGTTTTGTGAATGTGTCATGATTATCTTTAAATTCAGAATTAGTTTGCTATCAAGATGAGTATAATGAAAATGCAGATTTTGAGGATCATACGACACTGAGAATGATATGATCGATTAACACTTCTGAGGTTAATAATGATATTTCTGCAATGATGATGAGGACAGTGACAAGAAAAAAAAAGATTTTCAAATGAAAGATGAGTTGTCATAGTGTGTTGGGATGGAAATGGCATATCAGTCTGAGCGTAATGGAATTACAAGAATACCACAGCGGACACATTGTGGGCTTCTCCAGACAGTCTCGACACAGTCCCACACAACCATTATGTGCAAATGTCAATGTCAAATGCGCAAGTCACAGATTAGCAACAAGCTTTCCCACTGTGCTGTTTTCTCTAACTGAATGTTACAGTTACAGTAATGCACTTACAGTGAAAGTATGCACAGGGCAAGACCCCTAAAAAGTTTAAAAGTGGAAATATGAAGCTTATGTTTTTGTTAAAGCACTTACATGATTTAATAAATAAAAATCATTATTATTTATGTTGTAAGACAACTTTAAGACAACTTTTGTGACAACTTTAAGACAACTTTTGTAGGCGGTGAACATGCATGTGGTTATGCATTTATGATATGATTGTGGATGGAGTCATGCTCAATTAAACAGTCCTTTTCATATAGTTCATGTAGTTGCGTATTTTCACTACAATGTTTCTTGCACAAAAACAATGTTTGTCTTGTGGATGTCAATTTATTATATGTTACCTTGTCTCTTCATTATATGTGTAAATTCTATTTAGTTCTAAATTCTATAGTTAGTTATGTAATAATTGTATATATATTTATATAGTATGCTCTTGAATATGGCGGTGGAATATGGAGACCCCCCACATGATTGTAAAGCACTTTGGGTGTACAGCAATACACAATAAATCCCTATATAAATGCATCATTCATTCATTCATTCATTCATATTATTTGACAGATAATGCCAAAAACACAATGAAGTCGAAACTAAAAACAGTCATCTTTTAAAACATGTTGGTTTGCTAATCTACAGAGTAGAGTTGGTTTGTGTTAGATCAATGCACTTATTGTTACTGCTCCAGACAGCAGAGGAAGATCCATTGTTAGGGTGAAGAATGAGGGAGGAGAAACGGATGTGAATTGGAGAGAGAACAACGAAATCCTTTAATCCGCAGAATTAGTGGGTTACATCAACCAGTTCAGTTGGGGATGGAGGGGAACATACCAAAGCAACAATCAGTCCATAATCATGGTACTTTTTAAGTAGTCCTAATAGCAAATACTTCTTTGAATTAAATGTACAGTACCTAGATTTATTTGAAGATTAATGTTGGTTCTTGTTTTGTTTTGACTGTGTCTTTCATTCAGTTTAATGTGGGAGATCCTGTAGGTGTAATGTTATCTGATTCTGAACCAGTGTTAATCTGGGCTCAGTGACAAGAGGAATGCGACATGAAGTAAGCAACAGTATCCTCTAGTCATGTGATCAAGAGAATAAATCTAGGCCCCAAATGTAAAGCTACGAAGCTTGCAAGAACAAAGGGAGGGTTTCTTAGATATGCCACCCAGTTCATGTCAAAAAAAAAAGGTTACAGTTTCTTCAGTGTACTTCCGATATATTAAAATAATTACCAGGTTGACTTTGGCAATATATTGCAGACTTGTGAAAAGCTCATGTTGGGTTAAAAGGTCCAAGACTGCATTTTATACAAGATAATGCCATTCCTTTGCATAGTAAACTGCAGAGATGACAGGTGCTGGTCCCTACAGGCAACGGAAATGCTAGTTGGTCTAAGGGCCATTATAAATGAATACAACATGGATTATATAATTAGACTGTTGCTATCAGAAGATACTGACTCATATGAAAGGAATGAAACCAGGCATGACTAGACTATGATTATAGATGCCTTCACCAGCAAATTTGATTTGATGTGACACTGCCAAAAATGTATTTAAAGACTTTGCAAATCATATTCAAATGAATGCTAATTCATTTGATAGAACTACACAGCAGAAAATCATATTATTAAATTAGTATTTTTGCTTTGTTTATCTGTTAAAATATGTAATAATCATTAAAACAAGATACATGTAACTGAGCAACACCGAAAAACATTGTTTTCAAAGACTGTATCTTGAACATTAGTACAATTTGTTCTATTGCATTGGGAAAAAAACGTGAACTATTTATACTTACAAAAGCAAGTGAAAATTAAGAGATACATCAAGAAAACAAGCTTCAATAATAATTAAAATACATTTATCTTGTTTTAAAGATTTTTAGAAGTAATGTAATTTTTTGCAGTGTAGGTAAATAATTACTGAAACCCATTTGAAAAGTTGTTCTTCTAACTTGTACTTCTGGAAAGCCAATTGATTCAATGTCAACATAAAGTTTCAACATAAAACAGGCACATGAGCAGGACACAGAACGCAACAAATCTCACATCCAGACAGGTTAGTGAATTAAACAGCTTAAGAGGGGAGACAAACACTGTGTCAGAGCCAACGTTTCAAGCCACACATTTTCAGACACAAGTAACGCTTAAGCGCTGAATCTGGATCAGCTCCAACCCATGAAGAAATCACAACATATTTAAAATCAGTTTAATAGGTTGGTTTAAAAACACGTCTCCACTTACCTATTTGGGGTATTCGGTTGAGAGAAGAGAGCCAGGCTGTTGGCCTGTTTGTTGACATTGTTATTTGTGATAGCATTTGTTGAGCCATCTTGGGAATTTTGTTTCTTATTGCTCTTTATCATGTTTCCACCCCTAAAAAGCTGAATGGAGGGCAAATGTGCTCCTGTTGCACTCACTACTGCTCTGGCCCCAAAGAGACCTTAAAATCCACAAATAAACCGACGCCCAGGAATACAGATTCTCCGATTCACAAAACTTTTTCAGAAGGATTAAAAAAAGTCTAGAAATCAACACATGATGGGATGTTGGTTGTTGTGGATAGTGTTACGATAATTGATTGGTTGCTGATCCTTACCTGGAGGTGCAAACAGGGTATTGTTTATGGGTTGCTACATAAAATGATTTAGTGGAGGGGCAATAAATAAGCGCTGAGAATAACGGGTAACAAAAAAGCAAAAACGTCACAGAATAATGGCAATATCCAGTGCTATGTAGGTAGAAAATCTTCAATTGATGTCCGTTGTAGAAAATGTTCTTTCTTCAGCAAATGGTTTGATAAATTCAAGCTGGCATTGCCTTGTTGAAAAAAATGACACATATGTTGCAAATACTATATAAAAAAGGAAAGTCTCAAAACAATTAACTTCTCCATCCTAGATGTCTTCACTGACAGCTATTAAAGATAAGGCTGGGATTGCAAAGGGTGTCCTGGGATTTCAAGCCACACGGCTTCTGCCACCCGGATCGGTCAGCTGGTGTAGCTGGGCCAAAGTGTCACATGCCGGACGTCTGTTGGGAGGGGAGAGTGAAAGAGAGAGAGAGAGAGAGGTATGGTATTTCCCTCTCTCACTGCTTGGTAGCAAAGGGTAATTTAAAGAGACATTCCTTCCTTCTATATCCTATATCCTATGCCCCCATTCCTCTCTCTCTTTTTATGTCTCTCTTGCTCTCATAGCTGACTGCTGACCCCATGTGTTGGCTCAATCTCTTGCACATTTTCATTTTAATAGATATGTTAACAAGATTACTCTCATCTGATTAATTTAAACGATTTAATTAAAATATCATTAGCAGAACTTTTACTTTTTTTACTTTTACTTAATTTACTTTGAAGGCCTAGATCACGTTACCTGTCCTTTGTATCGTACAATATTTATGGTCGGGAATTAAAGGATTGTTAACCATTCAGAGTTAAATTTAGAATGCCTTGGGAATTCCAATTTAATCAAATTTGAATTAAGATAGCATTAGCAAACAAGATTTAGAACTGCGATTTGAATTTGAATGAAAAGGAAGTGTAATGAAAATTTGAATTACTTTGTTTGAGAAAAAAGCTTTTAAGTTTGATAGGCCTTATGGAGGGATGAGCTTGTCTTGCTCTTTGTCAAATATAACAAATCATTGTATAAGTTTTGGAATTGTACAATCCAGTTCCCTCATTTGAATTCATGCCCAGTCAACTGTGTTGAAGCCTCTATGAATTATTTTAATCAGAGCCGGAATGCAAACCTATTCTCCATTCAAAGTCAGCTGTCACTGGAGGCTCAAGATATGGAATATCCCAATAAGTATGTCCTGTGTGAGAGGACAGGTTCAACTGTACCTCTGCTCCCTCCAACCACTGGCAGTAAATCCCTCCCTGTTGACTCAGATATCAATAACCACACTCTTACTGTGCAAATAAGAAAATGCATGGCTGCAAATGTAGTTGGTAGAACTGCTAAAAGTTCTGTTAAACATATGAAACCCATTCTTTCCTGTGTTCATTCCATATTGAAACAATGTATAGGTCATGCTCTTTTTTAAATTATATTTTTAATTTAAGTTTGGAAAACTAAGGATTTTTAAAATACATTTGAAATATAATTGCCAAAAGTTATTAAGTTATCATTATATATATAACACATGTTTTTATTAGTTTAGTCAACATTAACATAGCTAATTGTTGACTGGATTTTAAAATAACCATTCATTCAATGTTTTTCAAATATATTTGTATAGACTTAATATAATGTGTCCTCTCAACTAAGGCTAAGCAATAAAATAAGCTCAACTTAAATAATTTTGCCCTTCCAACATTTTGTTAATTAGATTTTTTACAGTGTATATATATATATATTTGGACAACAAGCACCCATCAGCCCAAAATTGTGATCATGTACAAGAAGCATAAAATGCTGGTGGTGATAGATATCGCAGTTCCAAACTTACCAGCAACATCAAGTGCATAAAAAGCAGGTGAAACGCAGCGACCAAGGATGGAGTAAAGTGAAACAATTTGGGACAATGTGGAATATAACTCCGAATGTGTTTGTCAGATAGAGGAATGCCAGACTGTAAAAGTCAGGAATGTCTAAGATCCCCTGAGGTTGAGTAAATCTTTGGCTAATTTTCATTTTTGTGTGAACTATCCCTTTATATACAAATGTCCAAAGTTTGGGTGACACACTGGTGCATGACAACACTGTTGACACCTAAAGTGTTTGCACTAAATATAACACATAATAATACACATAATAAAACTGCGGAAGGATAGGCTCTGAGAAGAGGCACTATTATTGTCACCTGTTAATGTCCTTGCCAACTAGTGCCATCAGAGACAGACTTAGCACCTTGTTCTAGGAAGGTTATATTCTGGTTATGATAACCTTTCTGATATGATGGGATTAATGTAAGTACTGACACTGTTAGACACATAGAGAATAAAGAGGGCTAGAGGTAGTGTATAGTAAAAGTACAAATCTAATGAAAACTATAGCATCACTGAAGTCATCTAATGTGGGCCCATAGTCAAATCCATTAGATATTGGTGATTTATCTCCTGTATTCAAACTGGAATATGAGAAACATTAGATCTTTGAGGGTTATGACTGAGTAGTTCATCTTACAGTAGGCCTATATGTTGTATAATTCATTAATTTATCATTAATTGTCTCGCTTTTTTGTTTTATTCCATGTTGTTTTTTAGGTCTTATATGTTTGAGAAGTTTATATGTGTATTACTGTATATGTGATTTTTGTTTTCCATCTTAGCAACTCCCACAAAACAAGACAAAACTAACAGAGTAAGTCACTCTTTAGATATGTCAACAACATCTTCCAAGGTTGTTTTGAAATGTAAAGGTATGTCATTATACTATGCATCAAGTTGGCTCTATACATTATACAAAATCTATATTTACTGTTTGCATAGTTTCTTATGCAACAACATTTATAAAGTGGTTGAATATTCCAGCTCACTCTGTATATGTATTTCTACAAAGCCATCTATCTATTCAACCATAGTAAAAGCACCACCTGCAGAGCAAAAATTATGTTAATATGATAAAATGAAAATAATTTGGCTCAAGTTTTTATTGACTATAATTTTCATATATGTAATTGACATGTCATACACAAATGCACTGAAAGAAAATGGTTACTGGAAAATGACAAATAATACATTTAGATAAGGTTATGCCTAAGTCAAGTGAAAAAAATGATATTTCTATAGACTTTAAACACAAATTTGGACTCTTGTCTGAATTCATCTTGTTTTTCTGGAAGTCAAGGCATACACTGATTATATGTTTTATTTCTGAGTTTAAGGAACTAAATGAGTAATAGGAGAATACAGACTCAAGTTCAAAGACAACCCATAGACAAAAAATGTACATTTAACTGACATGTTGTTGTTGTCATTTATTTATTTATTGTTGTTTGTTTGTATGTATATGTTTCTTTCAGAAGTACCAGTACAGTACATATATCAGGTTAGATAGGAAGGATGGTGATGAATTCAACATTCAAAACATTTTTGATTTGTATTTTTGACAATTAAGTTGCGTGATGTCTATAATTGATCCATTCATTTAAGTCACACCTTCTGCGTACTGTATTAAACTAAACATTTTATTACCTTCCACCATTGCTTGAAACTCAAATGGCTTTTATCCTGGGGAATATGAAAGGATTTGCCAAAATATCAGTTGCTCTTTTTTAGAAAAAAATATGCATGCTGATTATTTCAAAAGGTTTATAATAAGTGGGGATTTCATCTACATCTGTTGAACTACAAAACTGTACTACTATATTAATAAAATGTTATTCAATTACTTAAAGAACTACAAAGTTTTTTTTCTTTAGTCCTGTCTTACAGTATCTCACCAGGGGCACCAAGTAAGCCAAGACCACCACTGGAATGGGAAGAATGTATAGAATGTTCAGTTTGCTTCATATACATAAATATGAATTGTTTAGATATTGCACATATCATTTGTACAATGGCAGCATATTATACTTTGAGGGAATCTGTTATCTGTTCATGAGAGAGAAAATATTTTTGGTGTGCAACATGCAGGTGTCATACAATAAAATTGTACAATGAAAAGCCTATACATCGCTTTGTCAGAACCTAATCCTTGTCTGTAAAGACAATTAATATAATTTTGATTAACTCTAAGCCCAATGACATTTTAGAATAAGTTTAAAACATGAGTGATTAGTGTTAGGTTTGATTACATCAGTCCCTCTGAAACCTCTAAACTGAATATAATTGGGCGCTCGGTTCCAGCAGCATTTGAATATGATCATTTCAGGCATAAAACCACATCAGATCTCATAGGTGCCTCAGAAACGTTGTTGACCAGGTTGACACAAACCTTGTAAGTGTAAGGAACGCCAGATATATCATCTCAAGGTTTCTGTAAAAACACGACCAGGTTAGTGGGTCACTTTTGATTTGTTATTTTACCGTGTTTACACCATGTGAAGTTGAAATGCAATTAATCATAATTATTATTATTGTGAGTCCTGCTTTTCAATCTGTTGCTTTTATCTTAAAAATGTTTAATTGTAAACATTGTAAATAGTTTTTTAGCATCATTCCTCTTTATTTTTTTTAGACTTCAGCAAAAGCAATTTGGATGAAAACATGAACACCACTATATCTGTCAACCGGACGTTCTGCTATTATGAATGTATGGACTCTTACCCAGGGATCATCATAGCACTGAGCTCTTTACTTCTAGACTTAATTTTCTTTTTGCCTTTACATTTCTGGATCCTTTTCATGTGCTTCAAACAGCTGACCAAAGGGAAGGGCATTCCACCTACTGACATCTTTACAGTTGTCTTGTCTGTAATGGAAATTATCTCATATTTAGGCTTTTTCATGTGTATTATTTCACTTGTTTTTGAAATTGTCTGGACCACATACATAGCTATGTTCATGCTTGGGAAGTATCTAATTGGACGGCCCATGATGAACTGCTTGATTTGTCTGGAGCGCTTCATTGCTGTGGTCTATCCCGTGGTTTTCCACAGGTTCAGCACTCTGAGGCTCAGATGCGTGTGTGTTGCAGTGGCCTGGCTGGTGACCTGGTCTTTTGGAGCATATACCATTTTCACTTTTCCACTAATCCCACTGAACGTCTACAGTATATTTCTCACAATCAGTCTCTTGTTCATCACTGCCTGTAGTTTAGGAGTGCTGAAAGCTCTGTTGAAACCCAGTCCTGGAGATAAAGAGAACGAAGCGATGCGCAATAAGAGAAAGAGGAACTTCTGTGCCATAACACACATTCTAGTTCAGTTATTTTTGTCCTATTTCTTATTGCTGGTAACTGCATTTATAAAGGCATTCGTTCCATATGACACTTTTTGTTTGATGACAGGCTTTAGCATGTGGTTTCTGAGACCAAGTAGTGCAACACAACCTATCTTGTATTTGTCCAAGTACAACAAACTGCCATATTTCAAAAAAACATAAACAATATTATTTTAAAGGAAAATGTATGTAGGTGAAAGATGAAAACATGGTTAATGAAATCAATCCTTATTTAAAAAAAATACTTTATGAATATTTGTTTTATAAAGATGAGACCTGTTAACTAATTTTCCCTCATAAACTGGGGTCATGAGTGAAAATATCACATATAACAGATTGTTTCCTGTGTACCCTGTAAACATTGTGTAAACATTTTTCTTTTTTTTTTTTAACTTTTAAATCTAAAGGTTTTTATAAGTGATGATACTTGATAAAACTTCCAGACATTCATTTTTTCATCTTTATTGAATATTATTGATAAATAGAACACTACCATTGTTTTTATAGGGCATAGATGGCAGAGGTAATCAATCTGATCATTTGAATACGTCTCTCATTATTGTGATAGCTCATGTAAATGCCATTACTTCATACATCAACATCTGTCTTGAAAACATTGCTTGTGCTACTGAAGGATTTGCATGCACAGCCTACATTTAACTTAATATTGGGCTCTATCTAATGTAGAAACTGGGCTAAAACATTCAAACATTTATTCTATACAGTTAGCAACCCATGAGAACTGTATAATAATGCAGAAATTATGTAAATTACTGTACATTATGCAACCTGTCATGTTCCATATACACATAATAAACAATTCTTCAAATACAGTATGTATATCTCTGAAGGCTTTGCAACATTGTGCCTCTCCTTATATTTATTCCTTCAAAGTGAAAAAAAATTGCTTAAATGTGGTTGAGCAATGCAACATTTTGACTATATTAATTCTTCGTACCAAACAACAACTGCTTAACATGTTTCATTTTTCATGTAACTACTGATCCATGGGTAAACAATGCGGGCTAAATAATTTGTAAACTTAAATCACTTATATTCTTCCCCAGTGTCCTCATAGTCCTCTTTTAATATGGATGAGAGGCGTGGCTATCACACAGACATATACTGTATTCAAACACTATGTTCTCACAACACCCTATAGATATACATGTGTGAGTAAGTGAACTGATTTTTCTATTTGAAATATCAAACATCTATCATAGCTTGTGAAGTTTTTGGAATATGTTGTTGTGGTGTATGCTTTATCATGAAGATGCTATGTCTTAATATTTTTGTAAATTTCGCCAATTGCCTACATGGGATTAATAATGCAATTTAATCATTAATGTATTTGATATAATCTTATGAACTGATTTAATTCTACACATATTCCACACAGAAAATAAAGGAGCTTCTGAGCAAATATGGCAGTGAACAACACTATGGATTTATCCAACAGCACCATTCCGATTTAAAATGAACTTTTCTGATGATCCATTTTATGAGTGCGTGGACTCTTATGCAGGAAATATTCTCACTACCATCAGCTTACTGTTAAACACCGTCCTTTTCTTGCCTGTGAACGTCTGGATTCTGTGGCTGGTGAGGGGAACGGCAGGGGTTGCATCCTCAGACTTTGTCATTTTGAATCAGTCTGTTGCTGAGATCATTAATGGGGTTTCCCTCATTACTTTTGTCTTCGGTGCTTTGCTTAATAAGAAAGCTCTTATTCTTATTTCTATTTTCCTGTGCAGTACATATCTGGGGGGTCGACCGCTCTTTCAAACTGTTTTCTGTGTGGAGCGATACCTGGCTGTGGTCCATCCGTTGGTTTACCTAAAATACACAAAAACCCTTAAAATGAAACTGCCTTTAGTTGTGCTTGTCTGGCTGATTATCCTGGTGCTTGGATTTTATATTGTGAATTCTTACCCAAAAATGCCTGTATGGTTTGCAATGGGACTGTTTCTAGCAATGTTAGTTGTGTGTTCATCTTGCTCTGTCATGATTTTGTGGGTTTTGAAAAGGCCCAAGCCAGGAGACGGAGAGAAAGAAGGAGCACATCAACAGAAGAGAAAGGCTTTTGTAGCTGTCACAGTCATCTTGATCACACTGGTGTTTGGCTATGGGACAGTCTCGTGTGTTATTGTACTGAGGGATCAACTTTCATACCACACTTATTGTTTAGTTCTAGGTTTAAGTTGGTGGACTCTTTTGCCAAGTGCTGCAGTTCAACCTTACCTCTACCTGTCAAAAGTGCATAAAGTATTTTTTGTGCTGAAATTCTTAAGAAATCTTCTTGCAAATTTTGGTAGCAAAATCTAATTTTAAAAGATTGTCAGTTCACTAAATTAATAATTGTGAGCATTTCATGCAGAATAGAAATTGATTTTAGCAATAACTTTGCAAATCCATTATCTCAGTGATTGTTCCACTAATGTTTAAAAACAAGAAAATATCACAATAGGTTTTATTTTAATAGTAAATCTCTTCAGGCCTCACAAACTTATTTCTGTGTAATTTCATTGCTTGAAATTTGTATTGGTTTGAATACACTTTATGTTTACATAGTTTTAAGCGTGGCTTACATGCCTAACAATTTGGGGGCCACTATATGTATATTATCTGAGCCTTTCTAATTTGACATTAGGATAATATCTAGATATTTCTTTAAACTTAATCTGCATGTGAATATATTTATTCAAACTCCCTGTTATACATGCAGATTAAGTTTTTATGCATTCTGGAGTATTTGATTCTGATTGGTCAGTCAATGAGAATGCAGATGTGTCACGGTCACCAGTTCAACTGCACTACATTTCCCAGCATCCCTCTGGCCATTCACTGCACTCAGTCAAATCACTCACACCTGACCTCCATCAGGGAATCCTCCTCACCTGTTACCACCAATCAAGCTCTCTATAAGACTGCACTTATTCCAAACACTCGTTGTCTGGTCTCGAGGTTACAAGCTCTTCATCTGTTTATTCACCAATGTGCTGGATCGCTGTGGATGTCTTCCTCCCGTTGACTATACTAAAGGGAGAGCTAAGAACTACTAATTCCTCAGTTTATTGAGTTTCATTGAATTCTGATTTATTGTACTTACCTGTTGAGATGGCTTTGTTTGTTTAATAAAGAAGCTTACTTTACTCATCCTCGTTTGCCTCTCAATCCAGTATGTGACAAGATTAGTATTATGAAAAAAAATACTACATAAAACTGTATTTAATGATACATTTATAAAAATACACTTTTAAATGAAACCATGCCTAGTAAATGACTGTTTAACAAGAAGATCAAGGGAAGCAAAATGAAACAAGGATCTAAATGCAGTGAAAACAAACTGAATCCAGGAGAACTGAAAATAACTACTGACCATGGTCCATGACTCATTGGGAAGCCAGGGCTTAAATACACAAGTGTTAACAAAACACACACACAAACATGTTGGTTTTTATGGTTTACGGGGACTCTCCATAGGCGTAAAGGTTTTTATACTGTACAAACTGTGTGTGCTATTGCCCTACACCTAAACTTAGCCTCACAGGAGACTGTGCATTTCTACTGTCCCCACAGAAAACTCACTTTGTATGGTTTATAAATGTTTTGAATTATGGGGACACTGAAAATGTCCTCATAAATCACCTTCTCCTTGAAATACTTATGTCATACTCATGTCATTATACAAATTTGGGACACAAATGTGACAATCAAAATAACCAATGTTAAACTATAACAGTCCAGAACTTATATAACATGCACAAACTAGCATTTGAGACAGAATTATTTTTTAAATTAATATTTATAAATATTTAAACACATATTATGGTTCAGATGATGACATGAGTTAGATCTTAACCATGTCTCCCTGCAAATAACTATAAGAAAAGAAACAGTTGTGTTTTGTGGGAGAACAACTAATACTGTACTTTCCCTCACAACAATATTTTATGTAATATTATGCTACTAAACTGACATAGACACTTAGAATTAAAAAATATATCATGTCAATTATAAAAAATGTTCATTTATGATCATCTCTGAAAATCTGGGCACAGAAAAGAGGTATGTTTGAATGGCAAGGGGTAGCAGCGCCCCTGAATGGGGGAAACACCAACACCCCCGTGGGGGTTAGGTTAAAGGGTAAACCAATAGTCTCTTTGGTAACTTTAATTTGCAGTTCTGTGTTCTGTTTTATAACAAGAGCATGTTTTCTTTTTGAAGTGTGACAAACACATGACTGCTGCAGTTACCGAACATCTCTCTGTGCATGAGAGGAGTGGCCATCAGAACAATATATACAGAATAAAAAATAAAAGCCCACAATGCACTTCAGGCTGCACATATACATGTAAAACTATAATGTGTAAGTACAGGGCTGGGTTTCTTTTTCAAAGCAATTGAATATTCATTTTATGAAATATACCATTTCATGGTCTGATCATTTCTGAAATGATACATACAAAATATATGTATGGACTATTTTTCCCCATATTTCATACCAGGGCAAATCTCGCTGAATATGGAAGTGAACAGCACTGTTGACTTCTTATCCAATTGCATCTTTCTATCTGGAAGCAACTCTTCTGGTGATCCATTTTATGAGTGCATGGACTCCTATCCAGGAAATGTTTTCACTGGCTTCTACATAGTGGTAAACGTTATCCTTTTTCTGCCTCTGAACTGCTGGATTCTGTGGCTGGTGTGGAGGAATAAAGGTGTTGTATGGTCAGACATTGTCATTTTGAACCAGTCTGTTTCTGAGATCATTTGTGGGATTTCCCTCACTATTTTTCTGTCAGGTACTTTGCTTAATAAGAAAGTTGTTATTCTCATCTTCTAATTACCTGTGCAGTACATTTCTGGTGGGTCGACCGCTCTTTCAAACCATTTTTTGTATTGAGCGCTACCTGGCTGTGGTCCATCCATTGGTTTATCTAAAATACACAAAAGCCCTTAAAGCTAAAGTATTATTTGTTGGGCTGGTCTGGCTGATAATCATGATGTTTGGATTGCATAATGTGGATTCCTATCCTAAACTGCCTATATGGCTGTTCTTGGGTATAAATCTTGGAACGTTAGTTGCATGTTCATCTTGCTCTGTCATGATTTTGTGGGTTTTGAAGAGACCCAAACCAGGGGAAGGAAAGGAAAAAGAAGGAGCGTATCAACTGAAGAGAAAGGCTTTTATAACCGTCACAGTCATCTTGATCACATTGGTGTTTGGCTATGGGACAGTCTCATCTGTTATAATACTGAGGGATCAACTGTCATACAATATTTTTTGTTTAGTTATAGGTTTAGGTTGGTGGACTCTTTTGCCAAGTAGTGCCATTCAACCATACCTCTACCTGTCAAAAATCAACAGGTTGCCTTGCATCAAAAACGTTTAAGATTTTCAGAAATTATCATATGTGTCATTAATGGGAAACACAGATTTGACTGTTTTTAGATTGCAAAAGCTAAGGAAAAGATTGCAGAAAATGTGTTTAATTATTTTTGTGAAACATATCTATAAAACTCATTTGTAAAATATAATTATAAAATATTGTTCCGAGCGAAGATATCAGTGATTCTCCTACAGAATACAATTATTTTTGTATAGTTATTCGTAAGGAAATGCTTAAAATTGAACACATGTTCTGAATCATTATATCAGTTTCATTTGTTTAAAATATAACTATATTTTAGATATCTGTTTCTTATAATATTCTATTTTATGCTCTGTTATACAGTATGTCCCATGCTCCCAGTTTTGTCTCACATGTTTGGACTTTTGTATTGTAGTTCTTGCTTCTTCTTAGTTTTCTGTTTCCTGTGCTGGTGCCGGAGTCCTTTGTTAAATCTTTGATCATTGGCTCCTTTGATTGTTTCATGTTCCATGTTAACACTTGTGTATTTAAGTCCTTGTGTTTCATGGTCACTTTATACAGTTATATGGGTTTTCAGTTTTCCTGGATTTTGATCCTTTTGCTTCCCTGGATCTTCTTGTTACAAATAATTATTTTATTTAAAGTTTTTTAATTGTGTAATTAAATATGGGTATAAGCTGCAATTTTTCATAATCTCATACCTGCACACACACACACACACAATAAACATTTACATTTATGCATTTAGCAGACGCTTTTATCCAAAGCGACTTACAGTGCATTCAGGTTATACATTTTTTGTCAGTACATGTGTTCCCTGGGAATCGAACCCACAACCTTTGCGCTGCTAACGCAATGCACTCTAACCACTGAGCCACAGGAACACTCTTTAAGAACAGCTAAACAGTCTTTAAGAAACAGCTTATGCAGTAGGATCTGAAGAAAACCCAAAGCTATAGGTATAGTGCAGATAGTATGTCAACGTACAATATGTTTATTCTTCAAAATGTGAACTAAATTAGTAAAATTACACACTGTCTGCTGTAATCACCTCATAAACTTCACTGTGGATGAGGGGCGTGGCCAGCACAGGACACAGTCCTAAATTTATGTGCAACATGTATTGCATGTGCAAATATTCATACGTGAGGATGTGGGTGGATCTTCTTTACTTCTCATTGCAAAAAATGGAACTTGTTGTTGTTTGAGATCTGTCTGTTATTAACTATAAAGTCATTAAATAGTCTTAAAATTACAAAAAATGATCAGCATATGTAGTAAAGAATATTTTTCCGTATGGTCAACTAATAGTGTCTGTATATAATGGTATAATGCATTTTATCTGATAATTTGTTTTCTTCTTTATTTGCATCTTGTCGATTCCTAACCTAACTTACCTATATGGCTTTCCATGGGAATGTATCTAGCAATGTTAGTTGTGTGCACATCTTGCTCTGTCATGATTTTGTGGGTTTTGAAAAGGCCCAAGCCAGGAGACGGAGAGAAAGAAGGAGCACATCAACAGAAGAGAAAGGCTTTTGTAGCTGTCACAGTCATCTTGATCACACTGGTGTTTGGCTATGGGACAGTCTCGTGTGTTATTATACTGAGGGATCAACTTTCATACCACACTTATTGTTTAGTTCTAGGTTTAAGTTGGTGGACTCTTCTGCCAAGTGCTGCAGTTCAACCTTACCTCTACCTGTCAAAAAGTGGACAAGTTGCCATGCATCAGAAATGTTTAATGTGTCCGTATATGTTGTTTAATACAGATTACAGTATGTATTAAATAGTGCTTGAATTTTTTCAGTGTAATATATAATAATATTTGCGAAAATGCTCTTGTTTGATTGTTCATATTACCATGATTATTTAAAATAAACAAGTTTCAAATACTACCTTAGTTTCTCTGTGTTTGTTCAGTGTAATATTGTGAAATCCCAGGTGTTAGTGTCACCTTTGTCAACAGGTGGTCTATAGGCTTGGTGGAAAGTTACTATAGGAGGCACAAACCCACAGTGTCATCAGTTTCAGTTCATTTGAATGTAGGGTGAATTATTATGACAACCTCTTTACAAAGGGTAAACAAGATATAATTAATACATTTGCACTTTTCTGTCTACAGTTTAATCAAGTTTGGAGCTAAACCGCAGAACAGGTCTACGATAACATGGCTAGTAACCACTGTAGCACAGCAGAAGCAAGTTACTACTTTTGTGTTCCGTGAAAGAGAGTAGTAGCCAAAAAGACTCAATTAAGGTGTGAAAATGCCTACTGTACTGAGCACAGCTCACATAGAACTCACTTTCAAAGTGAGCAGATTTTGTTTAGCCATTGTGGCAAATCCAGATGTGAATTCTGCATGGGGGAATCTTGCGCAAAGATTGCTATTGAAATGAATGGATTTTGTATGTGTAAGTTTAATGAAAAATTTTAAATGTACCTTAATCCTATGACAATTGGTTAAACTATTTCCATGGTTTCTAAATTAATAATTATACTTAATGTCAATCAAATTAGCAAATACTCACTACTGATAGGCTAACCGTTTTTTTTTTATTTACACCATTATTAAAGGAAATACACTTAGAAAAACAATTATCTGTGATATTTCCTATTGTCACCCCTGTCAACATATCTATAGGCTTGGTGGAAACATGGAGCTCGCAGGAGGCACAAACCCACAGCATCATCAGTTTCAGTTCATTTGAATGTAGTGCGGTCTGTAGTGACAAGCTCTTTACATTGGCACATCAGTGTTTTTCTTTTGGGAAAATGATTAGACACTGATTTGCCTGAACTGGGTATGTGCTGGTTGAATAATACAAAATATCATATTTTTTTCTGTCAAAGGATCGTGTGTGCCTTGTATTTTCCATCATTAAGAATTATGTTCAAACATTTGTTATGCTCTCTATGTTCTATTTTGAATAAAATATTAGTTTTCATGTGATTTTCAGTTATTTTAGTTTTCATTTTATTCAAATTTAAAAAACATCCCAACATTTCCAGAATTTGGGTTGTAATGGCTGTGATGTGACTGAATGATACATTGAAGCATGTGATGTGAATATTCATTCAGGCAGCCTGTTAACTCTGTAACTGCCCAAGAACATGTTTGGTTCCTAAACTTTACTCATAATTATGTGTGAAAACTTTAGATATGAGGTAGATAAAGCAATATACTGTACTGTATATGATGTAGAATATAAAGCAATATACTGATCTAAAATGCTCTAATAACTCTACAAAAAGTCGCTGAGTCGCCCGCAAAACATGTTCTAGACATAGCACCTGGCAATTAGCCATATCATATCAAGATCAGGAAAAAAAATTATGTGGATAGTGATCATCAGCTCAGGACAATTTTACACAATATGGATTAATCTAGCATCCTATCACAAAGCACAAACAAACGCAACAGCATCCACTCAATGCATGCCACTAACAAGTCTGCATGTCTCTGTGTGAACAAATGGCACCGTTTTGTCTGATACACAAAGTCAAACTCACACTCGGGGGGGCTGGGGGGGGGGACTGAAAGTAAAACTGAAAGACCTTCGGGACAACCCGTCGAAATAAAAGTCTGGTTTTACTTGAAGAAAAACTGTAACTAAACTGCAATTATCAAAGTAATAATAACAGTATTATTATTTTTTAAATAACATACAAATAAAAATGCAATGATTGGTTATAAGTTTATTTTCATTTGATTAAATTTTACATTTTACATTGATTACAGTTTTTTACAATCATTTTTGCACTAATAACAGAACCATCATGTCATTTTTCAAAACTCTAGACACAAAACACACAAAAAAAATCATTATTTGCAACACAGGCTGTCCAATGTTCAAAACTTTGCATATTGCGTTCATATCTTTAAAGAAGCCTTGCATTTGCAGAAGCATTGGTTCAAAATATGAATTTATTATGAAATATCATAGGAACATTACTTTAGATCACCCACACACAATATACCCATAGTTTCACTGTTTAGTTGTTAGTACAATCATTAAATATAGTTGTTCAAAACAAATGATGCAACTTTCATTATGGTTCTACACATTCATACATTATTGTAATAGACTAGAGAGAAAAGTACAGAAACTGGAATCATTACAGTTTTTTACAATCGTTAGTACACGTTTCTCAATTCTAAAGTCAATTTTTCAAAACTCTTCATACAGTGAGCACAACAGCAGTCTTTCAAATTCCATGAATTATTTTCTCATTTTGACACAATGACTGTCAAAACTCTGTGTACCTACAGGCCAGTTTGCAAAGGTTTACATACTCTTTTCAACATTTTTTACCTTGAGTTCAAAATAATAGCATAATGCAAAAATGAATAAAACAGTCTGCATTTCTACAATAAAATTGTATTAAAAATATTTAGAAAAAGAAAAGGAAATGCTATCAAAACCAACCACAGGTGATTCCCTTTGTTCCTGGATGAGCTCTATGGAAGAGTTGTGCCAGGTGAGGAAAAGGATGCAGTGAGCAGAAATCAGTCAACATTTATAATTGTATGTGACAATGTGGCATTTCACCACTCTCATGCAGTCCACAGAATGGTTTGCAGCCTATGCTAGGATGATGTCACTTTTCCTTCCACCTTACTCACCATTCCTCAACCCCATAGAGGAATTCTGTTCCTCATGGAGGTAGAAGGTTTATGATCACCAACCTCATGATCAAATGTCACTCCTGGATGCAATGAATGAAGTATGCCTGGACATATCAACAGAAGATTGCAAGGGATGGATCAGACATGCCAAAAGATTATTTTCTAAATTCATCATCAAACCCCAATGACTTGTACATATGGTACAGTAATTTCATTCACTTCAAAACTGTTGCAACAGAGGTGGAAATACATTTTTTAAGTACATGAATTTATTTGTTGCCACAGTTTGAAAGCACCTTTTTCTCTTCTAAAGAAGGGGGTGTCCCAGTACTTTTGTCCATATAATGAATATACAAGTCATTGGTGTTTGGTGATGAGTTTTGGGCAAGGTCTGCATTTAAAGTCACACCAGAGGTTTCAGCTGGGATTAGGACTTGTCTTTCTGCAGACCAGTCAAGTTCTTCCACACTGTGTTCATTTATCTCTGATTCTTGTCTTATACACAGAGGCACTGTCATGTTAGAATAGAAAAGGGTTCTGTCCAAACTGTTGCTATAAAATTAGAAGCACACAATTCCCTAGAATATCATTATATGCTTAAACATAAGATTTGTACTCATGGAAATTACTAAAGTAGTCAAACCTTCATTAGAAGGGGGTGACCCAATACTTTTGGCAATAGAGTGTATATATTGAAACATACAGCATCATGTCTAATTCATTCCTCTAACATATTTTGCTGTAAACAGTAGTCCTAAGTAGGTGTCCTTATTTTACAAAAGAAAACATTGTTTAATGTCACCTTTTGTTAGGTTTTTTAGTTCTTACTTTTATAGATGACCAAGTGTGTTTGTTAACTGACAACCCTTGCCAGTGTTATGAAAGAATGAGCTGGTCTGAGACATGTATGAAGTGTTTTGATAGTTGTTGTGCATTTTGAATGTGAAATGAACTGCTGTGCCAAGCTAGAAGATGGTTAGGAGAAGTGTGAGAAGAGTTTTGAAAAGTGACTTTGGTATTGAGAAATGTTTCCAAGCGATTGTAAAAAACTGTAATCAAAATGTGAAAATGATTTATAAAATAATCAACTCGTAACAGAAAAAAAAACTTTATATAAGAAAAAAAAAAGAAAAACTACAGTAGGCCTACAGTAAAATGTCAACTAAAGTGTCCCTCACTGCACTTTATGTTTTTATCTACCCTGTCTTGTGGATTTGGCCACAGGTTCTCAACTACATCATAATGGATAATGGATTTCATTAGCTAAAGAACTCATACTCATTCTGGTATGGCAAATACAGGCCTGACATTGGACATTGCAGGCATCATCTATGGCCTGGAGAAGAGGGACTTGTTTGTGAGGAGCCTATTGAAAACCTTCAACCTCCATGTGGAGATAAACTCTTCAGTCGGGTTACAGCAAGGAAAGGGGAGTATGGGGGTAAATACAAGGTGATCAACTGTGGATGGGCCTGAAACCAAGATTGCTCTCAGTGCTGTTGCTAGGAATTCTTGGCCCATTGCACTGATTTTAATCACATTCAGTGGAGGGTGGTCAGGCCCCCCAGAGAACATCGTTCTGGGTCCCTCTCAACCGCTGGGCTCTCAACTTCTCCTCCATCTCTTGGCCTGCCTCATCCAAAAATATGAATTGTTTCAGCTTCCAGCTTTATCACCCTCTAAAAATACATTTACTGTAGGAGAAACAAATACTGATAACGATCATATAGAATTTTGGGGATTTTTTCTCTCTCCCAACAACAGGCATCTTGAAACTGATCATACCTAAACATACTCAGTTGCTTCACTTTCGTAATGTTGTTCGAAATTTTCCATAAAACTATGCTTCAAGAGTAATGCAACCGTTACATAGCATTTTGAGCAGTTATATCAATTGATAGTTAGATCATTATAATGAAATGATTAGACACTCAATTCAGATGTAACGTGTGAGCTGCATTTTTAAATAGTAATACTTTGATGTTAAGTTGAGTTATTTTGAACCTGTGATTTTAGTTCAATGAACAAAATATATATCTTGACCATGCTTGTCATGAATCTGGTCTATGAACTTCCTTTAACTCACCACCAGAGGTCACTCGCTCACCACATGACTCTTGCACTACACTAACTGTTGCACTCCACCTCAGACTACAATTCCCATCATCCATTGCACTGACGACACACACAGCTGATTGCACTGATCACACACTCTACATAAACCATGGATTTCCTCTTCTTCTCTGCCGAGTATTGTTTAGCGTTTAGCATTCTCCCAGTGTTAGCTACTTACCAAGACTATCCGTGTTTGTTTTGTGTTCAGTCTCCTGTATTGTTCTGCGTTTTTCACTCTCAGAGTGTTAGCTGCTTTACGGAGCCATTCCTAGTTTTCGTTTCTTATTTTAGTTAGTCTAGTCTTTTCGTGTTGCCTTGTTGTCTGGTTCCTGACCTTCTGCCTTGTATATTGGATTACCCCTCTTGTCAAGCCCTCTGGATATTGTTCGCCGATCGAAGACCACGCCCATTTACTTGAGTACTCATCTGCCTTGCCCTCAATATACCTGTTTGCCATTTGTTCGACCCTGCCTGTGTTGTGACCATGCCTATTAATAAAAGCTTGCACATGGATCCGCACGCCTCTCATCTTGTCGGCCCCATTACAATGCTGGTGTTTGGCTATGGGACAGTCTCATGTCATGTGTTATTCTGCTGAGGGATCATCTTTCATATTAAACTTTCTGCTTCGCTTTAATATTTAAGTTGGTGCACCCTTTTGCCAGTTGGTGCAGTTCAGCCTTACCTGTACCTGTCAAAAGTGGGCAAGTTGCTTGTCAGAAATGTTTAATATGTTGTCTGATGTAGATTGTTTGATGACATGTTTGTTTCATATACATATTTCTGATTAACAAGGTAAAATGGTAAAATGCACTGAGTTTAGTAACAAAATATTATTTTACAATACCGAGGGGAAGCATCAGTTGTGATCCTACAGAACAGAATTTTTTCATTCACATATTTATATAATTTGCCAGAATGCCTCTGCTTTCATTTTAACGTCCATTCCAATTATCTGAGTCTTTGTCATCTGACTATTTGTTTAATTACCCTGATTATTTTAATTAAAATATATTTTAAATACAACTACTCTAGGTTTACTCCATTCGTTGGATTCATATAAAATCACAGTGGTCATCAAACACTATGAAATCATTTATTTCTGTCATCTTTGTCAGCGTATGGTTTAAGTAGGCTTGGTGGAAACAGAGCACACAATCCCACAGTGCTATCAGTTTTAGTTCATTTGAATGCAGTGCAATCTGTAGTGGCAACCTATTTAAACTGTCACATCTGTGTTTATTATATTGGCAGGATATACGGATTAGTCCATTATATATGTAATTCAATGTATGTTATAGAAAATCCTGTTTTACCATACATTATAAATGTATTGCGACATATAATCTGTAACTTCAAATTTTATCAAAATAAATAGTAAAATATAATTTTATACTGCAGTCCCATATGATCCATTTGGATAAAGGGAGGGGTTATTATAGCAACATAAACATTATAAAGGCAACATCCTCACAACACATTACAGGCTTCATGGATATGAGTGCAACTATTCATGTGTGAGTATGACAGCTGATTAAAAAAAATAATGTATATAATAATAATAATAAAACATGAAAAGTAATTAAAATGTATTTGTATAAACTTGCATGACTTACACTTATCTACCAATGTACTATAGAAAAGTACTCATACAAACCACACTTATAATGGATGTTTCCTTTGCTTTTTTCTTTCTGTTAGACAAACCATTTTACCTTCTTTCCATACAGAAAAGAAAGGAAAATCTGAGCAAATATGGCAGTGAACAACACTATTTACTTTCTCTCCAATTGTCCCTCACAGTATAAGAGCAACAGTTCTGGTGTTCAGATTTTTGAGTGCATGGACTCCTATCCAGGAAATGTTTTAATTGCCTTCTTCATACTTCTCAATGTTGCGTTCATGTTGCCTCTGAACTGCTGGCTTCTGTGGCTGGCAAGAAGAACAGGTGTTGCATCTTCAGATTTTGTCTTTTTCAATCTGTCTGTTGCTGAGGTCATTGGTAACACTTGCATATTTATTTATCTGTTAGGTGCAACGCTTAGTGAGAAAGTTATTATTCATATTTCTAATTACATGGTCAGTATGTTAATTATGGGTCGACCACTCTTTCAAACATTTTTCTGTGTGGAGCGATTCCTGGCAGTGGTCCATCCGTTGGTCTACCCTAAATACATTAAAGCATTGAAACTTAAACTGCTATTTGTTGGACTGGTTTGGTTGATAATCCTGATGTTTGGTTGGTTTATTATGGATTCATTCCCTAAAATACCAAAATTTTACACAGGACTGTTTCTAGCAATGTTAGTTGTGTGTACATCTTGCTCTGTCATGATTTTGTGGATTTTGAAAAGGCCCAATCCAGATGGACAGAAGGGGAAAGAAGGAGCACATCAACAGAAGAGAAAGGCTTTTGTAGTCGTCACAGTCATCTTGATCACACTGGTGTTTGGCTATGGGACAGTCTCATGTGTTATCACACTGAAGGATCAACTTCCATACGATACTTATTGTGTACTTGTAGGTTTAAGTTGGTGGACTCTTGTCCCAAGTGCTCTAGTACAACCTTACCTCTACCTGTCTAAAGTAGGCATGCTGCAATGCGTCAAAATTCAATTAACCTTATTTACTGTATGTAGAGATGTCAGTAGTTTATTCTGTGATTAAATACGTTTACATTATTTAGATATCAGAATGACTCTAAAGACTCATCGTTTCCATGAACAATTGACTGCATTCTGTTGATAAATACTTTTCACTTTATATTTGTTCCTCTCTATTCTAAGCTTGTATCTCTCCAAACAACTTTGGTAATTTGAAAATATTTGGTAGTTTGTATTTTAGCACTTCTCAACTTACTGCCTCCTTAGTACACTTTACTTGCCGTTTTCCTCATTTGTAAATTGTCAGTAAATGTAAATGTAATTCAAATGCATTTGTGTCTTGTGTTCAAAACACCAGGGCCGTAGCTGGGGTTTGCGGGGCCCCGGTGCAGGTTGTACCAGTGGGCCCTGTTTGAAATTGTATTTTCGTTCTATCCGGGGTCCCGGCGATCTCAACCGACTGGCTGAGGCCAGCCTAAAAAGACGCTCAGGACAGGTGACGGCCAGAATACTCATTATAAAACCAGTCACAATATATGCAGATTATTGGCACCCCATAATCAATTTCTATATATATAATCCATCTACTTTTAAAACCTAATGTAATTGAATTCCTTCATGTTGATGTTTAGAATCTGAAAAAAATACAGATTCTTATACAGTTTACCTGTAACTCTTATTCAGTCAACTCTAGCACCCATGATGTTTGAATTGAAAATATGAAAATGACGTGTCTATAAATCCCAAAACGGCTATTTCTGACCTTTACTGTTTGGTTTTTAGTCATAAACTGTGGAAGCTAGTATTCCTCTATTGTTGGTGCTTTGGTTCTAAAAGCAGTTTAGCCAACAGAACTGTTGATGCAATGCATGACACCTGTAACCACATATTTATTTTCTCTCCCTGCGATATCACCTCTGAGAATGAAAGGAGGGGCTGTCATATTAAAATACACAGTAAGAAAATCCTCACAGGCTTCATGAGTGTAACCCGTTGAGTATGTGTCTGGATTTCCCCCTTTCAAAAGCCAAATGTTTTAATAATGTCTGAAAGGTATTAAATAAATATTTGCTTTAGGGTATAGATATAATAATAGATCTGATATCGTTTTTGGTAAACTAATTTTACCTTTATTCTATACAGAATATAAAAGACATTGGAGGAAAAATGGAAGTGAATGACACTACTAAGTTTTCTTCTAATTGCTCCTCCCAGTCTGAAAGCACAGACTCCTATCCAGGACATTTTCTTATTGTTTTCGCCATAATTGTGAATGCTGTTTTAATGCTGCCTCTGAACGGCTGGATTCTATGGCTGGCAAGAAAAACTGCAGGTGTTACATCCTCAGACTTTGTCATTTTGAATCTGTCTGTTGTTGAAGTCATAGGCAACACCAGCCTACTTACTTATCGGTTTGGTGCGACCTTTAACGAGAAGGTTATTATTCATATCTCTAATTACCTGTGCAGTATGTTAATTGTGGGTCTTTCAAACCTACTTCTGCGTGGAGCGCTTCCTGGCTGTGGTGTGTCCAATACCTAAAATATCTCAGAATCTGCAAAATGTTGATTATTTTACCAAGTAAGAGGGATCATGCAAAACGCATGCTATTGTTTATTTAGTACTGACCTGAATAAGATATTTCACAAAAAAGATGTTTACATGTATTTCACAAGAGAAAATAATAGTTTATAAAAATTACCCCGTTCAAAAGTTTACACACGCTTAATTCTGAATACTGTGTTGTTACCTGAATGATCCACAGCTGTGTTTTTTGTTTACTGATAGGTTATAGATAGATAGATACAGCTCTGATAAGACAATAGTGTCATTATTCAACTCTATTCAATTTAAGTTTTGTTCTCATCTGATGATGTCAATGCTGTCAATATTACTGAATAGTCTATATTTTAAAACCCCAACTAAGGCCAAAGGTAAGTAAGGCATACAGTCTGTTTTAGGTAATAATTATATAATTACAAAAGCACGTCAATAATCATGAAATTTACATTCAAATGTCACAATATCAGCTCGCTTCTCTTCTTTTGAAGAGATTTTGGAACTATGTAAAAATTTGACTAAAAACAACAAAACATTAAAGGGCTGCTTTCTATTTGCATATTTTCCAGGTATAATTCATCCTCAGATGCAGCTGTTATAATGCTCACCGAGGTGAGATGAACTACACTGCATGTAAACTATGGAACCACTTTAATAGTTACCTGTCCAGCATTAGGTCAGTATACATAATAACTGCGTTTCTGTCACTTTTGCTCACAGTTAACTTTTTCACTAAAGTCTATACTTTCTTCTGTTTAAACTTTTTAAATGAATCTTCATTGCACCGCTTCATTTCATTTTCAATTGCTCTTCATGTTCTTTAGATACTCGAAGTTGTTTTGACCGAAGAGCAAGATGAACACCACTTACTCAGCGAACCAAACATCTCCTCTTGTTTTCATATGTACAGACTCTTACCCAGGGAACTTCATTGGACTCAGTGTTACAGCATTTCAGGTCCTGGTCCTCCTGCCCATCCACACCTGGGTCCTCTGGCTGTGCACAAGTGACATTAGAAAAGGAGGGAATCTGGCAACCTCAGATATCTTTACAGTGAACCTGTCTCTACTAGAAATTATGACTATCTGCCTTTTTCTGTTTACACTGGTTGCTTTCGCTCTTAACTATCAACACACATTGCTCCTTGCTATGTTCTTTTCTGGAAGCTACCTAGTCGGTCGTCCCTTTACGAATTGCTTGATTTGTGTTGAGCGCTACATAGCCGTGGCCCATCCGGTGATCTACCGCAACCAAACCTCTGTGAAGCACAGATATATTGGTGCTGCTCTGGTCTGGCTGCTGACTTTGTCTTATGGAGGCTTTGTTATTTTCACCTTTCCAGATCCCCCCATTGCAGCCTACCTAGTCTCCCTAGCAATCAGTCTGTTGGTGATCACAGCTTGTAGTCTAGGAGTGCTCAAGGTCCTTTTGAGACCAAGTCCTGGTGAAACACAGAAGGAAGGGAAGTACCATCAGAAAAAGAGGGCATTTGTAATCATCACTGGCATTCTAGTTTGCATATCTATTGCATATGGTGTGGATGTGTTTATTTTCAGTATCAAGAAATACATCACTTATAAGACTTTCTGTGTGATGTTGGGCAGCAATATGTGGTTAATTGAAGGAACTAGTTTCATACAGCCTTCTCTCTATCTATCAAAGCTTGGTAAGTTTTCATGCATCAAAAAATGTCCTTAAATGTTCATATCATATGATCATGCACTTCTTGAAAATCTGCAAATGATGTTATAAAAAAGCTTAAAATTTGTTTTTAATGCACAACACTTTTGCTGCTATTGAGGTGTAGTACTGGTAGGGTTAGGCCGGGACATGTTTGATGGGATGGGTCGGTTTAAGGGTTGATTAAGGTGTCAGAAGTGTGGAGGGGTCAGTTTGATAATTATAAGGGAACACAGTTCAATATGTTTTTATTACATTGTTTTGATAAATAAACAAGTATTCTCTTGAAAAACTGATTTGTTTTCTCCTGTTGATGTATGATTCAAGGAATATCCTGTTTAATGACATAGTATGCTAAATAAGTGTTGTGGCAATACAACCATATTTTGCACCCAAATTACAATGCATGTTATGTCTTTAGCAAGCATTTCACTAAACTTAACTAGCCAAACATTGTTACAGCAGCTAAAAGTCCAATGACCATAAGGATATTAAATAATTAGTATATTTTATATTTTTTTATAAATGTTTTACAAATAAAAAACAGTTTTAACGTTAGATTGGGAACTGTAAAAACATGGACACATGATTTATAAATGATTTGTTGAGATGTGTAAATAATAGATGCTACACATAAACGAAGACCAGGTATACATGATGAACTTCATACGCTCTGTGATTAAGACCCGATGACCTTTATGAGATCATGAATAATATGATAACATGAAGAGTTTGTGAAGTGCTCAAAATTGCTAAGTTAGCTATTTTTTCACATTTGTCAATTTAAAAAGAGCATTAGGTAATACATAAACTATGGTTCAATAACAATAAAAAAGTTTAATAAGTAGGCTACAGTAGTAAAACTTAACATGCACATGATCTCATTTTTCTAGCAGTGATTATATATTAACTAATGATCTGTTAAGCATTACATAAGGTTTGTTAATGATTCATTAATGAACGTTATTGTAAAGTGTTACCCAATAAACAAATAAATGTTAGGAAAAGCCCATAAAACTTGGTAGCAAGTATTTAAATCATCTTTCGTAGGGTCTCCAGTGGCCTTTGATAGTGTTTTCTCTGATGTGAACTAGGATTCTTCCAATATTTATTGTTTTTCTTGGTATTAACAAATGTTTGCATTGAATGCAAGTACTGTAGATAATCTGACAAATGTATACAATATAACCAATTAGGCACAATCAAACATCATATACTCTATCGCAAAATGTTTTAATTCTTATTTAATTAACATTTTATATTAACTTGTATAATACAGTATTTGTAATTTTATTAAATATTGTCACACTGCTAGACCCCAAAAAAGAGTACTTATGAAGTAATTATGGTAAAAATGTTAAAAGAAACAGTAAAGGACCTAAGATTCCTGGAGGACGACTATCATGCAGAGTTTAGCTCCGGCCTATCAAATCAATTTAATGTTTAATAGTATAAGTAATCCATTTGATTTAACTGTGGTATTTGAAATGTTTGACAGGAGGACCAGAATTCACTGTAAATTAATTCAAGGCAAAAAGGTGATAAAGTTGACTAGATGCAGTACATGCGGACTTTCCCTAATACTTCATATACATTTTCAATGGAAATCCTGATTAGTTTAATTAATTAGATTAATACACATCAACACTATCATCATCAAATTTAGAAATCTCAGCATTAAATTTACATTCAAATGCTGCAATATCAGTTTCATATTTTGACATTTTTAAAACTTTCAACACTAACTCAAAAACTCACACACATGCTGTCTTCATTCAATTTTCATTATCAAGGCATAGATCACTAAAAGCACATTCACTGTGCAGAAATATAAAACCAACTGCAGGAACAACACTGGAACAACTCTGATGGTTGTCTCTCCATAATCAGGTCAGTTTAATTTACTTGGTTACATTTATTCACGATCACCACAGAGAATAAGGAACTTGTTTAGTTTGGCAAATGTATTTTGAATGTACCATTGTATTGTATTTGTTGTTCTTCGTGTTTTTTAGATACTTGACATCTTGAAAGGAAACATGAACAGTACTCTCTCAGAGAACCAAACATCCTCTCTTGTTGTCACATGCAAAGACTCTTACGCAGGGATTTCAGTTCAGCTTTCTGTAATAGCACTGGACTACATTGTCCAACTGCCCGTCCAAATCTGGGTCCTCTGGCTGGGCATAAGTAAAATTAGAAAAACAGGACGTCTGGCAGCGTCAGATATCTTAACAATGAACCTGTCTGCACTAGAGTGTCTTGGAACCATACTTTATTCTTCAACTATTGCTGCTTTTGCTTTTAAAAGTCAAGAAACAGTGCTTTTACTACGTTCTTTTCTGGATGCTACCTGGTTGGACGTCCCTTCATGAATTCCTTGATTTGTGTTGAGCGCTACATAGCCGTGGCCCATCCAGTGATCTACCGCAATCAAGCCACTGTGAAACACAGATATATTGGTGCTGGTTTGGTCTGGTTGCTGACTTTGATTTATGGAGGACTTGCAGTTTCTCTCTATACACGATACACAAGGGACATCTACATTTTGTCTCTAGCAATCAGTCTGTTGGTGATCACAGCTTGTAGTCTAGGAGTGCTCAAGGTCCTTTTGAGACCAAATCCTGGTGAAACACAGAAGGAAGGGATGCCCCGTCAGAAAAAGAGGGCATTTGTAATCATCACTGGCATTCTAGTTTGCATATCTGTTCCATATGGCCTTGATTTGTTGCTTTTCAGTATTAAGACTAATATTACTTTTAATGCTTTCTGTGTGCTGCAGAGCATTATTATGTGGTTATCACACCAATGTAGTGTAATACCTCTTTTATATCTGTCCAAGCATGGTACATTTGCATGCATCACAACGGTTCTTATTAAAACAACACTAAATGTTGAAGCCACGTCCTTGTAGAAAGCGCAGTGGCTCTCAGATAGGAGATGCAAGGTCAATTCTGGGTTGGGTTTTGTAACCATGGTCTCTCCCAATCATTTTCCTATCAAGGTTGCTTTAACACTATTGTTAAAAAAGAAAAAAGTTGTACACTCATGCGTCAACCCTGTTGTCCTTAACAAATCAGACAAATGCTACAATATCAGTTTTTTTACTTATATTTTGAAAAACTGTGAACAAAACTCCATGGAACAGATATTAAAATGCAGATTTTCATCCCATAATGCACATTTCCATATATGTTTTCCTAATTTACACATCCAGATGCAAACATACAAGGGTAAATAAGCCTTCTATAAATATTTGAATTTAATGTAAGTACATCATATGAATAAAGCACATTCTACCAATTAAACAATAAAATACTGTAAAAAATATGAAAAATATCAAGAATGATGATGTTGTGTGTTGTGTAAATTAACTGTTTATTAATACTGCTGATAAAATACACTACTACATCTTTTTTTTAAATAATATTATACAAATAGATTTCATAATCTCAAATGAACTGAGATACTGCATGTAATATTTATACTTTTGACAATCAATTTGCCACACAGAAGAATTAGTGCAAAAAAAGGTGATTCAAATTGGTGAAAAATCTTGTTAGAACCGTAGCCTTCTGGGCAGACCTCTGACGTACAGTACCGCTCAACAGTGCTTCGGGTGACCTGAGTTTGAGTTCTGGGTCAGGGTCCTTTCCTGATCCCATTCCCATCCTTCCTGTCGCTAGTCTACTGTCCCTTCAAATAAAGACAAAGCGTTAAATGATCAAGATAAAGGCAAATTAAGATATGCACTTTCCTTAATATATACAAATACATTTTTTACCAAAAATCAGTCAGTCAATCAATCAATCAATCAATCAATCAATCAATCAATCAATCAATCAATCGTGATTGAATGAAAATGTCCATTGACACACATTATGATGCATGAATGTTAATATGCATCAATCTTACTGTCACAAATCAGAGCACTAAATATGAAATTCACTGTCAAATGCTAGAATATCCGTTTTCTTCAATTCATATTTAGAGAGCATAAAACTGTGAACACAAATATACTATTCTTATAAACTCCAGTGAACAGATATTACAATTATTTTCATTCCATATTTGCATATTTCCACATGTTTTCTTTCATAATTTACACTTAGACATACAGATGCAAACATACATCATGTGACAAAACCAACATGAGATGAGCTGCTGAAACAACCCTTGAACCGCTCTGAAGATAATCTGTCCAACATCATCAGGTCAGTGTAATTCTTTATTGTTCATGGTCACAACAGAGAATAACATGTGTTGACTTGTATTTATTTATTTACATTGGAATGTATTTTCTTTGCTGCTATTCTGTTATAAGTTCTTCTTGATGTCTTTTAGGTACTCTTGTGTCTTTAACTCGAAAGGAAACATGAATAGCACTGTCTCTGAAAACCAGACAAACTCTCTTGTTGTTGCATGCACCATCTGCAACCCATGTATTTAATTCAACTTCCTGTAATGGCACTGGATCTCATTGTCCTCCTGCCCATCCAAATCTGGGTCCTCTGGCTGGGCATAAGTAATGTTAGAGTAAAGGGACGTCTGGCAGCATCAGAAATCTTTACAATGAACCTGTCTGCTCTAGAGGTTGTTGTGATCATACTTTATTTCATAAATAATATTGATTATAATTTTAACAGTCAAAACACAATCCTCCTTATTGTGTTCTTTTCTGGAAGCTACCTGGTAGGACGTCCATTTATGAATTGCTTGATTTGTGTTGAGCGTTACATGGCTGTGGCTCATCCAGCGATCTACCGCAGTCCAGCCTTTGTGAAGCACAGATATATTGGTGCAGGACTGGTCTGGTTGGCATCTGTGGTTTATGGAGGACTTGCTGTTTTCAACTTTCCCCGCCCCACAATTGATGTCTACATTTTGTCCCTAGCAATCAGTCTGTTGGTGATCACAGCTTGTAGTTTAGGAGTGCTCAAGGTCCTGCTGAGACCAAGTCCTGGTGAAACACAGAAGGAAGGCAAGTACCATCAGAAAAAGAGGGCATTTGTAATCATCACTGGCATTCTAGTTTGCATATCTGTTCCATATGGCATGGAAATTTTCCAGTTCATTATGATGAAATATTTGACAAATTATACTTTTGGCCTGCTAGTGGGCATCAATTTCTTGATAATGCGACCAAGCAGTGTAATACAGTCCATGCTCTATTTGTCCAAGCGAAAGAAATTGCCATGCACTAGAAAAGACTCTTCATAAAAATATGGCGGCCTCTGTTTTTTTTTAACAAATGTAGTTCTTTGCTTTCAGTTGATTATGACTGTAATTGTATTAGTTTTGTTGATATGCTTTAAGTAAACACTTTGAGTGTAATAGTAGTATAAAAAATATGAATGATAATAATCAATGTTGTGTAAATGAAATATGTGCCTTGTTATATAGCTGATGTAGTAATCATTATATTTAATAATAAATAGAAGAAAAAAAGTGAATTTCATTACTCTACTATACGAGTATATGATTATTATTATAACATTCAGAGCACAATAAACAGCAAACGAGAATAATTTATTTGCATTGCAGCACACATCTATACATAAATAAAGATGGATTAATGGAAGAATAATAAAACTCAACATTTTCAAAAACATTTTTCGAAATAGAACGTAAGTTGAAGATACACTCGGTCTTGTTCAAGACCTATAATACTATAGTAATTTATAGTAAATACTACAGTGTTTTTGAACCATACTAAACTCTTAAAAATAAAGGTGCTTCAAGCGATGCCACAAAATAAAAAAAATTGGTTCCACAAAGAACCATTCAGTGAAAGGCTCTTTAAAGAACCATCTCTTTCTTACCTTTTTATATTCTGAAGAACCTTCTTTCACCACAAATAACCTTTTGTGAATCAGAAAGATTCTTCAGATGTTAAAGGTTCTTTATGGAACCATTTAGACAAAAAGGTTCTTCTATGGCATCGTGAAGCCCCTTTATTTTTAAGAGTGTATATTACACTGTATAAATTATAGTAACACTTTGTTAATAAATGCTACAGCATACTGTAATATTAACTATAGTGAACTGATAAACTGCAATAAATACTGTAGTAGTTTTTACTACAGTAAACTGTATTATATTGTAGCATAATATACCCTATAGTTGTAGAAAACTTAGTACAGTATTGGGTAAAGTAATTTGTTTATATTACTATAGTTGTTATATTACCTCAGCAGCTATAGAATTACCGCAACAAATTAATTCAAGTACTTTACTATGGTATGGTTCAAAAACACTATAGTATTTACTATAAATTGCTCACGATCTGGGGAGGGCTCTGAGACGTCATCATCACAGATGCTTGTCAGTGTTGTCAATTTAGCAATTTTGTTGCTAAATTCAGACTACCCTAGCAACTCTTTTTTCCAAAAGCACCTAGCAACAAATTTAGCTATTTTAACATTTATTTGGCAACTTTTAGCAACTTCGGATAAGTGACTCAAAATATAAAAATGCACACATTTACCTATTAAATTACACACAAAAAAAGAAAACAAAATGAATTAAGTTAGCTGCTATTTGCATTTGTTTAATTAAATAATAATAATAATTGAATAATGTTTATTTATGATACACTTTGTTAGTAGCTTGAACTATGCGATTGTTGATCAGTTAGTAGCCTACCATAGACTGTGAGAAAAAAGGTTAGAACACTGTAAAATCTAGACTCTAGAAAATGGAAATAGTACTAGTAATTTTCCAGGACATTATCCGTTGTAACCACTGATATATAACAGTGGTTGTAACCTGTTTTTTACAGTCTATGGTTGTTGTAACCCTGTAACCCGAAAACACAAATACAATGCGTAACTAAAGATGCAGGTAAAAAAACGGTGGAAAAATCAATACAAAAAATTTATTCATATTAACATGGTAGATTGTACTACATACTATCTACTAATACACTGCTTAAAAGTATAATTGTTCAGAATGTGTAGTTTTGTTTGTTTACTAAAAAAAACTTAATTATTACAATCGTTCAAAAATGGGTCAGTTTTCAATATTTCAATGCATTTAAAAATAGTAATTTATATTGTATATTAATATATTATGCATGTTATATTATTAACAAATCTAAATTAATATATTTTTTAGCAGAGATTTGATGTGGTGACAATTTTTCGTAGTGATTATATAATGACCCGCTCGCGCAATGACGTCACAACGTCATTTAATAACAAATAGAACTTTCCAAAGAACGTGTCTCTGACCTTCCTTTAGCAACTTTCCCTGAAAATTATCTGGCAACGCTGGAGCCTAGTTTGCGGAAGTGGTCGAGCCAAAGGACGAAGGTCATTATGCAGGCATGATGGAGGTAGGCTGTAACGGGTTCTCCTGCAGGAATCTTTCAGCGTGTTGACTGCTGTGATGATTTTCTCTGTGATGATTTTTAAACGCTGTGTAACTGCTGAATAGTGACGGATAAGCAAAGGTTTATAATGTATTATTTTTACATCGTCGGAGCAGGTGCGGAGGAAGTTATTGAACTCGGTTGACAAGTGTGTGGATGAGGCTTTGGAGGGTCTCGTCAGGAGTAACGGGGGTCTGACGCTGCTCCGGGGGCACAGAGTTGTTCTGCGGTCCGATCTGGAGAGCATTAAGGGAAAGGTAGCGCTCCTGTCCGGAGGAGGATCTGGCCATGAACCGGCGCATGCAGGTAATGCGTGATACACCAGCCCCTCCCTCTGCTGGCTCACTGGCCCTGACCCTAATCCACCCTAAACCCTCGCAAAGTGCACGTGAAGTGTCCATTTGGGAAAGTGCTTTCGTCTCCTTGCTGGCACAGCTTATTTATCTACTTTAATTAGCTCTTAAGATACATTGGTTTATGTAACCTAATGTAGTCAGATGGATCAGTCATTCATTATAAATAATATTTTTTTATTTTGTATAAATAATATTTAAAGTTATTTCAGATGATGTATGTCACCTGACGAATCCTTGTATGCTGTAGTACATGTGCACAATAAATTAGAATATTAAATATTCCTGTGTGGACTAGTACATTTATATATTTGAATTTCAGTTAAATTATGTCTGAAGTTTACTATGTCTTTATAGGTATTTTCTTAAGTTTTAGTTTTATTTAATTGTGATGATTTTAGTAATGTAACAAAACCCACCAATTCACTATCTAACAAATTAAATACTTTCTACATAAGACCATATATAAAAGATTTGTTTTAGTGAATTGTTAGGTTATACAACCTTCTGAAAGTATGTTCATTTACTATGTATGAATCAATACTTGTAGGGACTCCTTTGCTTTAATTACTGCCTCAATTCGGCGTGGCATGGAGGTGATGTTTTGGCACTGTTGACGTGGTATGGAAGCCCAGGTTTCTGTTGTATGCATTTGCCATTTGTATTCTCAAATTTCTGTATATATATATATATATATATATATATATGGTGAGTATTGCTGGCCAGTCAGAGTCATTTAACCAATTAGTTTGTTACTTTTTCTTATTTGTAAGTCAGCATCTTGGACAAAAGCTGGTCAGCTAAATGACTAAAAGTGCTCCAAAGTAAAGTCAATTCTAAGTTTAAAGTGATGGTTGGTTTTCCAAAAAACACAGTGATTAGCTTACATTGCACCCCAAATATCACCAGCTAAAAATGGTGTTAAGTCAGTTATTTCTATCTTTTTCCTCCAGCTGTAGCGTGTCAGTAGCAAATATGTATTTACATTTCCAAACATTTAGGACCTTTTGCAAATTAATTGTAATAATTTGGACCAGTGAGAGTTTTGTTCTCCTTAGCACAAGGAGTCTGACAAACAGCCAGTGCTCCTTGACACATAGATCTGATCTGATCAACATGTAGTCTGTCTGGAATCACATTCTTGAAGAAACACAACAGACTGAGACAGACTAAATCCAGAAGAACTGTGACAACGTCTCCAAGGTTGGTTGTGCATGCTTCAAGAGACCTTCCATGCAAAGCTACAGTACTGTTAGAAGTTTTAAGCACTTGTGTACAAATACGGTGAAAATGAGTCTTCTGATGCTGTCAAAAATAATGTCATAAATAGACTTTCTTTATCAATTATCTTTGGCATATCACCATAACTACATTTGTTGAAATCAACATTTGGTGTTTTTGTTAAACATGTGAGCCAAAATTTGCATACAATTAAAGAACCAAATACTTTTGCCCTCGGTGCACTTGTGCATTGAATTTATTTAATACACGAGTTTCGCAATTTGAGTTGAATTACTGAAATAAATGAACTTTTCCACGACATTCTAATTTATTGAGATGCACCTGTACATTTTATGTCACCTGACGAATCATTGTACACTGCATTACATTTGCACAATAAATGGAAATATTAAATATTCCTATGTGGACTAGTAAATTCCATACAGACTGGATGGCCAAAATGATTAGATCAGATCTCTGTGTGGAGCAAACAAAAATCTCACTGGATTATTACAATTAATGGCAAAATGAATGTTTGGAAATGTAAACTAATATTTCCTACTTACACACTACAGCAAAATATATAAATAACTGACTTAAAACTATTTTTTTAGCTGGTGAAAATACTTGTGTTCTAATAATTTTGGCCCCCACTGAACAGTTTAACAGTTTATGCATTACCTGGGAACTGAACCCATGACCTAGGTGTTGCTAGCACCTTGCTCTGCTTTTTGAACTAATATGACATTTAATGAACCTCACTCTTGTTCAGGTTATATTGGCGTGGGAATGCTGTCTGGAGCTGTGGCAGGAGCAGTATTTGCGTCTCCTCCTCCAGGCAGTGTGCTGGCTGCTATTCTGACTCTGTGGAAGGGAGGAGCTTCGGGAGTGCTGCTCATCGTGAAGAACTACACGGGTGACCGCCTAAACTTTGGCATAGCTGTTGAACAGGCCCGGTCACAGGGCGCTCGGGTGGACATGGTGATTGTGGCTGATGACTGTGCCTTCACTCAGCCTAGCAAGGCCGGCAGGAGAGGCTTGTGTGGAACGGTGTTCATTCATAAGGTACCATAATGAGTTTGAGTTGCAACATTAATGTAATCATCAATCATACCATTTTTTAAATGAATGCTGTTTTTATTTTTAGATCGCTGGAGCTCTGGCAGAGAAAGGTTGCCCATTGGAAGAAATTGTTGCACGGGTGAACGAAGCAACAAAAAATATTGGTGAGAAAGGCGAGCATAGCACTATCTGGGTTGTTTAGCTTCCATGTTGCAGTCCTGCATTAAATTTGTTTTCAGTGTGGAAGTACAGCCACTGTCCTATGTACAAAATGATTTGGTGTTTTAACAGGTACGCTGGGTGTTAGTCTGTCTCCATGCAGTGTGCCTGGATGTCTTCCATCTTTCCAGCTTCCACCAGGAGAGATGGAGCTGGGACTGGGTAGGAGAGATTTAGAACTAAAGTATAAAAATATCTAATTATTTTACATAGGAGTAACTATACTTATATAAAAAACTCTTATGCTCACTACGGCTGAATTTATTTTGTCAAAAATACAGTAAAAACAGTATGAAAAAGCTGAATTTTCAGCAGCCATTTCATTCTTCTCATGTCTTCTGTGTCACATGATCGCCATATGCTGATTTGGTGCTCAAGAAACATTATTATCAATGTGAAAATATTGGTGCTGCTTCATGTTTTTGTGGAACCCATCAGAATTTTTGGGATGAATTTAAAGAACAGAATTTATCTGAACTAGAAATCCAGCATTATAGATCTTTTTACTGTACATTTTGATGAATTTAATGCTGAAAAAAATTATTGGTTTCTTTAAAAAATCTTACTGACCCAAAACTGTATATATATATCGTACTTGTACATTAAAATGTACACTGTATATGATTTGTATAGGGATCCATGGAGAACCAGGCATTAAGAGATCAAAAGTGAGTCTTTTTTTAACGTTCTGATAATCTCTACAATAAAAGCAATATATGGTCCTTTGAGATTGCTGGTATTGATTTTTTTTTTACAGGTGGCCTCTGCTGATGAAGTTGTGAAAACTATAATAAGTCACATGACTGATTCCTCAAACAAATCACATCTGTCCCTGAAATCAGGTAAGAGGTGTAACTGGTCAGCACAGGGTTGATTCTGAAGGTGTTTGTGTATTTAAACCTGTCTTTCTCGAACAGGAGACAAGGTGGTGCTGTGTGTGAATAATCTTGGTGCTCTCTCGTGTTTGGAAATAGCTGTGGTTTCTAAAGCAGCTGTACACTGCCTAGGTGAGGCTCAAGTAGCACAACTCATTCTATATCATATACTAGATGTGCAGCATTCAGCTTTACACACTTTTTGACAATTGTACATATTTTCTTTTGCATGACTAGAATAAATAATGTTTCGGTGTTTGTCATTTTCAGAGGAGCGTGGTGTGCTGGTTGTCAGGGTGATGTCAGGATCGTTTATGACATCTCTGGAGATGGCGGGAATGTCTCTTTCTTTAATGAAGGTCGATGAAGAGATGCTCAGACTGTTTGGTGTGTTCTGTTTAAAACCAATTTTACAAGCATACTTGCCTTGAGATTGGAGACATTAGTTTATTTTCTCAAAAAAGAGAGTAATTTTGTCTTCTAACTAACTAATAATGATAATATAAAAACATGGACAAATTTCACTGCACGCTCTCTATTTAAAATACTAAAATTACTCAGTTGTTAGCATACTCTGAAATGAATATGTAGTGGAGAGCCTCTGATTTGTGTTTCTCAGATGCTAAAACCACAGCCCCGGCCTGGCCTAACCTCAGCACAGCCTCTGTGTGTGGGAGGAACCTGTTCATGGAACCTGAAGAAAAGCTTGCTGCAGCTTCACATCATTTTACTGAAGGTAGAGAAGAGACTGAGAGACTATCAAAATAATAATAATAATAATAATAATAATTAATAATTCGTTATACATTTATGTAGCGCTTTTCTAGACACTCAAAGCGCTTTACATAGTAAGGGGGGTATCTCCTCATCCACCACCAGTGTGCAGCATCCACCGGGATGATGTGACGGCAGCCATATTGTGCCAGAACGCCCCCCACACACCAGCTTACAGGTGGAGCAGAGACAGAGTGATGAAGCCAATCAGTGTATGGGGATGATTAGGAGGCCATGATGGTCAGAGGCAAATGGGCGATTTTAGCCAGGATGCCGGGGTAACACCCCTACTCTTTTCCGAAGGACATCCTGGGATTTTTAATGACCACAGAGAGTCAGGACCTCGGTTTAACATCTCATCTGAAGGACCAAATATACAGTGTTCAAATATACAACATATATGCCTCAGTTTATTTGTATTTCCTGTAATGTTATTCAGGTTTAGATATGTATTTAAACCTTATTTTACATTAATAATATAAATCTAATATGTGTAATAAAAAAATAACATGGTTAAATATTTTATGACAAATAATATCCTGTTTATAATTTGTGGTTGTTAAGATTTTTTCATGTTTTTGAAAGAAGTCTCTTATGCTCACAAAGGCTGTATTTATTTAATCAAACATACACTAATATTGTAAAATATAATTACAATTTAAAGTAAATACTGTATTTTTAACGAGTTTTCTGTTTTAATATATTTTAACATGTAAATTGTTCCTACAATGGCTACGCTGAATTAGCATTCTTTGGTGAATAGAAAGCTCAAAAGAACAGCATTTATTAAAAAATATTAATATTTGTATTAATATTTTGTAACATTATACATGTCTTTGCTGTCACTTTGATCAATGTAATGCAATGTAATATAATTATTATTATTATTTTTAAATCTTACTGACTTCAAACATGACCACAACGGTAGTGTATATTTTGACCAAAATACCTGAAGTGGTGTTGCTCCACAGGTTCGCAGTCTTCCGTCATTCGATTGGTTTTGGAGTCCGTGTGCACGAACCTCCTGCAGCACAAAGAGGAACTCAATGCTTTGGACCGTGCAGCAGGAGATGGAGATTGTGGAAGCACTCATGCTCTCATAGCTAATGGTAAAACATTTAAACAATGCACATATTATTTAAACCAACATATTGCTTAATTTTGTGCATATGTATTATGCTTTTTAAATGACTGTTTTACTTGCCCTCACAATGTTGTCTACTTCAGCCATTCAGGAGTGGCTCCAGACTAGCAGAATCCCTGGGAACCTTGGCCAGCTTCTAGCAGATCTTGCTCTTTTGGTCCAGGAAAGGATGGGAGGATCATCAGGGGCGGTATGTGGATGTTTATCAGGTTCAAACACTTGACTCACTAAACCAATGCTTGAGCTGATAGTTACTCTAAAAATCTGGATGTTTTTGTCATGAAATGATCAAATGATCCTTAATCTTTTTCTTCACAGTTATACTGCCTCTTTTTGACTGCGGCTGCCCCTCATCTCAAGCTAAACTGTGATGGTGCGGCTTGGGCAAAGGCATTGCATGCTGGCACAGAGACCATGAAGAGGTCAGTGTAGTAGCTGAACACATTGAGGCTGAATTGTTTTCCTTTATACTTTGGTATTCTCTGTATAAAATATGCTAAATGTGTATGAAGTGTAAAGATGTGGAATTGTATTGCAAATGTAAATATCTCCTTGTTTTCTAACAGATATGGAGGTGCTGAACCAGGGGACCGGACCATGGTATGATTGAGACATGAATTAAGAGTCATATTCTAGTTGTAGTAACTGTTTTATACAAACTGTTAATCTATATTCTTGAGTTGGTAAATGTAGATTAGGTAACATATACATGAATTACATTACTGTTTAAAAGTAAGCTCCATTTATAAAAAAAAATTAATAATAATACTGTTTTTTTATATTTAATAATTTTTGTGATTTAAAATAACTGTTTTCTATTCTAATATATAATTTAAAATCTAATTTATTCCTATGCCACAAAGCTGAATTTTCAGCATCATTACTCCAGTCTTCAGTGTCACATGATCTTCAGAAATCATTATCATAGGCTGATTTGCTGCTCAAGAAACATTTTCCATAATTACATAATTTCCATAATGTTGAAAACAGCTATTTTATATATTTTTTTTTATGGAAACTGCATTTTTTTCGGGATTCTTTTATGAATATAAAGTTTAAAAGAACAGCATTAATTTGAAACAATATTTTAAATAGTAAAAGTCTTTATTTGGCATCCTTGCTGAATAAAAGTTTTTTTTTATCATACTACTGACCCCAGACCTTTGAACAGTGGTGTAGTTCCTTGTTTACATTTAAAAGTATATTGTGCATTTAATGATGATCCGTTTATTGGATAACTGTTTATATTGATCAACATTTCTGTTTATTTAATGAATATCAATGATTGATCCCTGACACCAATGAAAATCTACACGAGCTGTCTTTTTTAAACGATTAACCTGCAGGTGTTATCATAGTACCATCATTAAATCAAGCCTTTGATACTTGCTAATTATTAATAAAACTGACTCTGTGTGTTATATTTTAGCTTGATGCCCTGTGCCCTGCTGTGGCAGAGCTGATGAAGCTTTCCACAGCGCCTTCTGATGGTCACTTAGCTATACTACAATCAGCAGTGGAGGTATGGACTACCACTTAAGCCCTTTGTAGCCTTCCTGTGTTATCATAATATCTTGCATCTATAATATTGCCTCTTGCTTATCTTTAACAGAAAGCAGATTTGGGAGCAGAGTCGACCCGCAATCTCACTGCAAGGGCTGGACGTGCCAGTTACATTGCATCTCAACATTTGACCCAGCCTGACCCTGGTGCCGTAGCGGTAGCCGCCATTCTGAAGGCCATACTCAATGCTTTGAAGGCCTAGATGAAGAGAAGCTCACCAACAGTTTCTTAAAGGGATAGTTCACCCAAAAATGAAAAGGATTTTTTTTTATATAGCTCTGATAGTATTCATCTGAAAGAATGAATAATTGCATTTTGGCTGAACTATCCCTTTAAGGAATATATCAAAGCAAAAGGCTGTAAACAAAACACGTGTTTGCTAACATTTGATTATTGCAGATCTTCAAGATGATGTGTGTAATTTTAAAATACATACCCTGTTAAATGTGATGTTTTACATACTTTTTTTGCATTCATAAGCCCACATCAATGTTGGAAAGGAACCTACAGTCATCCTTTTTGATTGCAGCTAATTATTTACACTTTTTTGCTTCATGTTGGAAATACTGAATAATTATTCAATGTACTGCCATTAATGAAACAATGAAAATATAATTGACTAAGACCAACCAGTGTTAAAATTATATATGTCTTTTGTTTACTATTGTAAACGATTGTCGTCACTTAATACTTGTAATTTACTATTTCTTTTTAATAAATAAAGTTTGAATGGAAAATTAGCATTATTAAAAGTCAATATAACACTAACAAACATGTTTTAACATCTCATTTTAAATGCAAATTAGTTGTAAAATGAATTAATGTGACTAATAAAAACTGATAAATAAAAAACATTTGCTACATTTTAATCTGTGGTGACATCATTTTGAATAATCAGATGTTAAAGGGATAGTTCTCTCAAATATTAAAAAAATCTGTCATCATTTACTTACCCTCGTCATTCTATACCTGTATGACTCACTTTATGTGACCACCGACTTTTTGCGGATGAACTATCCTTTTAATGTGATGATAATGCGGTTTTTCATGTATGTTAAGGGTTACATGCTCATGATACTCCCACCCGCATGTTCATGCATATCTTCACAAGAAACTAGACAATCACGTATTGAGCCCAGGGGACGTACTATTTATATTACACCCATTGTGAAAGCCTTGCCCTGCTGCTAATGATTAAATGACTGAATTATGTATCTATGTAAAGGTAAGCCTGCCATCTGAATCAAAGTCCATGTTAGATGAAAGTGGAAAAGGCAGAACAAAAACGAGTGTATTTAAATCTACACCGAGACACAATCAAGCTGGACATCTTGTTTCGTTTCTCTCTCGCTCTTTTTCTTTACCTTTTTTTCTTCTAGTCATCCACCCACAGTTTCCTGACTTCCTGTGTCTTCACGCACACAGTCAAACACACACAGTAGGTGTGTGAAGAGCAGGACCGTAATGTTGCTGGCTTTCTATGCAGGCTGAATGACAGACGCTTTATTTTGAGCTACCATCATCACCAGGTTGGTACATTTCAAACGTTGTAGAGTTCATCAGAGATGATGCCCTCGTGGCTGTTTCTATTATACTGTATATTACCATGTATCTTGTATCAGTAAAGTCAACCCCTCACTCATTTTGCGTGTAGTTTCAATGAATACTTCCATACTAACATTGTATTATTTTATACATCTTCTATAAATTATAACACTAGGGTGTGTTGGCTCTTGGTTTTAGCTAACTTTGATAGAAAAGAAAAGGAAAGAGCAGACAAGAAAATCTAAAACTGCAGTTGGCTGAGGCACATACTAGCATTTTTTAATGATTAATCAGGTCATTTTCTGGATTATGATCATTTTAGAAGGAAATCACACTGTGATAGTGTTTACCGCATGTGTAACTGCTACCAGCAACTGAGATCAAAGTAAAAGTAAACCATTTTAGCAGGAAATGAAAGTCTTAAAAAAATGACAATCTTGCCTAAACTGCACAGAAAAACAGCATTGTCTGCCGTTTTCAGTGTACACAACTCAACCAGGAAAGCGTTAAGAGATACGTGCTGAAGTTGTTATTTTAAAGTACCTGGACTGTAAAGAACAGAACTCGATGCAAGTATAATTTCTGACTGTTTTTACCAAGATTTCTCTTTTTCTTATCACCCACAGAGATGGAGTTTGCTTGCAGTCATGTTGTGTGTAACTGGATGTCTGAGAGCTTTACAGAAGATGAAGCCAAAGTCTCAAATCAAGGTCAGTTGTAAGCTGTAAATGTATTAATGAGAATGAAGAACTGTTGGTTATTGACATTTAATAATACTGTAATACTGATGAGACATGTAAAGAGACAGAATTACTGAATGAAGAATAATATGTATAAAGGGAAAGCTCAACACAACGTTTTGAGACCACAGTCCAGTTACACATGCCTGGTTTCCCTAGCTATGTCAGATTTAATGTCAGTGCATTGTCAGGTTGGACCGTTTTTTTAAATGTTTTGCTGTTTTGTCAATTGTTTTGTACTTCATTATCATTTTACTGTTATAATTTCACTTAAATAACATTAAACAGTCTGTAATAAGCAGGTTCCCATTGTGACAACTTGCCCCATGTTGTGTTTTGGGGTATTTGTATATTATTTGGCACAAATAGTCAGTGTGTAACTCTATCTATCCCTCATCCCTGCTCATGTTTTGTAGCTTCTGCCTCCACTCTTCCCTGTGGTCTGTCCAGAACTCAGTCTGTCTCCGATCATCCTTACGACAACCGCGTTACCTTCGTTCAGAAACCAGGTGAGTAAATGACACTTTGTTTTTCATATAGCGTTGCATTGTGAACATTGTTCTGAATAATTGAAGTGGCTTGTATTCTCTCTGTAGATGTGAGAAACTGTTATTTCTTTAATGTAAGTCGCTTTGGATAAAAGCGTCTGCTAAATGACTAACAGTAAAGTAAAGTAATGTTGTTTTTGTGTTAATTGTTTTGTTACTAGTTCTGATAAAGAACAGCAGAATTGACTCATTTGTTTGATTGAAGCTTTATTCGATTGACTTTAAATGTTGAGTGGAACAACTCTTTTGGTTCAAAAGATATGCCAGTTCTCTTGGTAAGAAAATGCTGGGTGGAAAAAATAAGATCACATCCTTTTTGTGGGTGTGAAAAGTTGATGACAGAGAAACTTCATAGGTACGAATGATGTTTGATTTATATAGAGGTTAGACAAAATGACGCAAAAGCCCATTATTAGTAAAGGTGTATATAATTTGTGTAGGCTGCAGTGAAATAACAAACGTAGGGGTTTGTTTTTTTTTTATCTTTTCATTGTTTGTACTCTCTGATTTGTATATTAGGCCCGTTTACACTAGTGCGTTTCAGTGTTGCCAACTTAGCCATTTTGTTGCTAAATTTAGCAACTTTTCAGACTACCCTAACAACTTGTCCTTCCCAAAGCACCTGGCGACAAATTTAGCTATTGTTAAAATTTATTTGCCAACTTTTAGCAACTTTTGATAAGTGACTCAAATGATAAAAGGCACACATTTTCCATCTAAATTACACAAAAAGAGGAAATCAAAGATGCTTAGCAGTAAACACAACACATGAATTAGTTTAGCAGCTATTTTCAATTGTTCAGTTTAATAATAATAATAATTGAATAATTGTTCATTTATGATACACCTTGTTGTTGCTAGCTTGTACCTGCGATTCTTGATCATTTAGTACACTGTTAGAAAAATATCTAGACAATGGAAAAGGTACATGTCATTTTCCAGGACAGATCCGTTATTATCCGCTGTAACCCAAAAACACAAAATACAATGCGTAATTTAAAATGCAGTTAAATGGTCATATGATGCTTTTTAAAATATCATTGTTTTGTGTATTTGGTGTAACATAATATGTTGGCATGCTTTAATGTTCAAAAAACACATTATTTTTCAAATTCTGTACATTATTGTAGGTCCTCTATGCCCCGCCTCTCTTAAACGCTTCGTTTTCTACAAAGTCCCTCCTCCCGACAAGCACACTCTGCTCTGATTGGCCAACTGACCCAGAGCATTGTGATTGGCCAAACAATACAAGCACGATTCGGAAATGTAACGCCCCTTTCCATAATCGGGAGCTTTAGCTTTCAAATTAAATGTAAAGACAGTTAATAATGTCCTTAGTTTTTTTTTACCATCAGTTCAAGCCAGAGAGTGGAACAGCGTCGTGTGACAGACACAGTGATGAAGCTAGTATGTGTTTGCAGTACACAAGCCGCGGTTGTGTGACCTTGTCTCCCTCTCTCACACACGCGAGCACACACACACACACACACACACACGGCGCGCAAAACTCCGCATTTGAGCAGTCAATAGCAAATACTTAAACTAATAACAAAACATACAGTCACTGATTCAGAAGCGCCAGATTGTGAGAGCTAAGTCAGAATTACCTCCTCTCCTATGTTCACGAAACGTCATCCATAAAATGCGTTGCTGTTCTGTTTTAAGTAATCTTAATGATTCCTAAACGCATCTACTTTCGGAAGGCCAAATAAAGTGCTTTTGCCTGCATCAACACTACTGCTGTTACTGAAACCATGCATTCTTTCTTTGCGTGAACATTTGGGCGGCATTATGTAAATATGTCCACATCGTGATGTAGACATGTGGGGGCGTGTTTGAATGAGCCGTGTTAGGGGGGCGTAGCAGAGTCTTAATTTTGATAAAGAATATCTCTTTGGTTTTGAGACTTCAGTCTTTGCAACTTCAGGGATCTTATCTATGCATGAACAGCTTGTAACACTCCAAAGAGAAAGCAAAACTTGAAATCGCATCATATGACCTTTTTAAAAACCTGTGAAAAATAATACAGAAAAGTCCTTCATATTTTCCGATTGTGAAGGCCCATGTAGTGGAAGAGAGCCTCGAGGAAAAGGCAGCCAGGGGTGCCAGGGCGGGGCACCCAGAGCAGGAAGCCAGGGTGGGTCCGGTAGGGCAGGATGCCGGGGCAGGGCCGGGGGGACAGACCAGGGAGGATCTAGCCAGTCAGGAGGCCAGGGCGTAGCCGGTTGCTTGGCCGGCAGCCAGGGTTGCCCCAGCAGGACGGAAAGCCTGGGTGGCGCCGGCAGGGATAGGCGCTTGGGCGGCGCCGGCAGGGCGAGGCGCTTGGGCGGCGCCGGCAGGGATAGGCGCTTGGGCGGCGCCGGCAGGGCGAGGTGCTTGGGCGGTGTCGGCAGGGCCTCCTGTCCAGCAGAGGGCTCTGGAATGGCCTCCTGGCCGAAAGCGAGCTCCTGGGTGTCCCCCAGGCCATGTGGGACCGAGGGAGCTCTTCTCCTCCTCCTCCGACGACGAGAGCGGGGCTGCAGAATGACCGCCTCTGGGGATGCGGACGCTAGGGGGTGCTCTAGAGCAGGCTCTGTGGGCTCCCGGGGCGGAGCGGGCTCTGGAGCGGACTGCGTGGGCTCCCGGAACGGAGCGGACTGCGTGGGCTCCCGGAACGGAGCGGGCTCTGGAGCGGACTCTGTCGGCTCACGGATCGGAGCGGGCTCTGGAGAGGGCTCTGTAAGCTTACGGATCAGAGCGGGCTCTGGAGCGGACTGCGTGGGCTCCCGGAACGGAGCGGACTGCGTGGGTTCCCGGAATGGAGCGGACTGCGTGGGCTTAATTATATTAATTATAACATCTGCCCTGGCCAGACAAATCAACTGATCTGAATATTATCAAACCGTTGTGGACCGTTTTAAAGAGAAGAATGGATAGCCGATTCCTTCCTCCAGCATCTGTATAAAACTGCCACGTGTTCTGACAGATGACATTCTAATGAAGACTATTACACTGTGGCATAAATTTAGTCTAAGAAGGCTGGAAGCTGCATTAAAGGCAAATGATGGTAAAATGCATTAATAAAGAAATTCTTGCTTATTTCTTAAGCGTTTACATTATTTTGTCCAACTTCTGTATAAATAGAAATCTTTATAAATGGAAGTCTGTTATGCTCACCAAGGCTACATTTATTTGATATTTATATATTTTAACATAATAAAAATAGTAATATTGTGAAATATTATTTAACAATATAATTATATTAAATATTATAATAATTTAAAACAACTGTTTTCTATTTAAGTGTAATATAAAAAAAAAAATCCTGTGACGCAATAAAGCAATAAGCCCCGCGAAGCTGTGGTTTACAGTGAATTTATAACAGCTAAGAGGCGTTGTTAAGCACGATGCTAAACGGAGTGACTAAAACCCTCTTAGTCTTAGCTGTTATAAATTCATTGTGAACCACGGCTTCACGGGGCTTATTGCTTTTAGAAAACGGTTATTCCATATATGTAGCAAGGTTTCACAAAATAAAACAGAGCAAATAAAATGTAATGATATTAATAAAAACATTATTCTTCCACCAAACAATGTAGTTCCTCAGAAGCGGTTGTGGTTGCAACAAAGTGGTTGCCGAGCAACACACAGATGTAAGCAAAGGTGTTTATTTGTGGAGTAATTTACAGCAGCTTCAAACGCGGCTCAGCCAATCAGAATCAAGGACTGGAACGATCCGTTTTAAAAAGCTGAATTTTCATCATCCTTCAGGAATCATTCTTATATGCTGATTTACTGCTTAATAATAATTTGTTTTTATTATCAGTGTTAAAAACAGCATTTATTTAGAACGGAAATCTCAGGTAAAATTGTAAATGGCTTTACTGTCACTTTTAACTTAATGCATGCTTGCTGAATAAAAGTGTTACATTTATTTAAAAAAAATCTTAATGACACTTTTAAACTTTATTTTTTTTGGTATAAGAAAATGTTATTATTTGTATCATTTATTCACTTTTCTATTTTTACAGCTCCATCGATGGCTCCACCACCTGTACCGCCCCGTACCATACAAAGGAGAGAAACTCTCTGTAGCGCACTCCCACCACCATTACCACCGAGAGGTGAAAAGTCATTCACACTCCCTTCGTAACATGAAAAAGCACAGAAAATATTAGTTATGCTTTAACTGAAGCGGTGCACTAAAAATACTATGATGTTTGACAATAAACGGGTTCACCCTCACCCTCCTTCACGCTCTTTCTCAGGTCTGGAGAATAATGGAGAGACTCGACTTAAAGCTAATGTAAATGTAGTGTCGCTAAAAGTGGGAAGCCTCGTGGACGTTGGTAAAGGTGTGCTAAACTGCTAAACAATCTTTATGACAGCATAAACTTCCTAAATGTTACATCTGTTCAGCTCACTTACTATCTCCTTAGCATCTGCTATACAGAGCAGCCAGAAACCAGTGCGTTGTGGGAAATGCAATGCCGTCATGTCCTCAGCAAGCAGCCCTGAGACACTCCAGAAAACAATAGTAAGTTATACCAACAGGTGCAAAACCACTGTGTTTATATGACACTTACTTTTGTTCAAAGTGTTTCTTGTCCCTTTTTTCTAGATATGGAGCTGTGAGTTTTGCGGCAAGGAGAACGTTTACCCTCAGACCACACTGAAGGGCGGCCGATTTCCTTTGCGCAATCCTGGTAGGGATATACTTTACTTGGACGACGATGAGGACACAGATTATGAGAATCTAGATGACATGCTTATTGTCCTGTGCGTGGACATTTCTGGAAGTATGAGCGTCACTGCTGAGGTGCTGATCACTTTCATTCCAAACATCCAGAGCTGTTATTATGTTTTTAACCCCCTTACGTAATGTTCACATTAAATATATTTTCCTCTCAGATCTCTCCCGGTAACAGCACGCGATCACCCTCATATGTTTCACGACTGCAGGTGAGAGGTGACATTTGACTTTAAATAAAAATGATTTTTGCTTGTATAAACAGGCACAATAAATGTGAAGTTACTCCCATGTTTTGGATTCAGGGAGTCCAAGAAGCTCTTCAGTTGGTGCTGTCCTCCCTGCAGAAAACCTCACCCCACCGAAGAGTGGCACTGGTGACGTTTAACAATGAGGTAAAGAGAATTTTGTGTTAATTTTTGTTAACTCAAGTTAATACTTGATGCCTTTGTTAATGTATATATATATATTTGATATCTTATTTGAAATAAATTATGTATATATTATTATATATAATGGAATTGTTAGATGTAGTTTTACTGGAAATATATTTATTGTGAACAGTGCTATACGTTCACATTAGAATTTATGTTTATGCTGCACAATATTATTCCAATGTTTGGTAGAAAAAATATCAATTTAAAATTTGCTTTCCCTTGTGCAATTTATTTATTTTTAACTTCCAACATGTTTTCTTTATTATTGACATGCTTTTTATGTAAATGTCTTTAAATATGAAAATATAGAGCTGCTTTATATTATATGTAGGGTAGCTTCAAATGTTTAAATACACCCGGTATAATATATTTTGGATAGTTTAGTGGCTAAACAACACTAAAAACTGTTGTTGGTCATTTTAAATGCCAGTCAGATGGTCTCTTCATGTCTAAGTGTGTTATTTTTTGTCAAAATAAGCAGCTCTGTGGAATAGAGTTTATGCAGGTAGATGTTGGGGACACGGAACCAGGCTGAATGTTCCCTGTAAATCATACTGTGCAAGAATCACATAAATGAGAAAGAACAACATTGTCAAGCCAAAATAGACCTGCAAAACTTACTGACACGTCAAGCTGTGATAACAGGGCATTTCCCATTCTTGTTTTGGTTTTGAAACGCATGTGGCTTCTGGTTTGTGGAAACCAAAATTCACTCTGAAGGAAGTAAGAAGCATCTGAAACTACTAAGTTTAGCAATTGAAAGATATTTCAGAGAACTAGATACAGAGGTAAAGAATAGCAGCATAGCTCTCATTGTGCTTTATTTTACTGTGTTGTGAACCTTTATCTTCTAAAGTGTAGGAAACTCAGAAGAGAAGACCAGGAGACTTCGGGTTGTATCTTCAGCAGGATCTTTTATTGAGAACCCAAGCTGTTGGTAGCTGTAGTCATCGAAAAATCTAAATCTCAAGTAATTTACAAGGTATCTTATAGGTATTTTTGGAGGAGGGACTTTTGGAGGTGGAGACAACTTCAAACAAAGCAAGCACATGAGGGAGGCGTTAGTTTGTTGCTAAAAACTTCCCGTGGTTCTAATCTCATCAACATAATCAAATGCATAGACACTAATCCAATCAAACTAACGATTCCACGTCTGGGCAGGGGCTCCGAAAGATAGACACTAATCCAATCAACCTAACGAATCAACGTCTGGCCAGGGGTTCTTTGAATCAACGTCTGGGCCAGGCGTTCTTTGAATCTCTGCCAATCAACATGACTTGATTGAGACAAAGCACAGTTATACATTGAGTCAGGAAGTGGATAATAAGAATCTAAATTAAACATTTAAATACAATTTGTAATCCCACAACTGTCACGTGAATAGATATAGATTACAGTTCAGAAAGGCATGAACAGTTGTGTTTTTGGATTTTAGGTGACAGTATATGGGGATGGCACAAAGATTCCTCTCACTCTGAGAGACTGGGCACTGGTGGACTATGACTATCTGAAGAGGGAGGGTGAGAACTACAGCAACCCTCACTGCATTGCAGAGACTATCCAACCTCTCACCCTGAAAATCAAAGAGTGAGTGGCATGTTCTCAAGCTTTTATCTGTCAATGGTCACGTCATCTTGTCTGTATTTTTCTGTGTATGTGTGTGTGAGCAGGCAATATTTTGTAGGTTTGGCACTGAGCTGCTTTCTGCTGGGCTGCTTGAATTTGTGTTTTGTGCTTCTGTCTGTTGATAAACTGTCTGAATTTTTTTTTAAGATCAACAGCTTTATGAAACCGCTATATCCTGTTAAATATGTTAGAAATAAACCAAGGCTAGGCTCAAAAAGACAGTGAGCTCAACACCCACAAATATGACTAGGGAGGCTATTCATGTCCATTCGAAGGCAGCATAAATATAGATATCGTAGGCTGTAAACAGCTTTGTTGCATTACATTGTTATTTTAAACCGTGTAGAACCAATCACAGGAAAATATTTCTATTAACAATTGACTGTTTCTATAGAAAACCATATACCAGTGCTGTAAAAGAATGCATCCATGTCAAGAACCTATGATATGATACATATATGCTAAATGAGTAAATGTAAATGTATACATTTTTATATATACATTGAATAAAGAGAGAAAGAAAAGCAATGCATTTTAGTGTGAAGTCAGTATGTCAGTACTCTGTCTCAGTGTGTGATTAATTAAGGTTTCGTCTTCTCAGACTCAGAGAGCATGGAGCCACAGCACTGGGACCCGCGGCCCTCATCTCTGTTGCCATGGCATCTCAGTTCACAGGGTCAAAAGTCTGTACCATAATTATGTGTTCTGACAAATATACCTGTCTTGTTATGATAAATATATATATATATATATATATAAATATATGTGATAAAACCACTACTCACTGAGTTAAGCCATAGTCTAGAAGAGGACACTTATCATATATTATATTGCATTTGTATACAAATATTTGCTTTAGCTACTGATGCTATATATATATATATATATATATATATATATATATATATATATATATATATATATGTGTGTGTGTGTGTAATTTTTTATATTTGTTTTCAGGTTATAATTTGCACAGATGGGCAGGCCAACATAGGTCTAGGCCAATTAGATCAAGAGTCTTCCCATTGGCCCGCCCCCTCGCCTTATTTTTACAACCAGTTAGCCCATTATGCTGCTGAAAAGGGGTGAGCAACAGCAAAACACGAATCTCTTTCTGAATAGTATGTTAGTTTCTCCCAGTGTGTGATGGGTGTGATGCATTACTAAGTAATTAATAACTCGAATTTAATTACTTTTCCCTCAAAAATTAAAGTAAGAGATTACTCTTGATTCTGATTTCTGTAATTTAATTATAGTTACTTCGGATGTAATTGCATTAAAGGGGTCCTATTGTGCTTTTTCACTTTTTGAATTTTAGTCAGTGTGTAGTGTGTATGTTTGGGCATAAAACTATCTACAAAGTTACAAATCTCAAAGTCCACTCCAAAGGGAGATATTTAGTTTAAAAAAAATCCCTTTTCAAGAACTACAGCGAACGGCTCGTTTGGACTACAAAGTTGTTTTCCTCTATTTGTGACATCACAAATTGTAAATCCCGCCTACGGAAATTTGAATGGTTGGGGGTGGGGAGAACGCTTGGTTGAGCTCTGCACGTTTCAAAATCGAAACCTGGGCTGGTGTTTTTAGATCACTATATTTCTGATGGAAACCAACTGTTCAGAAAATTTTGGATGTCATTTTCATGGCATCTTGCATGTAATGTCTGAAAAAGCAACGTTTGTGAGTGAAGCTCTGATTTGTGTACAGCGTTACCAGGGAAACCTCGATATCTACCACTACAACAGCGCCTCCAGCTGGCAGAGAATTTACATTTATGCATTTATCCAAAGCGACTTACAATTGCATTCAGGTTATACATTTTTAATCAGTATTTGTGTTCCCTGGGAATCGAACCCACAACCATTTGCGCTGCAACCACTGGCCCTTGTCAATCATGGCCTCCTAATAATCCCCATCCACTTGAATCTCTCTCCTCTCCAGTACTGGTTGTGGTGAGCTGGCGCCGTTGTCTGTGCAGCCGTCGCATCATCCAATGGATGCTGCACACTGGTGGAGGAGAGACCCCCCACATGATTGTAAAGCGCTGGACAACAATATAAAAAGCGCTATATAAATGCATCATTCATTCATTCATGCTAACGCGACTATACCACTGAGTCACACAGGAACAGAATTAATCTGCATATATATGCGGCCACAAATAGTGCTGTGGGACTATGGTATAAATTAATTCAACTGTATAACAGTTTCAGTGCAATTCATGTTATAATGTTAGAATTAAAGAGCAATAAACATAATACATACTACCGTTGCACTTATCTGTATATAGTCAATGCAGTTATTTTTAAGCTGTTGTTGACATCCTATCTAAAACCTAATTTAGCAAAAAAAAAAACAATAACATTACCACTTTAATATGTCTTGCAATATCCGGGCTTGCAAAGGTTCTGCATGATCCTCTTGTTCAATATTCTCCAGGTCTGAATTTATATGGCAATATTGACGAACTTGCTGTTTTGGTAAGGGGTAGGGCAGTACTGAAACGCCATCTAAGCTGTTCGCCAATCACAACGCACTGAGACAGCTAACCAATCACAACACATTTATTTTTATGGAAGGCGGGCCTTCATCAAACCCGGAACTAATCGAGTCTTTTGTGTCAGGCTGGGGAGAGAGGTATTGTAATAATGTAAATAATGTGAAAAACAATGTGATTTTCGAACAACCGAGCATGAGAGCATGTTCTAGTACACCCCCAAAACAAAATCAAGACTTTGTAAAAGAGCATAATAGGACCCCTTTAAATACTGTATAGAGCAATTTTATACAACCCGAATTCCGGAAATGTTGGGATGTTTTTTACATTTGAATAAAATGAAAACTAAAAGAATTTCAAATCATATGAGCCAATATTTTTTTCACAATAGAACATAGAGGACATAACAAATGTTTAAACTGAGAATTTTACAATTTTATGCACAGAATTAGCTCATTTCAAATTTGATGCCTGCTACAGGTCTCAAAATAGTTGAGACGGGGGCATGTTTACCATGTGTAGCATCTCATCTTCTTTTCAAAACAGTTTGAAGACGTCTGGGCATCGAGGTTATGAGTTTCTGGAGTTTTGGTGTTTGAATTTGGTCCCATTCTTGACTGATATAGGTTTCCAGCTGCTGAAGAGTTTGTGGTCGTCTTTGACGTGTTTTTCATTTAATGATGCGCCAAATGTTCTTTATAGGTGAAAGATGTGGACTGCAGGCAGGCCAATTCAGCACCCGGACTCTTCTACTATGAAGCTATTCTGTTGTAATAGCTGCAGTATGTGGTTTTGCATTGTCCTGCTGAAATAGATGTCGTCTGGAGGGTAGCATATGTTGCTCTAAAATCTTTATATACCTTTCAGCATTCATAGTGCCTTCCAAAACATGCATGCTGCCCATACCATATACACTTGTGCACCCCCATACCATCAGAGATGCTGGCTTTTGAACTGAACGCTGATAACACGCTGGAAGGTCTCCCTCCTCATTAGCCCGGAGGATTTTTTTGCGTGATAGAGCTTTAGTTGGCGTCTGCAGATAGCACGGCAGATGGTGTTTAACGACAGCGGTTTCTGGAAGTATTCCTGGGCCCATTTAATAATATCAATGACAGAATCATGCTGATGAGTGATGCAGTGTCTTCTGAGGGCCCGAAGACCACAGGCATCCAACAAAGGTATTCAGCCTTGTCCCTTATGCACAGAGATTTCTCCAGTTTCTCTGAATCTTTTGATGATGTTATGCACAGTAGATGATGAGATTTGCAAAGCCTTTGCAATTTGACGTTGAGGAACGTTGTTTTTAAAGTATTCCGCACTCTTTTTTAAGCCTCTGCCTATTGAAGACATCCCTTTTATAGCTAATCATTTTACAGACCTGATGTCAATTAATTTAATGAATTGCTAGATGTTCTCCCAGCTGAATCTTTTCCAAATTGCATGCTTTTTCAGCCCTTTGTTTCCCCCGTGCCAACGTTTTTGAGACCTGTAGCAGGCATCAAATTTGAAATGAGCTCATTTAGTGGATAAAAGTGTAACATTTCTCAGTTTAAACATTTATGTTATCTATGTACTATTATGAATAAAATATTGGCTCATGTGATTTGAAAGTCTTTTAGTTTTCATTTTATTAAAATTTAGAAAACGTCCCAACATTTCCAGAATTCCGGTTGCATAAAACAATAGTGAATTGAACATCTAATGTAACCTTGTGCCTTTAAATACCTTTATCGGTTCAATAATAATTTATGCAGTTTCATATTATTTATGTGGTCGGGGCTGATTTTAGATGCAATTACTAGCCAATAATGTATTACTTTTTTTAGAGTAGCTTGCCCAACAGTGGTTTTAGCGAACAACAATGAATGTAGACCAGTGTACTTAATGAAATCATGCCATGTCAAGTGTTATTTTGGTAATAAGTCACAGATTTCTGTTGTTGTGGTTATTTATAGTGTGATTGTGTCCGTGATGACCTTTGAAGGGGAGGACTGTCGTTTGGCAGAGGTTGGGAGGTTGGCTGATCGCACAGGAGGCAGAGTGAGTTACTGCTGCTGCTCATCTGCAGTGTACCATTTTGTTTAGTAGTCTGGGTCATGTTGCTAGTATCAGATAAGATGGTAAAGACTGATTATTTTAGAGAAACCTAGAGGTACATGAGGATTGCAGCAACAGTCCATTTCTCCTGAGGGTGTTGTCTTCCACTAATTTGGTTACATCTCACACACTTATAGCTCATTGTAAACTATGTGAAAAATGCTCACAATTTCTGTATAACCCCTTCGCTCTACAATTTCTGCTCACAGCAACTGTTTGTCACTACATCAGTTATATCGCAGACGTCAAGCACATCCTGAACCTTGTGGGTAAACCCCCTCTGTAGAAGCTTAATCTGTTTTAATAGGTTTAGGACATGTAGCTTGAAGCCTTTTTCAGAGAAACTGATACTTCTTACCAGTGACACCCACACGTGCCAGGAAGGAGTATTTTGTGTTCAGTATTTCCTCTTCTGCTGTCTTTGAATGTGAAAAGGAGTTTTAGCTTTGAAACAATGATAATAGGAAACTGGTGCATACGTTTGCAACACAGGTTTACCTAGTTTGAATAATAAGCACTTATTTTCAAACGTTTGGGGTCAGTATGTGTTTTTTTATTGATACTTTTGTTTGCAATCATAAAAAATAATTTTATTTAAAATAGATTATGTTTGTATCACACTTTTCTCGATATAATTAAACTGTTATCAACATTGATAATAGTAAGAAATATTTATTGAGCAAATCATCATATTAGAATGATTTCTGAAAGATCATGTAACAATGAAGGCTGGAGTAATGATGCTGAAAATTCATCTTTGCCATCACAGGAATAAATTGCTTTTTAAATATATAAAAATAGAACACAGTTATTTTAAATTGTAATAATATTTCACAATATTATTGTGAAAAATATAAAATTTTTGATTAAAAAAATTGGTGAGTCTTGGTGAGCATAAGAGACTTCTTTTAAAATCACACAAATATTATACCAACCCCAAAGCTTTGAAAGTAGTCTTTCTCTTTGAAAGGAGAACTGCAATATTATATACATCTTACATCTGCAAGATCTTAAATGTTAAAAACTAATTATGTTTTTTTTTCATCCACTTTTCAGATAAATATTGTAAATATTGGTACAGTTGCCACAGAGATTCAGAATGCTATAGCTGACAATGTCCTAGCAACTAGCGTTATAGCAACACTGTTAGCACCGGTTGGCTTGTAAGTATCCATTAATGACCTTCACTCACACAAACACATATAAATACATGCAAACATAAATATGCATTGCACACATTGCATAGCGTCTGTCTCTATTTTTCTCTGATTGACGCAGGTACTTCCCCTATGAGGAGGATAATCATAGGTTAGTACGAGAGATTGGCAATGTAACAGATGGTGTTGAGATCACCTTCCAGTTTGCAGTCAGACCAGAAAAAGTTGAAAGTAAGCACAAAATATACAGTGCAATCCAAAAATAAAATAAATGAGCATTTTCATATGGAACACAAAATATAGAATTTTTAAATGCGTGTTTTTTTTTTTAGGTTTCCAACGACGGGACCGGGTCCCTTTTCAGCTTCAGCTGAGTTTCAAGACTCGAGATTTGCAGAAAGTGACAAGAGTCATCACTCAACAGAAACGCGTCACCACCAGCAGGCAAACCACTAAAAATACTACATGATAACAGCAAACACCCTTCAGAGCGACAGCTCATGACACATCTCACTTTATTGTTTTGCCATAAACTGCTTGGTGATTTATAGTCAGCTGTTTGACATGCAAAATATCTGCAAAAATGTAATTGTAGACTTAAAAAGCCATATATATCTCATCCTTTCTTCCTCCATCTCTGTGTCTTGTCCGGTGTGTGTAGTTGGGTGTGGGCAGGCAGTTTAAATATGTCTGTATTGGGCGTTCACTGTGCCCAGCTGTGTGCCAGGCTGACTATGGAGGGCCGGGTACAAGAAGCACAGAGACAACTCCGAGCTCAACAGGACCTTCTCAAAGACATCAGGTATGGCAAACCTCCCCGGACAGCTCTTTTTTACATCATATGTGTATGTATAAAATATATCTCTCTTAATGTTTATCTCACAGTCAACAGAAGCCGAGCCCTAAAGAAGAGAGCATCTATGGGAATTGGATCAGCACCATGAGTACGATCTGTAAAGACCTCACCACTGACAACCAGGTGTGAATACACCCTCAACTTTCCAAATAATAGTATAAATAATTGATTTCATTTATTTTTGAATGTTATGAATTTCCAGCATCATTACTCCAGTCTTCACTGTCACACGATCCTCCAGAAATCATTCTGATTTGCTGATTTGCTGCTCATAACATTTCTTATTATTATCATCAGTGTTTGAAATAGCTGTGCTGCTTAATATTTTTGTGGACTATACAGTAAATTCCTCACCGGGAAATTTACTTGTGTATGATACATTTTTCAGGATTCTTTCATGAATGGAAAGTACTAAGTAAAAATTAAAACATTTATTTGAAATAGTAATAATTATACATGTCATTATTATTATGTATAACAATTTATTAAACATGTATTATTATTATACATAGTAAACATTATACATGTCTTTACTGTCACCTCTATATTTCTGAAGGATCGCGTGACACTGTAGACTGGATTAATGGCTGCGGAAAATTTGGCTTTGCCATTAGAGAAATAAATTACACATAAGCAGTTGTTTTAAATTACAATATTATTTCACAATATTATTGCTTTTACTGTATTTTGATTAAATAAATGCATTTTTTTTAATGTTATTGTTATTATTCCAAATAGTATATAATCATTAATATTATTAAGCCATTAAAACATTATGGAATATATAACTAATCCGTAGGTTGTGCTATTCAAATGTGAATACATATCAAGCATTTTTATTACATGAATACGTTTATGCATAAAAAAACTATATCAAAAAATACACTTTAGTAGAGCATTTATCAAGCATTGTCATTGTTTACTTCAGCATACCAAAGTCAGGATAGACACACGCTCACATGCTTGTAGATATGTGTCAGTGATTGTGTTTAACATTCAACATGTTTTGAAATCTGCTCAGCTCCAAAAGTGCCTCAAGTCTTATTAGCATTATAGATGAATCATTGTGACTAAATGATAAAGTCCTTGTGCTAAAAACCTGCCACACGTTTACTCTAAACAGAACACAACAGAAACTGACACCATACCAGCATCCCGAACACCTTCCACTGCGGTGAGTCTCCCACACTTTATATAACAGAAAATATGGGATTCAAAATCGAATTCAATCTCGGATGTACACAGAAACTTGTTAGGATTTTGAAAAACAGTTATATATAAAATGAATAAGAAATAATGCTTGGATATCATGGATCATCACATCAAATGTTTTCTCCTCCAGAGTCTCTCAGATGCGGTGGCCAAGGTGGTCTACCAAATGAAGAGAGCGAAGAGCGTGAGCGGAAAGGGACAGAGAGTTGCCATGCTGGAGCACTGAGCTCAGATGGCACCAAAACTCATTTAAATGTGAAACCAGTCATGTATCAATCACAAACCTTGGACAATGAATTCTGCTTGGAATATATGCAATACAAAATATATGCAAACTATGAGATAATAACCTAGTATCCAGCTGGTGAGTTTCTTGTCATGCTATCACTGCTGTATTTATCTTTGGCTGGTCTGTGCATTTCAGACATTTTTACGTGAGTAACTTGTGTAAATCTATGTCAGATTACCATCTTGGATACTAGGGACTGTATTAATAAATATAATGCAATCAAATAAAACATATTTTATAGAAATCACAGACTGATTCCAAATCTTTCTACTTGCATCACCTTAAAACTGTCAATCTTCAAATCATTTTATAATGTTTGCCGATTTAAAGAATAAACACTGGTAAAAGTATGTCAACAGAACCAACTTTAGTGATGTACGTGACAAAAATGCCCTGATCATTTGCACTCTTTGTGTTGTTTCTTATCTCTCTCTCTGTCGTTCCCTAATGTTAATGGCAGATGTGGAGTAGTGTTTGACTTTTGAAATACCATTCTTGAAATGAGGCAATTCTATCTTTCTCTGCAGACGGTATGTACCTAGAAACCTGTTTCACCATCTGGTTCTCCCTTAAGAAAAACATCTGTTTTTCTGCCGGTTTAACACTGTCATGTTTTGCTCATATGACCTCTGGTTCACTCCACAAACTGACCACAAAAGACCTGTATTTCAGTCATGGTTTTGCAGCCCCATCTCCTTGAGTTAATTATTTATTTTATTAATGTATTTATTCATTCATTCATAATTTTATGTTGTAGTGTCATCACATAATATTCAAATCAAATCCATTTTTCAAGAAATAATACAATAAAAAAATCTAACAAATGATGTAAAACCTTTTGTCAGAAGTAATTTTTCAGTCACACTTTATTTTAAGGTCCAATTCTCGCTATTAACAAACCATTAACTATGACTTTTGTCTAAATAAACTACTAGTTTGCTGCGTATTAATGGTAGGGTAAAAGTTTAAGTATTGGGTAAGATTATAGATGTACAATATGGTCATGAAGAACTACAAAGTACTAATAAACAGCCACAATGTTAATAATAGGCATGCTAATAAGCAACTAGTAAAGAGTGAAAATTAGTCCCTATAATGAAGTGTCACCAGTTTTTCTGACTTCTAGCAATGACTTTATTCAACCGGTGTCATTTTGTGTAGTTCATCATATTATATAGGCCTACGTGTATTACAAAAAATACATTCATTCATATTAACATATTAACTTTTTTTCTTAATTTTGAACCGTATAGAATAAAATGTAATCTTTGCCGATTCTGTCTGTGTTCGGTCATCATGATTATTATCAGTGTAATAGTTACATCAAAATGTAAACTATTATGTTCCTGCGTGATTGATTTGACAAAGCCTGACAACGAAGTGTGTCTGAAACAAGCATGTCATTTTGCTTGGAATCTCATCGGACCGGTTTAAGATCACTCTATCTGGGAGAAAGAGAGAGAGAGAAGAGCGCTGAGGAGGGAGGGAGGGGCAGATCAGTCGACCAAAAGCAAACCACATGTAAGGTTTTCGATCATAGCTGATTCGAGACAGCTGGATACAACACGAGGACAACGGTGAGAGAGACCACTGGATAAAGAATAACAAGTCTTGCAAGGTAATTTACTCCGAGATTTAATGTCAATACAATTATATGACTGTTAATATAGATTTGGCGTTAAGCCTGTAAGTCAAAAACTGTTAGAAAAATTATAGTTCATACTAAATCATTAGTATTTCGACGAAAACAAGTTGTTGACACTTAAGCCTTAAAAACGAAGGAATGTAATCGATCAGATTACGAATTAAACCATTTGAAAGAAACATAGCACAAATACACTTCTCAAGCAAAACTACTTTTTTATGTAAAAAAAGGACAACACCTATCTTCCCACTTGTCAAACTCGATTCAGAGACACTGTGGTGAAGCACACTGAAACTGAGGGAACTGACTTCATACATAAAATCATGGGACTGATCGGTTAAATAGCCTATCACTGAGGGAAAAAAATGGCTCAAAAATTTGATTTGTTCTGAAAAAGTGGTTAATTTGCTAGCAGATGTAACGAGGTTTGATATTTTGTTGTCTTTATTCAATGACATTCTGGATTTTTAAGTGCCACTGACATAATAGTGCAAATGAATGGCAGCATTTGTGCACGTTTGTTCATTTATTTCCTTCGTTTGAAAAGGGTTTGGATTCCCAGAACCCACCCAGCTGCTCCACAGGACTAAGATAGTTGACGGCTAAAGGAAGGAACATAAGTTACCACTGAAATAGACAGATCTGAAACGTGACAAGTGCTCTTACACATCATGTGCACACTTTAGCCAGTAGTACCTCATTCCAGTGTGAAACTGCTGATTAGAGATGAGAACACCATTTTCTAATCTGTCTAATTTAGTGAGATTTACTAAATATTGTATATTTTCTCAATGAAACTATTGCTACTAACATACCAGCAGTATGGCAACTATATTTGGCCTTATTTACTGCATTGGAATGTGTTATATTGGCTCTAGTTTTGGTCTTATTTACTGCATTTATGTTATATTGGCTCTAGTTTTAGTATTTGTGACTATTCTCACATCTTTCTTAGTATATTTACATTTATGCATTTAGCAGACGCTTTTATCCAAAGCGACTTACAGTGCATTCAGGTTATACATTTTCAGTATGTGTGTTCTCCTGGGAATTGAACCCACAACCTTTTGCACTGCTAATGCAATGCTATATCACTGAGCCACAGGAACTACAGTGACACAAGTTGTTGTGAAACATAAAAAATGCTTTATCCTCCAATATGAAATAGGAAAGCACTAGTAAAAGGGTTATAGTAACCTGAAACTAAACCCATAAAAATGTGTTACTTGAAATAAAATAAATATTAAACGTAATAAACTAAAACATTTGTATTTATTTCAGCCATATGATGAATCAATATTAAAAAAAATTTTTTAATATGAAATACAATTATTAATAAAATAAAAACTTACATAGACATAACACAACAAAATTACAAAAATTTGAACTGACATTAATGCAAGGCTAGGCAAAGTTTATTTGTATAGCACATTTCATACACAATGGTAATTCAAAGTGCTTTATATAAAAGGAATTAAAATAAACATAACAAACATAATCACAACAATAAAACAAGGAATGTGGAAATTTTAATGTAATTAATATTAATTATTAATATTTTACATTTTAAAAATGAATTAAAACAGTAAAGAAAAAATGATTGTACCTAAAATGCAGTGCAATGAGAACATAATAAGAGTTATGAGTGGATTGCACTTGTTGTGAGTGAACCCTTGGTATTTCTAACTGACTTGATCCTAATGATCTGAGTGGTCTGCTTGATTTATATTCAGTGAGCATTTCTGCAATGTATTTAGGTCCTAGTTCATTGAGTGATTTATAAACGAGTAAAGCCAGTGTAAGGACCTGAGGGGGATATGCTCAGATTTTCTAGTTCTTGTCAGAATCGTTGCAGCAGCGTTCTGGATGAGCTGCAGCTGTCTAAGGGTCTTCTTTGGAAGGAGACCATTACAATAATCCACCCTGCTGGTGATAAAGGCATGATCAAGTTTCTCCAAGTCTTGACTGGAAACAAAACATCTAATTCTTGTAATGTTTTTGAGATGCTAGTATGCTGATTTAGTTACTGCTTTGACAGGACTACTAAAACTAAGGTCGGTCTCCAGAATCACCCCAATATGTTTTACTTGATTTTTAGTTGTTTGACCCCTAGAGTCAAGGTATGCATTCACCTTGAGAACTTCATCTTTGTTTCCAAATGCAATGACTTTAGTTTTCTCCTTGTTTAACTGAAGAAAGTGCTGGCAAATCCAATTGTTAATTTCTTCAATGCATTGGCACAGGGAGTTGTAGTCATTTGGTGATAATGCTAGGTAAACCTGGGTATCATCTGCATAGCTGTGATTTGGCTCTTTCTCATTATTTGACTCAGAGGGAGCATATACATGCTGAACAAGAGCAGTGCAAGAATTGAGCCTTGTGGGACTCTGCATGTCGTGGATGTCCACTTCGACTTTTGAGGGCCATCCCAGAAAGCCCGACCCAGTTTTCCAGTCTCTGTAGAAGTATGTTATGATCGACAGTGTCAAACGCAGCACTGAGATCTAATATTACAGCACTGATATTTTACCAGAATCAGAATTTAGGCAAATATCATGTATTATCTTTATAAGCGCTGTCTCTGTGCTGTGATGCAGTTGGAAACCAGATTGAAAATTGTCCAGGTATCCATTTGTGTTTAAGTAGTTGTTCAGCTGATTAAAAAGTTTGGAAAGGTCCCAGAAAGAAGTGAAGCGTTCACTACTTCCAAGAGATCTGCTTCTTAACAGTTAAATGCACTTTTGAAAAAAGATGTGGGAAGTGTGTCGAGGTAGCAGATTGACGATTTAGGGTGCTGTTCAAGTTAACATTTAACAAATTAACATTATTTAATATATTATAAATTAACACAAATGATCATGAATCCATAATACTATAGTTGTAAATGACCAGATTAAGATTAAAGCCCGATTTTTTTAAAAACGGTTGTTCATTTACTGATATTATTGTTTTTTCTATCCATGTCTTTCCAGTCAAGCATTTACATTTCTTTTTAATTGTTTGCATCTTTCCCCCATTGTCATTTCTAATCCTGCCATTTTCCTCATCTTCTCTGTATTTTTGCTGTCCCTCTGCACAGCCATGCCATTCTCGCGAAGCTTCCTGTCTGAAGATCAGCTGCTGTGCTCCATCTGTTTAGACGTGTTTGATAATCCGGTGTCCACACCATGTGGCCACAGCTTCTGCATGACCTGCATCGGCCACTACTGGGACTCGGTGAAGCACTACCAGTGCCCCCTCTGCAAGCAGACCTTCAAGAGAAAGCCCGATCTCCACATTAATCGAACTCTCCGCGAGATCACCGAACAGTTCAAGCGCATGCAAGGAAAACCCAGGGGCCTCTGGAGGGCACGGGGCAGGTAGAGATGCTGAGGAAGGCGTAAGAAATCATGACTCAGTGGATGGGACTGTAAGGCCCGGCCAACTTCCAGATTATATTCTTGAGGAAATGAAGCGGAGACTCACAAGGCACAGAGCACACAGCAATTCTCTGACCTCTCACAATGAAACGAGGTCTGAACAAACTGTCACACCAAACACTGAGAGAACTAGTGACACCCAGCCGTCTGGTTTTACCAGACAGCTGTCCCTACGAAGGTATACCCTGAGTGGGGCAGCAGATGCCATGAAAGTGCCCCTTTGTCCAAAACATCACCGTAACCTGGAGCTGTTCTGTCGGTCTGATCTGGAGTGTATTTGTGTCGAGTGTGGACAAACGGAACACCAGTCTCATGACATCACATGTGCCGAGAAAGAGTGGCAGAGTCATAAGGTAGGATAAAATGAAGAATAAGCAACAACAGGTACTAACAGAAAATCTGTAAAAGCCTTCACATATAAACCAACCAATGGCCCCAAAACCTATTATTACTTAAGTCACTTTAAAAATATGTGCATTTTGCAGCATGTTCTGAGTTTTAGCAGTGACTTTTAACCAACTGGTGTCACTTAGTATACTGTAGATCATCAATAACTGGTTATAAATTAAAATAAAATAATAGAAAAGTATGCTTGTGTTATTGATCTTTAAAACAAAACACAGCAAAACAATAAACACACAAAAAAGTAAAAATAATTATTGTGCTGTCTTTGAAAAATACTGAATAGTAAGGTAGGATTGAATGAGGAATAACTAAGAACTGGTACTGAACTGATACTGAAACTTTTATCAATGTTTTAGTTTTAACAATGACTTTTCACCAACTGGTTCATTACATTAACTGTTTTTTAATAAGACGATACTGTCTGCATACCTTTTGTCTTAATTTTTAAAAAGTATAAATTCTGTTTGAAAAGTGTGTTTATTCGATCAGCGAGTCTTACTAAATAAAATAAAATAAATGATGAAATAACAAAATAAAACAAACAAAATATATAAAGCGACCATAAATAAATGTATTGTTTTGTGCTTGTGTTTTGTAAACAAACAAATTAAAATGAAACCTTGTTTGAAAATTGTGCTTGTGCTATCAAGCTTTTGAATGAATAAATAAATGTAACATTTCTTGTTTGAAAGGTGTGATTGTGCTATCAATATTTAAAACAGATAATAATAAAAATACAACTTGGTTTGATTTAGTTAACTATTCCCATGGTGTTCATACATAGTCAGAAAAACTTTTGCAAACATTGTACCTCCAGGGGTACAACAGCTTATCAATGCCCTCAAAAGGACACCTTTGTACTTTCTTTACCCCTAAAAGGTGCATATTAATACCCTTCAATACTCATTAATTATAAGGAGAAGTAATACCCTTAAGGTAGTAATATATACTCTTTGGGGACTAACATGCACCCTTTATATATAAAGGTGTCCCTTTGAGGGTACTTAGCCTGTGGCAAGCTGTTGTACCTCTAAAGCTACAATTTTAGCATTTTTGTCTGAGTGTGTATAATTGGAAGTGTGGCTTAAGTGTCCACATACTTTCTGGGTCCACTGATTATTACGGATCTTTGGCCACTACTATTAGGCCTATTCAAAAACAAGAAGTTGTCACTTAAAAACAAAATATTACATAGGATGTATGGAAATAATACATGAAGCATTGACATATAAGTACTTGTTTGAACTGGTAAAATCTGGGGCACTTCCTGCTACATCATTTCCTGTTTCCTTTCACACAGATGAAGATTGGTATCACAGAGACCAAGATACAGGAGATGACCAAAGAGAGGATGCAGAAAGTGGACGAGATCAAACAATCAGTAGTTGACATCAAAGTAAGTAACGCAGTAGCTTCACTTGTTTTTTTCATCCCACACCATCAAAAATCCCCAAAGTCTTAGTGAAAAGTGAACAGTTATGGTTTTAATATCAGCTGATATTTAGTGATACCAAGCATGACATTTGGCCATACAGTATCAGGGTTTTTCATCACCCTTAATTCTAGATATATGATGAAAACCTTCCATCATCCTTGCTTCTGCTTCCCCCTTGCTCCAGATGTTGTCAGAGCATGAAGTGCAGCGCAGCATGCAGCTGTTTGAAGAGGTGATACGCTCTCTGGAGCGCAGTCAGGCCGGGCTGCTGGAAGTGACTGAGATGAACCGTCGCTCAGCAGAGCACCAGGCTGAACTCATGATCAGAGAGCTGGAGCAGGAGATCACAGAGCTGAGGAGGAGAAGTACGGCGTTAGCTAAACTGGCCCAGACTGAAAATTACATCACCGGACTGAAGGTCTGTAATGTTGTTATGTGTCAAGACAACATACACATGCCTTAGGCATCAGATTTCATTTGAGTAACAGACTGTCCAGGTCATCTTTTCAGCCTCTTCTCTTCTACTATTTATTTTATTTTAAATGTCATAGAGACAGAAGTGGGTAGGGCAGTGCAATTAATCGCATGCGATTCTCATGCGCATCTTGTCAGTAAAGCCGGCTCCGTGATTAGTGGTAAATCTCCATCACCTGTTTTAAAATGGAGCGGCAGTTAATACACAGAGCTGTAGTTCACTGACAAGCTACACGATATCGTTCATAATCGAATGTGATTCATCTGCGATAATGAACGCGATATTGCCTAGCTTTTCATATGCTATATATATATATATAAATAAAAAAAGCACACTACCTATCAAAAGTTTTGGGTTGGTAATTTTTTTTTTAAAGTCTCTAATGCTCACCAAGGCTGCATTTATTTGATTAAAAAATCAAGTAAAACTAATATTGTTTTATATGTTGGATAACTGTATGTTGTTACAGTGTAATGATGGATGATTTTTAAAATGTAATTGTTTTCTGTTATGGAAAAGCTCAATTTCAAGAAAACATTTTTATTATCATTCTCATAACTGAAAATAGTTGTGCAGCTTAAACAAAAAGGGATTTTGGGGGATTCTTTAAAAAATAAAGTTCAAAAACAGCAGTTATTTGATGTAAAGTCGATGTAATAGTCTTTACTGTCACTTTTAATCAATTGAGTGCATCCTTACTGAATGAAAAGTATTGCTTTCTTTCAAAAAATAAAAAAATCTCACTGACCCCAAAGCTTTGATCAGAAGTGTAAATAAATAAATTAGTTTTCAACCTGACACATAAAACCTATATTTAAAGTTAAATATAAAATAGACATTTAACAGTTTATTGAGCTGCTATATTTAATATTTAAAATATATTTACCAATCACCTTTCAGTTTGCCAGGGGAGTAAAAAATGCTATTATGCTATTTTACAACGGTAGCAGTCAATGAAGGCAAACTTTTGACTATGGGAGAGAAAATAAGCATGACTTGGCAAAAAAATCAAGCTCAACGATTGATCCTGGGGCGAGTTACATAACCTTAGCCACCATGTTAAGACTGTGTTTTAAGAACTAGTTTGACCAACTAGCAGTTGCCAATGGGTAATCAGTCTTACTTTTCCAATACAAATAAGACCAATTTACCTTTTCATAACTGAATTAAAAAAAGTTATGATCAGTCTTGAAGAAAAAAAAATAGATGACTAACTTTTTAAGACTAAACAGTTTATGCAACCGGCCCCTGATCTTCCTCAACAGGGCTACTGTGACTTCAGCACTCCGATGTCAATGAAAGACTGGACAGGCGTCTCACTGACCTGTAACCTTGGAACTAAAGCAATTTACACCTCTGTATGTCAGCTACTGGAACAGTTTAAGGAGGAGCTTCAGAAAGGACCTGCAGTCTGTGAGTGACAGCAGTCAGGCAATACACTACAGTGCCATCTAGTGGCAGATGGAGAACTTACTGCATGTGTTTTCTTTCTGCTCTAGGCCTGTCTGTGTCCGCTAACCAATCACTGGTGAAGTCACACACAAGTAAGACTTCTGCAAGCAAGTGTTCGTCTTAACATGATTCATTATTTAACTGTGGATCTAGAATTACGAAATGCATTTTTAAACTTCATCTTTTCAATAACAATGATCTTATTGTAATGTTTTGCAGAAGTGAAGAGAATACAGGAATATGCAGGTATGTGTAAGAGATTACATTTTATTGCAGTGTATATATAAACAGGTGCTATAAAGTTTTTTTTTCTCAAGACGTGATAACAGGAATGCCCTGTTATGTGTAAAGTCCTAAATTGTTGAGATAACAGTTTATTGATTGTTAATTCTTGCACATCACATCTGTATCCCTTTAAGGCCATACGAACTTCAGTTCTGTTGTGCTTGTGCAAGTTGTTCTTGGCTTGAATGTTTCTGGCCATTTGGGAACTGTGCTATACTTAATCTAAAACTATGTCAAACTGCATTTTCTAGTTTGCTTAATCATTTCTCATTTTATTTAATGAATTATTATGCACATGCTTATGTTAATCAAGACAAATCATATATTCCTGTGCATTATACTTTCTAAACTTTTAGTTTAAATTAACTAAAATTAATAACATTTTATATAATTAAATTTACGTATAGCACCAAATTTTTAAATGTGTAATTTACTTAAAATGTATAATTTATTCATGTGGTGGTAACGCTACAATTTTAGCATCATTACTCCAGTCGTCAGTGTCACATGATCCTTCAGAAATCATTCTAAAATGCTGATTTTAGTGCCCCCACATCTATAGTATAATATATATAGTCAGTGTTAAACATCATATATATAAAAAGATAATTATTTAAACTTTTTACACCAGTGGTTGTGACCCTGGACACCAACACTGCTCATCCTCGTCTGATCCTATCAGAAGACAAGAAGAAGGTGTGGTGTGGTGAAAGGCACCAACAAGTTCCCAACAACCGTGAGCGCTTCGACCGTGTAGTCTGTGTCCTGGGCTGCGAGGGATTCACCAGTGGCCGGCACTACTGGGAGGTGGAGGTGGATGGAAAGACTGACTGGGACCTGGGAGTAGCGAGTCATTCCTGCAACAGGAGGGGTAAGATCATAGTCAGCCCCAGCAACGGCTACTGGTTTCTTAGCTTGCGGGACAAGAACAACTATGCCTTCAGGACTGAGCCTTCCACTGCCCTACGCCTCAGCCAGAGACCTCAGAAGATAGGGCTGTTTGTGGACTACGAAAAAGGCCAAGTGTCCTTTTATAATGTGGACGCAAAGATGCACATCTACACCTTTAAGGACAACTTTTCGGAGACCATTTATCCATTTTTCAGTCCCTGTACCAATAAAACAGGCAAAAATGATGCTCCGCTGGTGATCACACCTGTCCTTCTGGATTGAACAGTGAAATGGAAACGTTTTATGAGCAAACATATGGTTCAAAATCCTTTTTTTGCCCTTGTACAGTAAATGATGTGTCTGCTGCCACATTGCCACTTCATTTTCATTGATAACATAAAAGCTTGGATCGTACGTTAGAGCATACGTCCAAGTTTTAGCTTTGTTTTCCTATTATGCTATTAGTCTACAGTCCTCATACATTATATGTACAATGCCTGCATGCTACTGGTTAAACTACCTTTCAGTCATTACCTTAAGCAAATATGAAAACAATAACAAAACAAAGCCAAATCCCAGACATGTTATGCAATTTAGAAATCCTGGCCAGGACATGTCCGGGAAAAAGGGGGCCTTGTTAACTCTACTTTTACTGCTCAACGTCTTTTATACAAACAGATATGCTAATTTACCTCAACAGGAGTTTTTAATTAATCTTCTCTCCAGGATGGAAAGACTAAAATAAAACCGGATATGTTTCTTAAACAAGACTGCACTGCAATCCACTATAACAACAAATAGCCATTACTTTTCAGGCATTAAAGAGACAGTGAATACTTTAATACAAGATGAGTATTAGTAAATCCATGTTGTTTCGTTTGCAAATTTGCTTCATCCACTGTTGCAGGCCTATACAGTTCATTTGGACTGTTCTGAAATGTAGCCTATTTCTCACACACTGCACTTTAAAGTTTCTGTTACCATGAGTGTACTTGGACATGATGAAATAAACATTACGGTTTCAGATGACAAGTTTCTGCTGGTAATTTCTTACTTTATAACACCCCCTCCCCCCATCTCTCTTTTTTATATACCTCAGTATCAAGACTGGGCCCTATTTCACAACAGTGGAGTGAGACTAAAGTTTTACTGCTTGTACTTACATAATACAATTATAACCACCTCGTGTCTGTTAATGACACTGTAATCCACACTAACTGTCTTTACATTGTTGTTTTTACCGCTCTTGGTTACTCCCAAACCAAATCCTAACGGTATTTTCTCTGTGTGCATCGTTCGTGTTGCAGCATGTCAAAAAGTAACTGTCGGAGAGAAAATACCCGAGGCAGTGCTGACTGGAGACGCGAGGCTGCGTTTCCTCAACGCGCCGCCAGGTGGAAGACTACTGGTTTTATAACTGCACTTTTTTATTGGCATATAAAACTACATAACGCAAACTTCACAGATGCTGACCTGCCAAGAGATGCCACTGCCAATCTGTTGGACTGATCCACGTGGAACATATAAGGGAGACCCAGGATACTCACATCAGCAGTATCTCAGTATCTATTGTTCTGTATTTATTAGTCGTTTTACTGTTTACGTTTGTCTGAGAAGCATATAATAGAATGCTTAACGGTAGTTTCCACTGTGCAATGGATCTTCAAAAGGTCATAGTGTGTTCAAAAATATGTTTTTGTTCTTTTTGGACATCAATAGAAGAAACGTTTTGTTTTTTTGCCAAAATTTTAAGGTAGGCTATGTGTCTATTCAGGAATTTACTTTCAAAAGTAAATATAGAATGAGAATTATTCACTAGTAAAATTGTGACATCTAGTCCTATCTTTTTATATGCTTTTTTTCACTGATAAAAGGGGGAAAAAACGAAAAGGTATAGAACCGGTAAAACATCTGAAAATTCCCCCATTTTAACATTTTTAGGGTGTTGATTTTTAATTGTATTTAATAAATAATTTTGTTTTTCCTTTTCTCTGACACCAGTTATTTCTGTGGTTTAATGTTAGTTATATTTGATACTATCACCTCTAAAACATGACTAAAACTAATTTAATACTTGCATCTGAAATTGCAAAAGTGACTTGTGCAGCATCTGTAAATATGTCAATGGAATTCATCAGATAGAAATGTGCATTCAAGGTCTACTATAAGGAAAATGAATAAAATATGAATTGTGGTCAGACATTAAGCAAAAATACTCAAAATATTTAAAATGTTGTAGCAATAATGCTCTGTGGTGAATTCCTTTATAGTTTTATTTTTGAATACTTTATATGTCATTGATATTTTGTGCTCAGTTAATATATTCGGTTCCGAAAAGTTTAAATATCCAGATATCATGCTTAACTACTGTCAGGTGCTTATATTTACTGCCTCAGAAGTGTATGTTGTTGAATGTGTAGCTAATATGAAATATGATTTCATTAAAATTATTTAATTAAAGCTCTAAAAAACACTGAACATACAGAAAACACTAAAAAATTAATTAAAACTCTTAAAATTCCCTAATAATTATCATTATTTTCAGCTACTTTTTTCATTTTGATTTGATGACTACCAGCTATAATGATCTTCATAATTAAAATTACTTTATTTAATTGATTCATTTGAAGTACTTGACATAAATGGCCAGAACACTGGTTTGAAGACATGCCCTCATAAGGTAAAAGAAAAATGCATCAAAACAATTCCACATGGCAAATGCTGCCACTTAATAATAAAGAGAAACAAAGATAGTGATGAGAATTAATAGCTATAAAGTATTCCAGGAAGTTCAACAGATGATTGAAGAGAAAATAGCATCATGTGAACTCATCATGGAAGAAATCACAGGTGTAACAAGCCAAGCAGGAATGCACAACTGACATAACAAAAAAGGCAAAATGAGAGAGCATGTGTGTGTGTGATGACTATTACCATATTTCAATGGTAGCGAGCATTCCTCACTAATACACTCTAGAATGTGGATCTGTGAGAAGAGTTTTTCCGAACTACCTTTTAAGACCGCAAATCGATTCTAGTCAACAGGTGTGACGCACGCTAAAGTCATGTCACTCAAATACTGTGACAGTAATACATGCTGGTCGCAACTCCACCCAGCTGTGGAAAAAAACATAGCTTTAGTAAAAGTCACTACCAGTCATTCCTATGGCTTTGAAGTGAATGAAGCAAAGCAAGACGAGAAGAAGAGAAATGGGGGAAGGGATAGGGTGATTGTCAGAGAAATGGTCGTAGGCCGTCTATCAAGTTGAGCTTGAATGTATTGACTCTTGCCCTCCTACCAGCTCTACTTGCATGGCAGCCAACGTCTCCGTCTTTGAGACCTATGTTTGTAACAGTCAGGTTACAGTATACGACTTCCTTCTTGGGGCTGAACTGATTTATAACGACTTGTAGAATGCAAGGCCTGCAGAGTCTGGAAACGTTGATTGTATTGTCACGTATAGATCCCTGGCTAAAAGTTTCAAATTGTGATAATTTCTCAGAATAAGTATTAAAGAGCAGTTTTAGTGAGGGATGGATTGAGAGGCTGATTAAAAGCCAAATGTTCAGCCTCAACCACTCCAACAGCCCAAACAGCATACCTGTCATTCTGCACACCTACACTCCTTCTTTCACTCAGTCTTTCTCTTTCTCATTTGTGCTATCATGTCTTCATCTTTCCACCTGTTTGCATGTTTTTTTTTACCTCAGCTGTTTTATATATTGTTCTCTCCTCCCATTATCTGGGTCATTTACAGCTAACGCACATGTCTGAGGAAAAATAAGCATGTAAAGTTTGCTTTTCATATCATTCAAGAACTCTGCAGGCCTAAGTAGCCAACAGCATGATCATTTTTGGAAATAGTATGTTTACTACATGGTATGGTTCCTGTGGCTCAGTGGTAGAGCATTGCGTTAGCAGCGCAAAGGTTGTCGGTTCAATTCCCAGGGAACACACATACAGACAATAAAAATGTATAGCTTGAATGCACTGTGAGTCGCTTTGGATAAAAGCGTCTGCTAAATGCATACAAATTTTTAAATGTACTAACACATTTCGGCTTAAACGAAACTGCAAAACTGCTGCTATTGTCTTCAGAAACATGCATGCCAACACGAAACCCCTGGAACTGAGTATTTTGCTAATAGTTTAATTAGCATCATGATGAACTGCTGTTTTGTGTACTCTTGTGGTTCTTGTTTGTTTAACTGTGGTTATCAATTGCCTCATTAATAAGGTGTGAAATGCTGGGGGGATTAGACCTCAGACGTTTCAATGCAACATAGTTAAAGTTTTATTTTCAGAGGAACAAACAGCATGCAGTTGTATTTGGCAATCAAACTTTTATTACAGACTCAAGATCCAGATTTAAAAAGACATTTGACAACATATAAAACCTATAGCATCTATCACAGACATAAAGAGTTACAAAATACAGCAATGCTAGTGTCTCCACAGCTTTGACTGATATCGTGTAGTAATAACCCCTATATTTGATAAACCCACAATAATCACATTTTTAGAAGCATTAAGCCGACAGATAAATCTATGCATAGGATTTCGTAACAGTGCTTTAAAAGTGATTACTCTTGCACTCACAAACATTTCACGTGCACTATGCCATCTAGGCCTCCTTAGTACGATTCTCATTGCATCATTATAAGCTATACTTACAGCTTCTGTAAACTAGATGCTCTGTAGTTACACCACAAATGAGCAGTATAAAGTGTTGTACAATATGCTTTAAAAAGTGACACCTTCACCTCATCTGAACAAAAACTAAACTTACGTAAAAGTATATTCGCCTGCATATACATCATACGGCGTTGCCTTTCAATATCCTCATCATCTGTCATGCGTTCGGTGATAAAATATCCAAGGTATTTTACTTTCGCACATACAGTGAGACTCTTAATTGTTAGACTACTTTAAAACTGGAAAATGTATACTTTTATCCTCTTTAGGCAGTTGAGTTACAAAGAAATGATCACATCACTGGCTGTTCCCATATCTAATGCTTGGTCTAATGAACAATACACAAATTTGAGTTAGTTTCTACACTAAACAAACAAACAAACAAACAAACAAAAAGAGCTGTTTCGTCCATGTTTAAATGCATATGCGCACTTAAGAGAAAACGCCAAAGAAGAAACTACACAGTCTTTCAGTTTTTTGTACATGACGTAACAGGTAACTTTAACTGTAGTAAGATTTATTTTAGCTCGTTTTTAATCACATCTTGCCTCGCTTTCTCACGAGTACCTCTACATTCACTTCGCTGCCGCCTTGAAGCGGAATTGTTCAGGGGAGGGGAGACAGAGAGAGTAAAACCGGTTGGACAGGTAACGCAGAGGCTGGACTGGGTCGGGTTTGTTGTCACCGTTATATTCAGACGCATGCGCATTGTTACCTGTTTCCTCATGAAATGTGTACCTGCGCTCTAATGAGCCACTGAAATTCGTTTTGTAGTGCGTCGGTTGAGCAGTTTGGAATATTTACCTGCCACAAACATCACCTCCCACCTTGACGAAGACACCTAGCTGTGTCTTAAACTACCGGACCGGGTGAATTTCGCGAAGACTTCGTGAATTCAGAGTAGCGGAAGACGGCGGAAGGTGTAAGCAGAAGCGGGTGAATGTAGTGGGAAGCTCCACGGAAACCTGGACAGGTACAAAGAGTCGAGAAGTGTGCGTATAGAGCGAAGAACTCGGCTTTGCTTTGCCAAACTGAGGAAAAGGCAATTGGAAACACCATCTAATAAGGACTTTACACTTGTTTTGTATTGTGGAGCAGTTTTTCCAAAAGTAAGTCGGTGTTTAAAAGCCTGCCGTTTAATTTTGAGACATAGCGGGGAAGGAACTCAGGAATAGACCATGCCACGAGCTTTCCTAGTGAAGAAAACGGCAAATTCACCCGGTAAGAGAAACTGGAGAGATCTACCAGATCGTGAACGCGGAGACATTTATATTCCAGGTGAGTAGCCTACAAAAGTAACAAAAGCCTAAACACTTTTTATCTCAATCTGGATAACGGTACAGATGCATCGAATGTCACATTCAGTGACACAACAGTTTATTCCCAGGTAGTCGAGCGGGGGTTAAGTAACAGACCTTATTAACAGCTTATTTTGTTTTTACTTTTATTTATTTTTTTTACTTTTTTGTGTTTTGCGTAGCTTTCTTTTATAGTAGCATACACTATTAAAAAACTATTTAAAAAAGTCTACCTAAATTTTACAATTTCTTTGTGTGTGATATTTGTGTGTGAACTAAAAATGCTCTTATAAATGAGTTTGTGTGTAAGAGGGCCGTTATTGCTCTTTTAGTTGACCTTCAGACCCAACTGTCTTCCTTATAACATGAAACTCATTGCAAGAGAGTACGGTGCCAGTGGCCTACACAAAACGTTTAGTGCTCTGAAATTAAAGCACATATAGCATAAGTATTTCTCTTTCTTTTCTACTGAAAGTTGATATATTAGAATAATTACTAATCACTGGAATCACTTTTAGATAGGCTATTGGATGATATTTATTTAGGCTACTTGTATTACAACAAGTTAATGATAAGTGCCTCATTTTAACTGTTTTTGGAGGTAAACAATCCGGCTATTGTATCAGGCGGGTCACTTAACGGAATAGACTCCGTTCATGATGAGCCCCTTCTTCAATCTATACACGGATCATTATATTACTGGCGTTATGAGATATTCTGAAATATTTCTCTGTAGAGACATTCTAAAATATTACGGTTAACAGTTAAAGATTAATGTGTATAGGCTAGAAGAAATTTGTCATTTTAAAAGAATGCTTTCAGATGTTTTTTGTTACTCAGCCCGCGGGTTTTTGTGAAAGTGAAATCCTTTTGCATAACAACCCATTCATAAACTGAACCAACTTGAAACAGAGACATTTATAGCATTGATTCAAGCAGGTATGACAGGAGGTTGTTTTTCCATTCGTTGCCATAACGATCACCGAGTTGTTTAATTAGCCTATTCATAAAGCGGGTTTAATCGTTGATTAAATTGATTCTGATATTCTTCTTACAGCAATCCTGACATGAACGTTTAATCTTTCTTTTTTCTTTCTTCTCAATGCAGCCTCCGTTTGAACGCGTCGTGGTGCTGTAGTTTGGGTTTGGGTTAATGTTTACAGCGGTGAAGGAAATAACGGGCTTCGCCGCGCTGTCTCTCTTTTCCCGCTACACCCTTAGCAAACACACACACAGCGAGTGTACCTTTCACCTCACTTTTCGATATCAGCTGAACAAACCCGGAGCACAGGCATTGTTGTATATTTATCGACGTCGCCTATACCCATTTTATGACTCTTGTTTGAACCCATTCGTTAACATAGTTTCGTTCTTTTAAATTGTTTTATTCTACTTCGACTTGCATGTAACACAAAGAAACGATCAAATTGACTTTGAAGCTTTGATAACAAGGAATTTAATAATTTGAAAAATTATAATAATAATATTAATAATTTAGAAAATCTATATTAATTACAAACTTGCTTTACATTGCTTGGATCATGGATGACTGATTGGATCAGGCTATTGCAGACTTTAGGCTATATTGCGTAAAATATCAAGATATGTATTTTTTATAGTTTATGCATTTAATTTAAATATTTTTTCATTCATTAAAAATAGCTTTATCAAAATTGAATAGAGTCGAATATCTATTTGTGCTATTTAAGATCAAATCCGTTCATGTTATTGTTGTGGTGTGCTGTCTGTGAAGGGAGGGGTTGGCAAATATCAGGGCAAAGGCAAAAAGAAACAATCACTGCTATGAGCTGTTTTTACGTGTAGTCTGTTAAAAAGTAGTAATAATAATCAAATATAACTATATAGCCTACAAGTAATGTTTATAAATTATACAGACATTCTGGTCTTTTCAGCTCTGAAACAACTAAGCTGTCATTTGGTTTCAAGTCTAAACTTAGGTTATATGGTCGTTATGAAATATAGATTGTTGCATGTTACCGTTAGGCACTGCACACATCAGATATTTGCATTATAATTTGCAACCCAGTTGATTGTTCCACACCAGAATCAACAGATTCATTGTTCAGGCCACTAGTATTAGTGTTTTGGATCATCTGAAATCTCCATGCAACCAATGTTGTCTCTCTATCTCTCTCTCTCTCATGTGACCTAATAATCTCTTCAGTAGATGTGTGGGGTATGATCGAACAACCTTTTAGGAAAGAACAGGATAGTTTACCGGCAAACATTTGCAGATTATCCATCTGATGTATTGTGTCGCATGGAGATTTGTATAAAGGGAGCTCGAGCCTGTGCCTCTAGCTCAGCTGGTCTGACTGGTAAAGCAGTAACAGGAGTGGTTTGACTTCAGCCCGGCACAATACACTCACACACTCATGCGCACCAGCTAACCCACCCACTCACACTTGCATTCTCACACACCTGGCCCGGAGGCACAACTGTCCCCCTTAGCCTCGAGAGCCACATACACACCCAGTTTCTGATTGTCTAGCAATCACATCCTTCATCTTCAGCTATGTAGGATGTAATCCACACTTGTTCACAAAGCCAAGATGTTATGCTGGAAAGATTTGCACACCATGCGCCTGTCATTATTTGTCTTCTTTACACAATACTCGGGCCAGATATGCAAAGCAAATATTGTGGTAACACAATGAAGGATGCTTTTTTGCTCTCAGTTTGCACTTCTAAAATCTGATGCCAACGTGTCTTTCTTTTCTTCCAGTCTCCATGGGTCCCATTGCACTTCGAGAGGATACCGAAGCCAGTCCGGCAGAGGTGGCGCTGTGCCTGTCCACTCGCAAGGACCACAGCATGTACACATACAGCCAAATGTACACCCATGACCCCGGTGCAGTGGTTCCTGCGGCTGAGCTCCCATCTTGCACTGCTCTGGGCCAGAGTGCAGAGACCGAGCACATCCGAAGCGCACACAACAATACGTATGTGCGCACTAAAATAAAGGTGAGGCTTCTGTAAAATGTTTACTTTTACTATGTTGATCTAAGGTCTAGTTACGGCGGCAATAAGCTCATATTCAGCTGCGGAGCCATTGCCACCGTTGGACATAATTGATTTGCAAATTGCTTGTGTGTGTGTGGGTTATACTCGTATCACTTTACTAGTCTGAATGTTTACACTACCACTCATTTCATCTTTGTTTGTTCTCTCGCTGCAGGTTACCACAGGTGAGCTTCCCAAAGAGCTTCCACCTATTGTTCCTAGCATAACTACAAGTCCACCTGCTTCTATAGCGACACCTTGCTCCCCTCCTGCCGCTAAGTCGCCTTCAGTGCAGTCGAGTGGTGGTACTTATGTTTGCCAGGTGTGTCAAAAAGTTTTCCAGTTCCAGCGCATGCTAAACAGACACCTGAAATGTCACAGCGAGCAGAAGAGACACCCGTGCGACTTTTGCGGAAAGGGCTTTAACGACACCTTCGATCTCAAGAGGCACGTCCGCACACACACAGGTAAGTGATGACCATCTGTTTGTGATGAAAACGGAAGTAGCCACAAATAATTGGGTGCTGATTGGATTCTGAGATGTTCACTGCAATTTCACTGGAAGATTTAAAACATTGAGGTCAAAAAATATTTTTAATATATAGATAGACTAAAGGTAAAAAAAACGCTTAGTTCAGATTTGTAAATGATTTTTGAAAAAAGACCAAAGCTGCATTTATTTGATTTAAAAATACTGTAAAAACTGTAATATTGTGAAATATTATTAGTATTTAAAATAACTGTTTTCTATTTGAATATATTAAAAATTTTATTTTATTCATGTGATGCAAAGTTTAATTTTCAGCAGCCATTACTCCTATCTTCAGTGTCACATGATCCTTCAGAAATCATTCTAATATGCTGATTTCCTGTGCATATTATTGAAAAATTATCATTGGGAATAAATTCTTTAATTATCGTTTTTATTATTATCAATACAGAAAACTGAAATCATGATACATATTTATTTCCAGGGTTCTTTAATGAATAGAAAATTCAAAAGAACAGCATTTATTTGAAATAGACATCTTCTGTAACAATATAAATGTCTTTACCGTTACTTTCGATCAATCAATTTAATGAATTCTTGCTGAATAAAACTTTTGAAAGGTACAGTTCTCACAAAAAATAAGAATTTAACCATTTTAACAAGAAAAAAAAAAATCTTGAAATGAAATATTTCTTGATTAACTAATAAGCATATTAGTTAAAAACAAACAATTTGAATACTTTTTTTTATTAGAAGAAAAAGTGCTATGTTATACCAACAGGCAAAACTCCCACATTTTTCAAACAAGAGTATTCTTCTGTTCCTCCTGTAGGTGTTCGTCCGTACAAGTGCAATGTCTGTGAGAAGGCCTTCACTCAGCGCTGCTCTCTGGAGTCCCACATGAAGAAGATTCATGGTGTCCTGCAGCAGTATGCTTACAAGGAGCGCCGCAACAAGCTGTACGTCTGTGAAGAGTGCGGCCATACAGTTTCTACCCAGGATACATTGCTGCGCCATCTCCACACTGAACATCCAAACAGTGCCCTCCTGCGGGCCAAGGGGGCACGAAGACAGTCACCAATGATGAGCGCTACCGGTGATGACACCTCCCAACCTGGTTCCCCTCTCTCTCCTAATAGTGATGACACTGTAGAGTCAGGTGGGAGGTAGAGAAAGGGATGCTTCCTAAAAAAAATATATGTATATATATAAAGGGGTGTGATTAATGTGCATTCTGATGATTTATTGTTTCATTCAGAAAACAGACATGAGGGAAGAGGGAATTTAAAAAGGGAAAGTGAAGTCATGCAAAATGCTGTTTTAATGACAGTACCCTGAGATTCAGTTTACACTTTTGCTGCAGAATCCGGCTGTACTTTTCCCTGTGAAACACACAAAAGCAGACAGCATAAGTATGCACTACTTCAGTTTACATAATAATATTATAATTATTAAAATAGATGAGATGACCCATAACTCAGGAGAAATACACAGATCAATGTGACAGTAAATAGTAATAATTTTACTGTGTGGGACAATGATTTTATGTAGCAATGTTTCAACACTAACATTAACTCTGCGGCGACTGATAGTTACATATCAGCAGTCCCTGAATGTTTGAAAATACATTTTGAAAGGAAATTAAATTTGTGTTGTTGATTTACTACTGTATGTAATATTACATAAATTTATCATAAACGATTTATATTTATCTTGGTGTAGTTTTATATTTTCCTGGGTATGTTTTTTGCTAGATTTTATACATTTACTTTCACATGTAACAACCTTTAATACTTGTAATACTGTGTTTTTTGGGTTGAATTTTTTTTTTTTTACTTTTTATAATCAAATGCATCATATGTAATAACATTTTAATTTCTAGATAAATTAAGTAGGCTCTGTGGCAATCTATAACAACACACCTATACAATAAATGTGTTTTTGTTGATGGTTTAAAAATAAGTGTGATTCATTCTCTCCTATTATTTTGGGAACATGCTATCAGAAACCCGGCTACTTACTCAGAACTTAATTATTATGTTATAAAGTCTATTCTATGAATGATTGCATGCATGCATACAGTTATGGAGGCAGATTAGACCAATAAAGCATTTTAGAATTTGCATGCAAGAGAGAATGAATAAGAGACAGCAGAAGAGAAAGAGATGCAGTGGGTGGAGGTTGGTGGATTCCAGATCCTTGTTTGGTCTTGTTCGTGGAATTCAGTGGCTGTTTCATTGTGGGTCCATCAGGCATTAACGGCTCGAAGGTGCCTATCCCTTTAGAACCGTTATTTTCAACAGAACCAACACATTCTGTACCACCCTTTCAAACTGTAGCACTACAAGAATGTCTCGTTTAAAACAAATTAAAGTGAGATTAAATGTTTTTATCAATCCAGCCCAAATTGAGGAAATTAACTAGCCTACTAGTTGTATATTACTGCAAAACATTAATCTAAACATCATCCAGTCATATTGTGTGTGTTTAGACCTCATGCAGAATGTCATGTTTCACAGTTTTCTTAAAATGCACCATCAACCCTTTGAGCGGCGCTACTCGTGTATCGTTGGACGGAAATGACGCAACTACAATACTTTCGAAAACACAAGCGGGGAAACGGTGGGTAGCTAACTAAAGGTAAATATAGCTTCTCAAAACCCCGCAGATAATAATTTTAATTATTTACATGCATTTTAAAAGATGATCACTCTAGGATGTGACATAGTGTGTAATCTGAATCGTAGAACGTCGGTTGCAAGCAAATAACTAAACATGCAAATGCTCATTTAGTTTTCAATGTACATACATAGTATGTGTCCATTCTTGTATAATGAGGTTGAGTCAGTTGCATTACAAATGTATATGCAACATGAATATCTTGTACTTGTTAGGATGTAAATTGCATGTTCGATGCAGATATGCCGACGGATCAGGTGTGTTTGGGTCGGAAGCGCCCTGTCCCTTCATGCCCAAACCCTCTATTCCTGCAGTGGTTAACAGAGTTGCGTGACAGCGCCAAAGAGAAAGGCTTGAAAACGCAGTATGTGTATCAGAAGGTGAGCGACTGTGTTGGATTTACTTTCGAATATCGGATTTAACTGACCGTAAACACGCAAATAACCCCAAAATAACCGATTAAACTTAGCAACTGCAATGCTGTGCGCTTTTTCACAGGCCATAAACTCTTTGAAAAAATATCCTCTGCCGCTGAAAAACGGAAAAGAGGCGAAGATCCTGCAAAATTTCGGCGACGGCATCTGCAAGCTTTTAGACGAGCGACTGCAGAAGCATTCTCGGGAAAACGGTGAGGGACTTCAGTGTAGTGCAGACGTTGATTTTCTCTGAAATGTTTAGAGTATCCACACTCTTTCTTTATCTTAAACAGTTGTTTGAACTGTTAGTGTGTCATGTTTACAGTCTTCTGTTTTATTCCTGAAAGGTTCTGATGCTCAAATCCACTTGGCTACTTCTTGCCATAAGAGCAGCATGGCTTCCTCCAGACAGATGGAGGAACCTCAGAAGCAACCTTCAGGAAACTTTAGTAAACATACGGTTGGTTTAAAAAAATAAAATAAGTTGCTATTACATGTTCGAGTTAATATTAGAAAACGAATAACTTGTTTTGCAGAAGCAAACACAAAAAGAAGTAAGAAAGGAGAAGGGAGCTAAGAAAAAGAGAGAATATGTGCCACAGAAGAGGTCTGGGGGTTATGCTGTACTGCTCGTTTTGTATAGACACACACAAGTAAACAAGCATTTATTTTCATTTACTTTACGTATTTTTTATACATTTTCTAAGGCTGCTAAAAAGGCAGGCATTAATGCACTCTATAAAATGTAAGCGTATTATTTATTTCTAGATGCCTGGCAGTAAAGGCTTTATGTTTAGGAATGAACTACAAACTGAGGCACAGCCCTTGTGTGATAAGTCCTTCACAGTGGTAAGGCAAACAAACACAATTCTACAAAAGACTTGCCGAACTGCTCACTATAACCGCTGCATGTACCCTAACTATGCTGTTTTCCTCTACACACAGCCTGATCTTGGTAGCAAGTACACTGCATGGTCATCAGTTAGCACACTCATTCAGAAAGATCTTCTGGTGAAGACGCACAATCCTGCCAGGTGAGATATAAACTGCAATCACTTCCCTGGATTTCTGCTTTAGCTTGAGTCCAGTTGCTCTTCATCTGTCTCTGTTTTATTTTAGGTATTCATTGACTGATCAGGGTCTGGCTCTAGCCGAGAAGCTGGATTCAGAAGAGACCGGGATGGCTAAAGAACATGTGGAGCAAATGAGTGAAGAAGAAGAGGACACTCGGGATGGACCAGATGTTGTAGACCTGACTTTAGAGGAGGAGGAGCAGGAAGAGAAAGAGAGTTGGTGAGTAGTAGCAGGTTGGCTTTTGCATAATTGCAAGGACGTTTCTAAAATGTTTTGCATGTTGGGAGGGTATGAAGCAGTGCCGTAGTGGCATATTAACTGTATCGTTCGCCAATAGGTCCAGCAAGTCTTCAGAAAGGCCTGCCACAGCTCTTTCTGTAAACCAGGCCAGAGGTCACGTCCCTCAATCAGATGTCACAGGAAAATCCCAGACCTTAGAGACAGGGAGAACAGCGATGGGTTGGCATCTTCCACCTGGCTCTTATGACATTGTGTTATGTGTCGACTTCATCGAAACAACAGGGTAAGAGGAAAAAGATTATATGTGTAGTACAATTTCACTTTTAATAATACCAATATAATTTCATTTCAAGTTCTTCTAATGCATAGTATTTTCTAAAACAGAAAATAGTTTGTAGAACTTGTATTATTCAGTTGTATTTTGAACTCGACAGGGGAAACAGTGGTCGCAAACAAGAATTGGTTAAGGAATTGCAAAGGAATAGTGTGACCTTTGATGTCAGGAAACTGAATGTGGGCGACTTCCTTTGGGTGGCACGTGAGAAAGTGACACCTGTTCCTGGTAAGTCACTAGCAATTTTTCCCGTTTTACTGAGATGCTGGACTAGTTACTAACCAGCAGGTGGCAGTGTTGCTCTTAGAAAAAAAATTTTTTTTTTAAAACTGTTTACTTGGGACAAATTTTGTAAGTTATTGTAAACCTTTGTGAGTTCAAAACCCCCCATTTGTCTAATATTGGAATGCCCTTCTATCTCAGCTGTTATGTACTTATTTTACAATAAAAGCAAATAATTGAAAAATGATGTCATATCATATCAGTTTAACATTGTACATTTTTTTTTTTTTTTACATTTAAAATGCTACATATATTAATATAAAGATTTAAATATATAGTCCATCCAAGATGAGTTTGTTTCTTCATTGGAACAAATTGGATTTTTGTGATGTTTATATCAGCTGTTTGGACTCTTATTCTGACGGCACCCATTCAGTGCAGAGGATCCATTGGAGAACAAGTGATGTAATGCTACATTTCGCCAAATCTGTTCTGATAATGAACTGAACTCCTTTACATCTTAGAAGGCCAAGGGTGGTTACATTTTCAGCCAATTTTCATTTGTGGTTGAACTATTCCTTTAAATAATTATAAGACTTATTGTGCTCCCTGGAAGATTGCAGAGGACTTATAGTTTAGAACCACCTTTTAATAGATTAAATCCATTAATATAATTTTTTTTATTCTAAAGTTTCCACATGTACAAATTCAAAATAAAAACTGTGTCCTCCTTCAGGGCAGCTGCGTCCACCCGTGGGAAAAGAGCTGGTGCTTGATTACATCATTGAGAGGAAGAGGATGGATGATCTGTGTGGTAGCATCATAGATGGACGCTTCAGAGAGCAGAAGGTTTGAACCATGACACACACAAAAGTAATGAAACTGACTCTTGAATCCCATTTTCCCCTATATCCTGCTCCGTTTACCTGCTTTCTGGATATAATGAAAAGATATGTGACTTCTTTTGTGATTTATCATTTTCCTGTTTATTTTCTTCTGTCGCATTCTCGTCCTTAGTTTCGACTGAAGAGGTGTGGTCTGCATAAGCCCATTTATCTAGTGGAGGAGTGTGGATCAGTGGCAGCTCATCTCAGTATACCTGAGAGTACATTACAACAGGCTATAGTCAATACACAGGTATAGAGCAAGCCATAAAGACCATCATGCATTAGTGGATGATGATGATGTGATTGTATGAGTGTGTAATTCATAGGTGGTTGATGGCTTCTTTGTGAAGCGCGTACAGGATGTGAAAGAGTCTGCTGCTTACCTCACCATCATGACCAGATACCTTCAGAAACTCTACCAGGTTTGTTTCAAAGCCAAATCAGTGCAGTATGGGTAAATCACATTTTCCCTATTATATTCTAGAATTCTCTAATTTATGTCAGGATTTTTTAGTGCTTTATTTCCATTGAGACTTAGTCTTTTTTTATCCTCAGAATTGCACATTATTCTGTCGCTCCAGAGAACTGGAGGGTGATGGAGAAGATAAGAGTGAGCAAATGGGAAACCTCTCATGTTCTCTCATGGCCTTCACAGAATTTAACTATGGGGCTATTAAGAACAAGGTAATGTCAACAAATCAATGAACATTTGAGAAAGTTGGTTTGCACTGATATTAAAATGATGCCCAATATGATTTGCTGATAACATGAAAATAATTATTGCAGATATGATAAATGGCAACATTTAAAAATCTGTACTAAAATAAAAATATAATGCATGCATGTATATATGTGTGTACTGTATATGTATATGCATGTATAGATTTAATATTGTATATGTATTTATCTTTTTTGTTTTTTCCTGCTGGTGACCTTTGTTGTACTGCTATATATCATGCGTTGCTTTGGAAAAGTGTATTTGTTCTTCATAAATCCTACTATTATTTCTAATCAAGATCTCTGCCTCATACAAACAGTGCCAGACAGTGCGGGAAGTATTTGCACGACAGCTTATGCAGATCAGTGGAGTCTCTGGGGATAAAGCAGCCGCTGTTCTTGAACACTACAGCACAGTCAGCAGGTGTGACTCACTCTCCACTATTGCAGAAACACTCACTCATTAAAACTCATTTACATTCCACTATCACAGACACTCGCTCGTTAAATTACTGTGTACTGCCCTGCTATCACAGACACGCACTCATTAAATCACTCATTTATATTCTACTATCCCAGACATTGATTTACTCACTGTATGAAATTACAATGATTGTATTCCATAACAATTGCTTGGTAAAATAAATGGATGACAACATGTCAAGGTCATGTCATTTTACGTCTTGATTCACCCAATCGTTTGGCTTTGCTTGATTTTTATCATTTTTTATTTATTTTTCTAGTTTATTGCAAGCATATGATCAGTGCTCCAATGAAACCGATAAAGAGAAACTTCTTTCATCCATCAAATATGGAAAACTCAAAAGGTTTGTTTTGTTTGTACTGATTTGTTTATGGTCTGTCTGTCTATCTGCATGTATGTATGTTTAAAATTAATGTAATGGCTTTGCTTGCTCATCTGCTAAGAATAGCTATATAAAAATATGAAGAAAATATTAATAAATCTATATTTTTATTCAACAAGGATGCTCTAAATTAACCAAGTGACAGTAAAGGTTATTTCAAATAAATCCTGCTTCTCTGAACTTACTATTCATCAGTGAATCTTGAAAATAATGTATTGTGATTTCCACAAAAATATTAAGCAGCACAACTTTATTCAACACTGATAGCAACAAGAAATATTGAGCACTAAATCAGCACATTAGAATGATTTCTGAATATCATGTGACACTGAAGACTGGAGTAATGATGCTGAAAATTCAGCTTTGCATCACAGGACTAAATAACATTTTAAAATGTAGTAACAAACTAAATGCATTCCTTTAACCTAAATGACTTCATTTATTAATCTGATGTTTTTTGTTTTGGTTGCTATATTATGATGTATATTCTTTTTTATTGCAGGAATATTGGACCGGCCTTGAGTCGTACTATATATCAGCTCTACTGTACACGTGGACCTCTGTCATAGGCTTTCCCCTTATGACAAACACATGTGTTTTTGCACTTCAGTTTAATCATTGCATTTTCATTTTGTACATTTGTTGACTCAAATAATGTCTAAAGTAATAAAGATATAAATGACAGTTTTTCTAACTTGCTGTCTGTCTCTCTCTCTCTCTCACCGCTCTGGAGTATTGCAGTTCAATTTTATGCTTCAAAACAAAAACTGCAAACTTGCTGTGCCTTAGTGTTCATCACTGAAGCGTAAGATTTCTAAAAAGGCTAAATGTGCATTAAAATGAGGGAAAGAATTGCAAGGGGGCATTGGTGCAATGTATTGGGACAAGCTGTATGGGGCAGGTGGGTGACATCAGTGTTAAGAAAGGAGTGTTGAGTACAGTAACAGCTGCTCTACCTTACAGGAGATTGGAGGGGGACTCCGCTGACGTCCTCTGAATCTCCCTCAAGGAGAAACACGCATAACGACAAAACAAGCAGGGCGCCTTGGATCAACGCTGTTTGCTTTCGTGGAAACGTGTTTTGACGTTTTGCTGCCTGCATCCAGCATTCCGACAGGCGCGTGCGTTATAAAATCCTCGATGCATTCTCTTCCCATCATCCATGTTTCTCGACCTACAGCCATAACAACCTCATCATCACCACAATGAAGGTGAAGAAGCTGATGGTGAGATGGTCAGAACCGAGAGACTATTTGAGAAGAAATGCATGCACTTGATGTGTGAAGGGCAAGGAGACGGAGAGTGCGGGTGGGTAATGTGGCGTTGTTCATGCGACTTCGCCCGGGCTGCCGCTCTCGAGCAAACGTATCGGGACCAGCGGCGGATGGGGTGACTTACCCGAGGGCCGCCCGCTACATCCTGAAGCCATCCCCGGGGTGCCTCCGTGGGGCTAGGGACGGAGGAAAGATGCAGGAGGCGACGGCAGATGGAGAGGAGCCCATTCTCAACGGAGCTGGGAGGGAAGAGGTGAGACGAGGGCGTGTAAATTCTCCCAAATAAATGGTGTATTTTTGTGTTTACATATACAGGTTTAGCTGGAATTCTGTAGTACAGTCAGTATTCGCGTTGAGCACAGGAAGACTGTCACGACGGATATGGCAAGCCATTTTAACATTTGTTAATGACATTTTTAATTACTTGCTAAACAATCCAGAGTTGTATCTTTATCAGTTTCAATAGTAACTATTAGATACTACTACTTGTATATAGTTCCACTAGTAGCCTACTTTTTAGATAGTTAGACCTAGTACCTTTATAAGACAAATATCTCCCATTTGTTACTAGTAGCATTTCTTATCTTACATGTTTACTTGTCATATATCATGACTAGTCAGAATGGCTTAGTTATAATTTAATACAAATATTAACAATTAGATTATAAATGTTAGCAACAATAGAACTACACTAATAAATATTATCATTTTATTATTATTATTTTTTACAATAGCTACTAAGAGTACTGGAAAATATAATTCAATGTTTTAATGGTTACTGGATACTGACAAAGTACTAATACCCAAGTAAGTTGCTAATAGCAAAATAACACAATTAGAATATAGGCCTAACGAATAAGTATTAGTTATAGTGTGTGTGTGTGTGTGTGTGTGTGTGTGTGTGTGTGTGTGTGTGTGTGTGTGTGTGTGTGTGTGTGTGTGTGTGTGTGTGTGTGTGTGTGTGTGTGTGTGTGTGTGTGTGTGTGTGTGTGTGTGTGTGTGTGTGCAATTGAACATAATGAAGAGTTATTACTAAAACTGAAATACATACAGGCTATTATTGGATTGCTTGTATAAAGTTTGTCAGGGGTGCCCAATCCTGTTCTTGGAGATCTACCTTCCTGAAAAGTTCAGCTCCAACCCTGATCAAACATACCTGAACCAACTAATTAGGATCTGAAAGAGCACTTGATAATTACAGACAGGTGTGTTTGATCAGGTTTGGACCTGAACACTGCAGGCCAGGATTGGGCACCCCTGGTTTAGGTATAGTAACATAAGTACTACTAGCTGATTATAAGAAATAAATATCACAAGCCATGTAAACAGCTTGCCTTATGGCATAATCAAGCTATACTGTTACCAGTATTTTAGTCTCATAATAGTTTTATTGTTAAATATTGAGACCAGTTTAATAATATATAATGTTTCTCCACAGCAAACATTCTGCAGCAAATTCCTTGTTAACCATATGTTTTATCTCTGCACTGCAGTTTGTTGTGTCCCCACATTTTTCAGTCCTCAGTCTGGGTATCTTTTCCCTTTAGAAAAAAAATGTTGTATTGGCACAAAATATAATTGTACAAAAAGTACTGTAGTGGTACATTGATGTGATCAATATGCTAATATAGTGGTACCCAATGATGTTCACATTAACAGTTTGCATGGTATTGTAAGGTACTTTAAAGAAAACCATGGTAGTAGCATGGTAGATATTTAAAAAACATTGTATTACCATGGCAGTGTTGGTGTAAATCCCTGTTTGGAGGTGTAAAATCATAATATTTCCCAAGTAAGCTATGTCCACAGATGCATTAAATTGGTAATTCACATTTTAGTTTTTTTTCTCTTCTGAGTTTATTAATTAGAACGTTACTAAAGAAAGTGTGTTACCCATAGAACATGCAACGTGTATGATAAAGTGATCTATATTCCCCACACAGGGTAATATGCAGGTGTTTACCCTCAGGTCTTGGCAGAGCTTTTCCCCTGGGGCTGTTGTTTTACTACCAGCCTTCTCGGCAACGTCTCTTTCTCAGTTTGTCTGCCACTGTGCTTAGCGCTTTCTTTTTTTCATTTATCATGTTCTTCCGTCTGATAGATGACCTCTCACTGGTACAGTATCTGATCAAAGGAGGTCTGTGTTATTTCAAGGCAGACAATGACTTCGGTTAGGTAAAAAAACCTGTGACAATGCTCAAGACCAAAGTCAGCACTGACCTCCAGGCCCTCCATATTAACAAACTACAGCAATTCTCTGTCTCTCTCTCTCTCTCTCTCGCTCTCTCTCTCTCTCTCTCTCTCTATTCATTCATTGGTGCAGAGTTAACCTCCTGTCTCTTGTTACATGAAGATCAATAGAAATGGAGACAGCTTGAAGGGAAGAAAGCTGTGAGCCATATCAGAAATGCAGTTTTAAATTAATTTGTTTGGCAGCAGTAATAGGCTACAACTGATAGTGTGCTATTTCTGTACATTTTAGTATGGCATTAATGTGGCAAAGGCTGCTGAAGGATGATGAAAGACTGAAGTCAAATGAAGGATGCTGAGATAGTATCTGGCTTTGATATATCGCTCCTCCTGCCAACAATACAGTACTTATCTCTCTGACTGTAAAGATGTATCATATTCCTTCTATAACCAACGTCTTTCTCTGTATTATGTTCCTTTCTCTTGCATAGCCCACTTTCTTTCAGTCATTTTCAATTAACCAAACCACAAATACAGAATCTTAAGATTCAAGTAGCTACAGCAGTCATTCAAAGGCCACAATCCTCTTTCTACTTCCACTCCAACTTCTGAATTTGTGGTTTAGTTAATAGAAAAAGGGCTATGGAAGAGAGATTATTATAAAGGAGTGGTTGAGCGAGTGCAAAAGCACATTTCAAATCTAGAATGTGCAGTTTTTTATTTATTTTTAAATGTCTTAACATGGACAAGATTTACTGTATTTTTTTCTTTCTTTCAGAAGACTTCACGTGCATCCCTTATATACACAGAACATTCCTCATTCTTTTTCTAAGCATTAAATATTTACAATAATACCTTAGATTACGATACAAGATTTGAAGTACTTATAAGATTATTTTTCTAAACGTTTGAAATAATGTTCCTGTGAAATCTGAATGAAGGATTCTCTTTGGCAGAACTTTTTGATTGCATGAGAGAAAGAATGAATTGCAACCAACACTGTTGTTTATAGACTGAAAATGCTTAAAAAATCAGAATACAGTTGATAATTAGAATTTGCATAATATTATCCATATTTGCAAATATAATTTAATATCTATTTTCTCCAGGCAATAAAATCCTAAATATATGTCTTAATTGTTATAACCTATTGTCCATATTCTCACTCTGAAATATTCTCTCTGTCCTCACCTCTCTGCAGCAGCGTCCGGCGAAGCAGTCCTTGGCTGCCTCTCTGTGTCACGAGTCTCACTGGAAGTGTCTTCTTCTCACTCTGCTCATGTTCGGCTGTTTTGGCACCCTGGCCTGGTGCAAGCTGTGCAAAGTTCCAGTGCTATCTCCGACAGAGCCCGAGGCTGCTGTTGTGGAACCTGAAGATCCCTCTATGACCTCAGCAAGCTCCGATGTCTACATCCCCCTAGAAGTGGATCTAGATAGTCCCTGTTCCAGCGGTTACATTTATATTCCTCTCGCTTTCCTGGCAATGCTGTATGTGGTCTACCTGGTGGAATGCTGGCACTGCTACTCCAAGACGGCCATGTTGGCTCAAGCAGAGGTTACAGAGGTTTATGAGCGTGTGCAAAGGCTGCAACAAGCAACACCGTGCATCTGGTGGAAGGCCATCAGTTACCACTACGTTCGGCGGACAAGACAGGTAACACGCTACCGCAACGGGGATGCCTATACCACTACGCAAGTGTATCATGAGCGTGTAAACACTCATGCCGCAAGCTCAGAGTTTGACTATGCGAGGTATGGCGCCAAAGACGTTTCGAAGGAGCTTAGAGGCCTAATGGATTACCCAGCGGTACGGCTGCGCTTCACCAAATGCTTTAGTTTCGCCAGTGCCCGAGCGGAGGCTGCCTACCTCACCCAGCGTGCACGTTTCTTCGGTGAAAACGAAGGGTTTGATGATTACATGGAGGCACGGGAGGGAATGCATTTGAAGAACGTGGACTTCCGTGAGCACATCCTTGCGTTCCCGGACCCGGCCAGGCAGCCCTGGTACGCCAGGCGTAAAGTTTTCTGGCTGGCCTCGGCTCTGCTCTTGTCCTGGCCGCTTCGGGTCATTGCGGAGTATCGCACTGCGTATGTGCACTTCCATGTAGAGAAACTGTTTGGTGATGCTGATGATAGCAGTAGGGGTGATGTAACTGAGAATGGTGGGGGCAACGAAAATGGAAACGGACCTGGGACTGGATCAAGCTATCGTGCCATTTCACGTGTTAATACGGTGGACATGACAGAGCTGGAGTGGCACATTCGCTGCAACCAGCAAATGGTGCCTAGCTACTCTGAGGCCCTTTTGATGAATCCTGGTTCAGGGGGTAACCAAAGTCCCAACACTCCTCCAGCCGGGCAGGGGACTAACTCAACAGTGGGTGGCCCGACTCTTCCAGTGGCCTTCGCTTCGGCGTACTTGCTCCAGAACTGTCCTCGTTGTCGGCGCACCACAAGCAGTGCTTCCTTGCCGTCCCGGCTTAGAGGCCCAACTGCAGGCCTGCTGAGTGGAACCATGGCTGGGATGAGAGTAAGTGGATCAGGAGGTGGTCCTGGAGGCCCGGGACGGCTTGTTCTGAGCAGGAGTGGCTTCTCATTGGGGCGTCTCCAGGCTCCTCGGCCGTCGTCCCTCTTCCACTCCCGAAGTGTCGGTGGAGGACTTGCAACAAGAGGAGAAGAGGCAAGTGGGGGAGGTGGTTTCTTAGGTTTGGGAGCTGGACAAGACGAAGAGAGCAGAAGAGTGCTGGGGGAAGAGGGGGATGAGAATGAGGAGGTGCCAAATGTGGTAGAAAGAGTAGAAGGTGAGAGAGACGGGGAGGGAAGAGAGCAACAGGAGAATGCAGAAGAAGAGGAAGCAAGGGAAGGAAACGGACCTCCTACATATCAGGATGCCTTTTTTTTTCCTGTGTTGATTGTGCATGGAGAGGAGAGTTGCCATTCAGGTGAGGGCATTTCCTGAAGAGCCCCCATCAAAAAGTGCATTAAGGTAGCAGGAAAAAAAGTCATGGCTAAATAGAATGTAAATTGAGCTCCACTCCCCTTGGTCACTGTTGCTAACTCAGAACAAATTTGACAGAACATACCAGAGGAAAGAACTAGGGATATACATAGTGAGTTTTTACATTATAATGCATGCATATAATTAATAAGTTTAAAAAAAAGGTGAAAACCAATAAGAATGCTGACCACGGAAAACTGAAAAGACACAAATAATTTTTAAAAGATGAATCAACACGTATTTGGTTAAAGATCAGAAAAATTAAAATAAAGCTGGTATCAACTCTATGTACTTTAAGTGACCTGGCAACAATGTTTTACCATAATATCTGTAAAAGTATCCAATATAAAAGTATCCAATCTCTGAGACATTCATTAAAAGTGCAAAGGCTTGTCTGATAAAACAACGAATGGCAACAGTTGCTAAGTGGGATTGGTCAGTTAAGTTTTTAAGGCAGCACTTAAAGAATGGTCAGTCGGTTCAGTTTAAGACTGATGCATAAATTGACCAAACAATGATTCATGTTAATATAAACTTATCTATGCAAAAAAGAAACAGCAAGAGCGTGTCTGTAAAAAATTAAGGGGATGCACAACAAAAGAACCTTCAATAAACTGCACCTCCTCTGGTCATGGAGCAAAAGACATGCTATCAAAAGACAAGACTATTGGAAAGTCTTCCAAAGATCATGAAGAGAACAGAACAGTTCAGTTCATCAAGAGGAATGTTATTAATCTATACACATAGCCAACATACAGCTGTGTCCCACAAGTCAAAAAAGTTTTGTTTTATTTAAAGAAAGAACAAAAAGACGAACCTCATTAACTTGCACAAAATGTAGGGATTCAGCTTCTTGAGTTATTTTTTCCCCTCACTGCATCTACTATTCTTATGAATCGGATATTTTATAGAAGTAATGGATTCCATTATTATTGCAAGGAATATAATATTAAGCTCTTTTCTTGCAGCCTCATTGAGAGTATTTTCTTTCTGCAGGCTTGCAAGTCCCAGTAACACATTTTTGGTTAGCTTATCAGAAAACTAGTAAAAGCTTGTGGAGATGTTTCCTCAGTTGAAACTACGACACTAAATCTTGCTTTTGTGAGGTGCTGTAATCACTTTTTGTTCACTCTATGTATTTTGTATTTATTGTTAGTCAATAATTGTTTATTTGTACATCATATCACCAATTTGCCTCATGAAAAGCTTGACACAGAAGAGCACATCACAGACATAAATAATGGTACAGCATGTTGCCCTCCATCGTAGCCTCTGTGCTCGTCTGTGATTGGCTGAAGTGTCATGTGAATAAATAGGCCAGTCGTAGATGAGACTGCTTAGTGTGCCAAGATACATCCATCTCCTGGTAACTGTGGATCCTCATGAGACGTCTTAGTAGTGAATTCATTGCAGCATACACATGTGAATGTTTAATAATTGGAAAATGTGTACAAATGCAAATCTTCCTACTTGTGTAGTGCTGTCAAGCTTCAAATATAATCTGCAAATACACTTTGGAAGCAGAAATGCACATGCTTAGTCCTACCATAAGCCTACAGCATGCAGACATGCTCTCTCGTTTATCCTTTAGCAGGTCACATAGATGTTGCAACTGTACTGCAAATAATTTAAAACACCTTTGATTAAGAAAAAGTTCTTGCAATACTGTCGAAATGTTCTGTCACACTGTGAATGTTGATCTAACAGTGATGTGGTGTCTATTTAAATCACAATGAGAATGTAAAGTATATCATCCGTATTTGACAGTGCAGTGTTTCATCCATTAGCCTCTTGTTGATACCCAGATGGTGGAAACCTGGATTCCCGGAATACTTGAATTTCTAGAAATCGTAATTGTTCAATTGGATGCACAACTGTCTTCCGGAGTTTAGATGGATGACGGGAGTTATTTTTAGATTTAAGTTGCAGAAAGTTCAGGCAGTTTTGAAATCAACTGTCCATATGTTTGGCATGTTTACACAACTACCCTTTTGAGACACATAAGAACCCTTTAATATTTAACGGTAGCATCAAAATCAAAAAGCAATAATTTCCTTTTTGTGACAATGACATTTCAGATGTAGCTAAATTCACTGAGATGTTTGTATGATACAGAATGTTTCGTTTGTTCTGTTTAAATAAACAGGAGCTTTACATTTGTCCTTCCCCAAAATTACTAAGTTGTAAACAAGTAAAATAATGCTGTTATGCCTCAAACAGCCCTGCTAAAAAAGAGCAATAGAAGCCCAATAGAAACCATCACAGAAATGCCAATGGTTTCCATTAAAATACCATTATAAACCATTAGCTTTTTCCAGTAAAACCATTACAAAATTCCTTTTTGTGGTGTGTTTTGGGCATTTTTCCAATAGGATTTAACATCCCACCAATAGAATCCATCACATACCAGTAGACACATTATAGTTTTCATTAAAACCAATACAATTCCCAGTATAACCATTAAATCCATAACATTTTCTATTGTGTTTTGGTGAGGGTTCTATTGTTTTTTTCAGCAGGGAGGTTTGCCTGAATTATGTTTTACAGTGAATTGGCTTGGAGTTACGAAAGGAGGAATGTAAGTGTGTGTTGGAGGAGGAATGTAAGTGTGTGTGTTGGAGGGCAGGCTGAAAATAAGGATTGTCACAAATGATGATCATGATAAACGTAACACTGATGGTACATAATAAACTGCTTAATTTGAAATCTTCTTTGTGCCATGACATTGTTATCAATTTGGTGTCTAGTTATCATTTTGTAAACTTAACTGTTTATTTAATAATTTGTTGTGTAAGAATGTATTTTGACCATCTGATCAAAGAATGCAAAACATGCTTGTGATTCCTTCATCACACTGCAACTGAAGAGGGTCAAGTCAAATGTGTTTGACCTTCTCTATGTAGTGCCTCCCACACTTTGTAATGTAAATATGCTATCCAGACATGACTACATGTTGATGTTTTATCTGTGTGTTTAGCCCTTGTTTGTAGAGCTGCTTGCTTATGTCACCGATTAAGTTTAATGTTTTAAATCTAAGTCCCCGTTAGGTCCAATATTACTTCATAAAGAAGTTTGTGGAGGTCAACATACCTGGAACAACAGCAGTGATTGAACAACGAAACGCCATTGATCAGCCAATCCGAATTGAACACGCAGGTTGTATTACGCCGCCACGCGGCCAGTGCTGGTATTACATGTTCCTAATAGCTCGGATTAATATTAAATTATTTGTAAGAACTTTTCTCTTTTAGTCCTTATAGTCTACTTTACATTCAAACGATACAGAAATTGTAAATAGAATCGTGTTATGAAAATGCCTCTCTCAGTCTCAGTCTGTCCCTGTCTCTCTCTTAATCCTGTCGTATTTAATTTGAGGTGAAGTAGATTTAAGCCACTCGTTAGAGAAAATCACGGATTTAACAGTCACGCTGAATCGCTCAGAGACAGCAAGCAGAAAAACTACACGACCAAGACAGAAGGGAAAGTCTGGTAAGTCTATTATTTTATCTGATTAATGTGGAAGTTAATTTGCGCTTTTGAGCTGTCTGCGTTCAACTGTAAAGTTTGTTTGGGATGCTGAGTTGTCAAAGACAATAACTACATAAAACACTCACAATACCTTATATTTATATATATATATATATATGACGCCATTGAGGTTTTTACGACTTTACCCGCTGTTGTTTTTTTATACTGTCCTGTGTTTTAACAGGAGCTAATGTTCGTAATCAGTAAGATGTGACTGATGTGAGGGAGGCTCGGTAAGCCTCTGTAAGCCGCTTGAAGCCCGGCGGATCAAACCGAGTGCCGCGGCTGTATAATGAGGCGTCGCGGCTGATGATTGACGCATTTTCACTTTGACCGAGTGTAAATGCTCGACTGATGTCTGCTAGTATGCATTTAATGACAGTCCTTGGCAAGCACTATATAAACCAGTCTTACTTTAGGACGCAGCTTTTGCGTTTCTGCCGGTTGAAGCAGGTATAGAATACATTTGATGCACAAAGACGAGTCGTCTATATTTGTGGTCAACATTTAGAAGTAGACTAGTGAGTATATGTTTAAAAATGATTTTACAAAATATATAGGCCTATATATTTTATAACCACCAAAGTTGTTATTATCTTAAAGGGATAGTGCACCCCAAAATTAGAAATGCCATTGTTAAGTCCTGTTGTTAGGCTCCTGTTGTTCCAAACCTGAATGAGTTTCTTCTGTTGAACACACACACACACACACACACACACACACACACACACACACACATAATTTGAATAATGTGGGTGACCAAAGTTTATGGTAGCCATTGACTTCCATATAATTTTTTTTTCAATACTATGGAAGTTTCTAGAATACTACGAATTTTCCAGAAATGGGACAGTTAACTATATTCTATTCTATTCTATTCTATTCGAAGTCAGTGGCTACCACCAGCAACTGTTTGATTATTCTTCGAAATATCTTGTGTTCAGCAGAAGAAAGAAAATTAGCTATTGCCTTCTTTATTCTATTTTAGATTAAATAAATACTGTTTTGGTCAGCATAAGATACATCTTTCCGACCCCCCCCCCCGTATTAGAATATTCCTTTATTCCTCAGTTCACTTTCAGTCTTCACCCATGACCATGCTCCCCTCTTTCTCTCTGCCAGATGATGACTGAGATAGTAAAGGCCCAGACCGATTCAGTGGTGTTCAGTGTGGAGTCCATGCTGGCGGACGCTGTCCGAATACAAACACAGTCCAAGGAGCGCAGCGCAGAGCTGGCTGCGGCTGCAGTGGAGCTCCATGAGGAGACCCAAAGCCTGCGGGAACAGTGTGAGACCACACAGCTGGACATGGCCCGCCTCCGACGGACACTAGATGAGCTTCTGGACACAAAACACGCCTACGAGGCCCGTGAGAGACAGACCCGAAAACTTAGCAAGCAGCTTTAAAGAAAGAGTACAATTTTAATGGACATACAGATTAGAATCAATGTAAAAGTGTTATTTATATAAATTAAGCCTATATAAATAAAGTTTTACTGAGAGCAAACAATGCAGTCCTCTAATTACTGTACAAGTTTTCCTGCACTATTTAATTGATGAATATTAAATTAAATTCCACCATTTAAGAGGTTTCATACAAACATGATGCAGCGTCTTGCTTTCCAAGATATTAATTGATGGACTGGAGTTGTATGGATTACTTGTGATGTTTTTATCATGTTTTTTTTCTTATTCTGACGGCACCCATTCACTGCAAAGGATCCATTGCTGACCAAGGTGATGCATACATTTCTTCAAATCTGTTTATACAGTAGTGGTCAGAATTATTGGCACCCTTGGTAAATATGATCAAAGAAGGCTGTGAAAAAAATTCACAACAATTTAACCTTTCATTGGATAATAAGAATTTAAAATGGGGAGAAATATAATTATGAAATACATGTTTTTCTCTAATACACATTGGCCACAAATAACGGCACCCTTTTATTCAATACTTTTTGAAACCTCAATTTGCCAGTTTAACAGCTCTAAATGTTTCTCTTATAATGCCTGATGAGGTTAAGAGAACACCTGACAAGAGATCAGAGACCATTCCCTCATCCAGAATCTCTCCAGATCCTTTAGATTCCCAGCTCCATGTCGGTGCTTCTTCTCTTCAGTTCACCTCACTCATTTTCTACAGGGTTCAGGTCAGAGGACTGGAATAGCCATATAGCAGAAGCTTGGTTTTGTGCCCAGTGACATTTTGTGTTGTTTTTAAGGTTTGTGTTTGGATTATTGTCCAAAGATCCAAACATGCCCATTATAAGATTTCTAACTGTCAGTAATTGATTTTTTTTAATCTGTTGGTATTTGAGATCCATGTCCAGGACCTCCAGCAGAAATATAGGCCCACAACATCTAAAAACAGCAGTAGTATATTTATTTGTACACATGGGGTACTTTTTATCCCTGTGTTCACCAAACCCATCTTGAGTGTTTGCTGCTAAAAAGCTCATGTTTTTTGTTTCATCTGACCATAGAAACCAGTCCCATTTGAAGTTACAGTCTTGTCTGACAACTGAATATGCTGGAGTTAGTTTTTTGATGAGCTAGGATCTAGGATCATTTTTCTTGAAACCCTCCCAAAAAATATGTGGTGATGTGGGTGCTGTTTGATAATTTTAATAAGAAGAATGATAATAATAAGGTTTTCTGACCCCAAGACTCAACTATTTCTCCAGCTGTGGTCCTTGGAGAGTCTTTAGCCACTCAAACTCTCCTTCTCACCGTGCATTAGGACGATACAGACACATGTCCTCTTCCAGGCAGTTTCTTAACATTTTATATTGATTAGAAATTCTTAATTATCGCCCTGATGGTGGAAATGGGAATTTTCACTGCTATAGCTCTTTTCTTAAAGATGCTGCACATCAGAAATATATTCTTTGGTTTTTATCATTGTGATGGATGATTAAGGGAATTTGGACTTTGTTTTCCCTCCTATTTATATTTCTGTGAAACAGGAGGCCATGGCTGGATAATTTCATGTTCATAATCACCCTGGAGTGCTCAAAATTGTGAATATTATTGGGAATATACTTCAGAGATATTTTAATCATAAGAATTTCTAGGCGTACCAATATTTGTGTCCAATGTGTATTTGAGAAAATGTTTTATTTCATAATGATATTTCCAACCATTTTAAATTCTTATTAGCCAATGAAAGTTAGATTTGTGTGATTTAAAAAAAAAAGATAAAAAAGGATTAATGCAGATTAATTTTCTCAGCCTTCTTTGATCATATTTATCAAGGGTGCCAATAATTCTGACCACTAATTTATGTAAAAACAAACTGCATAATCTTGCCTCAAATTGTATGGAAAAGGGTGCCATTCAATTAAGATTTAAATTAAATAAAAAATATTATAGAAGTCATCATGCACCTTAAATATTTAGACATTGTAAGACCATAAGCACTTGGCTGACCAATTGAATTGCTTTGAAATGTTCACACAGCGATAAACTCTGACATAGTGGGTTAAACAACACATTTAATATTCATGAAAACATCAGTGCATTATCCATAACCAGCAGTTCTAAAACAAAAGTAGCAAATTTAATGAAAATGTACAAAAGGTTGCAGAAAAAGAGAAGAAATGATTTGATGATGAAGCATTTAGTGGACACTGGACCTGGACACTGTGTTGCCGGGATGGGAGGAAGGACACTGTGTTTCTGAGGACTTTAGTGCTGTGGGCAGCACCTCGGATTTGGCACTTCGCCTATGGAAAGCGGATACCATCACAGGCCAAATTATGGATTTATGTTCCTGTCATCCCAAACACACACACACTCCTACCTCCCATGGCTGTGTGTAGGAAAAAGACATTAAAAATGACATCTCTACTGGACTCAAGATTAATAGCCAAACACTCTCAAGCAGTTTTGCTCATGTTAAGGACACCAAGGACTAGCAGTAGGAGAAATGTGAAATTAGAGTGGAAAAAATACTTGTGGGAGAATCCTGGCCCACAAAATATGCACACGAGCACCGTCTAATGGGATTTATGGAGTAATTCATAAAATAGACAGCAGAGGGCGAAAATGTTGTACATTAACAAAGAGCAGACTTAAGTTAAGTTAAAAGTTACAGTACAGTGGTTAACTTGGTTTCACTCCAGGTCAGTTAGGTTCAATTTAATGGTTGATTGGCTAAAAAGTCTTTGAATTTACATATGTACTCATGAAATATTTTAGCCAGATAGTCATTGTGTAGAGATATCCTTTTTTGAAGATTTGAGTATGAACTCCTCACGTTTATTTTTTTATATAATTTTGCCGCTTATGAAAACACTGACAATGTTGTCAGATTTGATCTCTTTACATAAAGCTGTGTCTCAATCAGTTTAGGTCACACGACCAAATCTGGCAACCGCACACTATCACCTGCCAGGTCTGTGCTGCCAGCCACAGATCAGTAACCATGGCAACTAACCCTTGGCAATCCTAGTGAACAAAATCAAGACCATATACTGAAGCTGCCAAAATCCTCTCGGCTCAGCTACCCAACTGCTAGCCAGCAGTGTGATTGTCAATGCGAGCGTGTGTGTGTGTGTGTGTGTGTGTGAGTGAGTGAGTGTGTTCAAGCAGCACATAGACTGCTTTAGTGTGGAGCGACATAGATTAGCTGTGTCTCGGTTCACTAAGAACGTCCTGGGCGGTTGAAGAAGGGCTCTGTTTCAGAAGGGGTCACTGATGAGTCCTCTCCTTCTGACTGGATTTCTGACCCTTTGTTACGCTGGACCAGGACCAGAACTGCTATGATCAACCAAAAGAAGAAATTCACCCATACTGCTGTCTGAGAGAGAGAGAGAGAGAAACATTTTCTTAAAGATGATGCTAGGGACAAAAAATATATACAATTAAATAAATACATATACATTTTTAGGACTTTGTAATTAAAGGCATTGCATAAAAAGCATTATATGGAATGATCATATTTTTTTATTGCCATGCCTGAAATTTCATTCAAACTTGAAAATAAATTAATAAATAATTATAAAAAAAATAAATAATAAAAAAAATGTGTAGGCCATTGTAATTACAGATATTGCATAATAAAATAAAATATAATCATTTAATTATATAATATGATCTTATTTTTTTATTGCCATATCAAATATCACGTTTTATGTTTTATTATTGTTGTTATTTGTACCTCTTATAAATTATATTAGAATGATTTCTGAAGGATTATGTAACTAACGTCATGGCTGCTATCATTTTTGTAGCTAGTTGCCAACATTCCTCATTTCAAATCATTACAATAGAACATTTAATTGTAATAATTATGTTACAATATTAAGATTTTTTTAGCTTTTTGAAAAAAAAATAATGCTATATATAATATATATATATATTTATATTTTTTTTCTAGCTAGTTGCCAAAACATTTCTCATTTTCATTTAGAGTAACCTGATGTACTAAAACTGAAAAAATATAGCTAATAAAAACACCAAATTACTAAAACTTTAACTGAATTTAAAACAGAAAATACAAAACAATATATCTGAAATGCTATTATAGTATCTCAGTGTGTTTGTGATCAAGGTTTGTGGCGACAGTACCTCTGCACTGTGTAGTCTGGAGTAGAACTGACTCCCGCTTATAGGGCTCATCCAAGGCTTATTTTGTGCTTCCTCACACCTGCAAATTCACAAAACCTACAAGTCATTTATGGTTGTTATCATGGTCAATACTCTCTGCCTGCAATAATCCAAAGCTATTACAGAGGTCTCTCGCTCACACTCACCTGGTTATATTTCTCACTGTTTGAATCACTGAGTCACACAGTCGGTCTCGGCCGATCTTCAGGATGCATCCCGTTACCAAGAGGAAGAAGAGGAAGACTCCAGACAAGCCAAGAGTAACAGTCATCCATAATTTCTCTCTGATATCAGACAACATTGCACAATGTTTGCATTACATTTTAGAAAAAAATATATTGTTGCTATTATTACATTTCTATCTTGATGTATTTAAACTGAGTTTAAAGATTATTTTTCCTGAGTATTCAGTTATGAAAAACACTTCTTCATCTGTTCATATGAACAATATTTTACACCCCGAGAGTACTGCTGTAACATCTCTTACTGAATTTGAAATTAGTTTTTTTTCCTACTTTTAATAATGGTGCATTGAGGGGATTTTTATCATTTTGTTTAGATCATAATGTATTAATAGCTTGTTATTAAGATATATACACCTACCATATAACTGTTTGAGGTCACCAAGTTTTTGTAGTTAATATTTTTGCTCACGAAGGCTGCATTTATTTGATTAAACTACAGTGAAAACAGTAATACAAAGAAATATTATTACAATTTTAAATACGTTTTTTCTATTTTAATACATTTTATATTTTGATTTCCTTCAGAAATCATTCTAATGTGCTGATTTGGCATTTAAAAAACATTTCTTATTAATACCAAATCTGAAAACAGATGTGCTGCTAATTTTTTTTTATTAATCTGAAAAAAAAGTAACATTATTTAAGTCATTTCCATCACTTTTGATCAATTTAATGCATTGTTACTTAAATATAAGTATACATTTCTTTAAAAAAAATCTCACTGACCCCAATGTCACATATCTAAATACTAACAACTTATTTTTATGAGTTTGCATCATGTCCGTTTACAGTTCCTCCTGCAAACCATTCATACTAAAGCACGGCATAACAGGAAACAGAAACGGAGGAACCTTCAGATAACCTCTGCTCTCATTCCTAAAGCAAACTCACTAGCACATGATTTACTGGATTCCTGGACATACCTTTTCACCTCTCCGTCAACACAGGCCATGTAGATCCAGTAGAGAGTGAGTGAAAAGCAGAACACGGCCACACACACTGATATGGCTGACACAAAGTAACAAAGGGAAGGAGAACTGGATGTAAGCACACCGATGGATGAGGTGTTCAGACGCACTGAACCGTACAGCATGCACTTCCCATCAAAACTGCCCTGTTTGAGTGAAAAAAGAAAGATAAAACTGTGTTATAAACATGCATCTTATGACCAATGTAAACTATTCTCATGAACAAGGTACAACAAAGAGCTAAAGGAAAGGGGGAAAAAAGAGCTATTTAAAATGTCTACTCATTTTCTATGGGGTTTGCCTGTTTCTTTCAGTAAACAATTTATTTAAAAAAAAATCATAAGAAAAGTTAGGAAGGGTAATGATGAGATTACTTCACATCATGCTACGAAACGTCCAAATTATGTTACTTAAAAATACTGCACCGAATATCTGCTTAATAAATTGTCAAATTATGATATTGTTTTGAATTTTTGGATACGGTTGGATAATTGACCGTTCAATACCTCAAAGTCAAAATTAAGGGGTGGAATACTTTTCATGTTTAATGTTATGTTAGGTAATAGTTTATCTTGTATCTAAAAACATGGGATTTGTGCCTCTAATGCATTAAAAAAACATCAAAGTATACTTTATTACAGTTTTTTTCAACTGCTTACATTTTCTAAACTTTACACACAAATGAAAAATGCCTAACATCTCTTGCATAATGAAGCATTAAAAATATCACAAACACATCTCAAAAGCAAACACCTTTGCCATAATATTAATTCCTGTTAGATTTGTGTATGTTGCATAGAGAATTGTGTTGTAATAAGTGTTTTATGAAATTGAAAACGGAGTCAAAGGCCGAGAACTAGTGGATGCTTTTGCAGATTTAGTGTGAGGTTCTGGTGTTTGAGTGTCAGGTTTCAGAAATTGTGTGACAAGTAAAATCTAGTAAGTAAAAACCAGTCCTACATAAAAAAAAACATAATTCTTGGTGGACAATATCTGTACTGTTATTTCCCCCAGTCCTTCATTCTTTTCCCCGAGCTAACAGGATGAAACCTGACTGAGGCGTCTTCAAACACTCTAATTTTACACATCTGACTTTAATAAGGCAATTACTCCTGTGAGCAGATTCTCAGCTGGTCACATGACAGAAAAAAGTGAAGAGAGTGACAGAAGTAACGTTAGAAGCTTTAGTTTAGTTGCTTCTCCTATCACGCTTTCAGTTTCTCTTCACTTCCGGGTTTTACTTTTAAAACGCATTAGTTCAGCATGGATAAATACCAAATACACTCGACATTTTTAAAAACACTCCGTCTTACTTTCTTCAGTCACATGACTCACACGACGAGTTTGAGGGCAACTCGTGAGAGTGCAAGCACAAAATATCTCATGAGAGAAAGTTACGAGTTCACATGTGGATATTTCTAGGGAAAACACCGAAACGACTTTACTGCGCTAAACAACGCTGTAAACAAGTTATCCAACATTATTAAAGTTTGAACAAGCACTTTGCCGTGTTTCCGAGCGCAAAGCGCCGTGTTACACCAAGGTGAAGTCTGTTATAGTTTTCTGTGTGAAATAACAAACAGCAGATACCTGTGAGATTGTAACAGAGGCGGCTGTGATGATCCCGCAGATAAAACAGCTGGAGTATAACAGCAGCTCCAGCAGCAGCACAGGCCTCGGCAGCGCCATAATAACTCCACACCGTCTTTAACCAGCGCGGCGCACAGACACTCACGAGTCAACGACAACCACGTGATCGAACCACATTCCCTTGCATCTCTCTTAAGTATAGCATCAAAATAGGTCTAAATTATGATATTGAGCATACCACCTTATTTTAATAACTACAATTTGTTTTATTGTTTGAGTGTTTTACCTGCTTCTAACTACTATGTTAGTGTATAACTAGATTAATTGTGATTAAACCAAGACCTTATCACTTGTAAATTAATTTTAAGTTTCTGTCAAGATCCCTCCACGCAGCAAAAAAGCCCTTACACTTCCAATAACTAGTCAACCAATCGTGAATGTATAACAATACAAATCTAGTATTGACTGTAAAAGACGTTCATTCCACTGCTGTCAGATGTCTGGGCTTGGCTTCAGGGTAAGTAACTGTCAGTTTCATTGTTTGAGAACCAGGGTCTCTTTACTCTCCCACAGCAGAGCATATGACATTTTCATGTTGTTTAGTGTACTCAGCCAGTAAAATGTCATGTAAGGCTGCATATGCATTTTACAGTATGCATTTAGCACTAAATTGTAGCAAGGAGTGTTTGACTTCTTTTATTACACGACACCACAGGTTCACAGAAACTCAGCAACATTATATAACAAGTAACAAGTAATATAAAAAACCATAAGCCAACCAGGCCTGCATTTTCAGATAAATTAATAAGCATTAATGTAACAGCAAATAAAATGAGAATTTTTTTCCATTTAATCAGAATGCTTTTCAGTGCCTACTGGAATAATGCTGGACTAAAGTAGAATTATCAGTCCAGATAATGTTTTAACAAGTAATACTTTAGAGCATCATGATGATAATAAACCACTCATTCAGTGTTCTCAATCTTTACAGCACAATTTAGTATTTTCTTAGTTCTTTGCCATTAATTCAAATTGTTAAGTGTTCTGTGCACAGTTAGGATATCAATCCGTGCACAGTGTTTTTATGAGGCTGTGCATGTGTGTGTGTGATAAACTCTATTTAACCCATCCGGTAAGAGTCCGTGGGGCAGCCTGGCAGACGGAAGCTGTCAGGCACCGGGCTGTCTAATTTACAGATGATCTTGTAGATGGCCTTCTTCCAGCACGGATCAGCATCCCGACCATTCTGTATGGCAGAGAAAAACTCCCTCAGGGCCACCTCAGATACCTCCACAAACCTCTCTGGAATCTAGAAAATGCACATGATGTTATTCACATAATTAAACAGTTACATGCACCACTCGAGCCTCTGCACACACTGACCTGATAATCATTGCTCTTATTGTAGTGCATGTTGAGAATGCGGTAGAGCTCAGTGTCTCTGCCCAGGCGGAGTGCTCTTTCCCTGGCAGATGCAAGCCCCTCTCTGGCTGCCTGACGGGCAAAGCGCTCCATCTGGATATAGAAGAACTCCCGGAAGTTACTGAACCACTTAATCAGCTGGGAAGTGACACAGCGATTGAACTGTGTAGAGAAAAACAGAAACGGCAAGTTAATTCCGGCAGCATTCCAAAAGAAGGCATATTATGATTGTAAGTAAGCACATTTTAAGACACTGTGTGATGTTTAACATAAAATACATCAATACAGCTTTAATATAATATACAATTTCAATAAAAAATCCATAGATATTAATTTATTATAAATGCAGGAACATTTGCATCTGACAGTTCTAATTGAGCCAAAGCGTTTCAAAAGGAACCCATGCCACACTGCTGTATATAGGTCAGCGTAAATTCATTCAATAAGTCATTAACCCATATAATTTGTGCAGGTTATGCACACACAGCTATACTTTTTTGTGTTCAGGATATGAATGATGCTCACTTTGACATCAGGGAAATATGTCTTGAGTGTGCTGGAGCTGGGGTAGCGCGTGTAGAAGAACAAGAGTTTGGCTTTCTTCAGGTGGCATGGAGAGAGACCTTCCTGAGAGTGCAGATGGTTAAGGAATGTTTGATACAAATAAACAAACAAACAAACAAATACTACCATTCAAATGTTAGGGGACTGCAATTTTTTTTATGAATTTTTAAGTAAATGTCTCATGCTCACCATGGCTATTTAATCAAACATTCTGGGAAAACAGTAATATTATTGCAACTTAAAAAAAAAGTTTTCCATTGTATTTGTTGCTGTAATGACATAGCTGAATGTTTAGCAGAAATTACTCCAGTCTTCAGTGTCACATTATCCATCAGAAATCATTCTAATGCTGATTTTCTACTAAAGAAACATTTATTATTATTATTATCAGTGTTGAAAACAGTTGTGCTGCTTAATATTTTGGTGAAAACCGTGATTTGTTTTTTCTTCAGGATTCCTTGATGAATAGAAAAAAACGACATTTATTTGAAATACTGAGTGACATTATAAATGTCTTCACTGTCAATGTAAAACATCCTTGCTGAATATAACTATTATATATATAAATTATACTACTATATATATTTATACGTGTATCTATTTTTGCAGCTTTTATAAAAGGATATTGACCCAGCAGCAAGATAGAGTGCTGCATCTCCTCCATCCACCCCTCCTGCTCCTCTCATCCCTACTTCCCTCGCTCTATCCGACCGAGAGGGGTCGAGATGGCCCAGCAATGGGAGGGGTGGGAACGCAGAGTTGTGTGAACGGAAGTCCATGAAAGACTCAGACAGGCAGTCCTTATGAATAGGCAAACTGGAGAGGGAGCGGGTAAAGAGATTCTGCATGGTGTAATGAAGAAGGGGCAGGGGAACGGGGTTGTCTGGGGGATAGGAGGGCAGAAAGTGATTTTTGCTCCTAGGGGGTCCTAAAAGAGCTGGGAGAGGAGGCTGGGGTAGCGGAGCGAGGCTGGGATTGGCTTGAGGGAGGAGGAGGTCCTTGTGTACACTGTGAGCAATAGGAGCCCTCTTGTCTTGAGGACTCTTTGTGACAAGTGGCAACGCTTCCACCTGCTCTGCCGCATGAGTTCTCGGTCTCCAGTCTGGGTTTAGATCCAACGTCATGCTGGTTTCTTGAGGAACGGCGGTGGATGTGACTGCCGAGGGGTCGGTTTCGGCATAGAGGCGGACAACTCTGTCGATAACTTGAGCCACAACATTTGCCAGCTCTTGTTTTAGAGCTTGAGCAAACTTCTGCCCTCCTTCTGCGCCTTCCCACACACCTCTGACCAGGCTGCATCCCAGCCACACCTGATCGCCATTTAACTCCAAATCCAGGTCCACGGAGGTCTCTGGAAACATCCCGGCATTCCCATTGGTTTCATTGGGTTTCTTAGACGAACAGCGCGGAGGAGAAAATCCACTGCAGATGAGCGGATCATCGCTGTCGGAAAACATCTCCACAACCTCATCGAGATTGATCGCCCCGTTCTCTTGTTCTTCCTCTCCTTCTTTCTCATCATCCGCCTGCCCTCCGTACACTTTCCACACCTTGCCGTTGGAGTTCAAGAAGTTTCCCTCTGGTTTCCTCCAGCTGGAGCTTCAGTTCTTGCCGCTGTCGCTTCCTACCTTCCCTGCTTTCCCTCTTGTTCCCTTGTTCTGCTGCCTTCCTCTCGTCCATTCTAACTGAAGCGGTACTCTTCCTCCCCCTCTTCCCTTCTCTCCCCGTTTCTTCTTCGCTTCTAGCTGCCGAGTCCATCCTGAGTCTCTTAACTCTTGCAAAATCCTGCCCCCAGTCGCCAGGCTCAGGAGCCGAACCTTGCCCCCGTTCTCCAGGACAGAGCTGCGAAGATGCCGTAGCCCCAACGGCAAACTCTCTCTTCCCAAACACATCCTCCTCACTTACATCATCATCTACCAGAAGCCCAGGGAACAAGCACTGGCGCTGTCGGAAACTACCCCACCTTTGGGACGCACTGTTGGGGTGCATGAGAGGGGAGAAGAGCGGGTGGGAAGAGAGGCTGCCGGGGGAAAATCGGTGGCTTGAGGGGTTGGAATCTGGCAGGCTGCGATACAGTTCGAAGGGACACATCTGGGAAGGCTGCTGATGAAATCGATCCGAAGGCGAATCCATAGCCCCCTTTTCCGTTCTGATCTGGTTTCAGGATCTTTAAAGAGAATAATAAATGCATAATCGTAGACAAAAATATGCAGCTATTTGGACGGGTTTAAAAATTGTTCATAATCCTCTCATTGTTATCAGCATCGGCTCTTTTTTTCCTCTCTGCATGTGTGCGTTATCTATCCGCTGACAGCTGTACCCTGTGTTTGTTCAGACTGTTGACTCTATTGCTCTCATCCTTCTTTCTCTCCCTCTCCCACACACATACTCAGCACAACACAAATACATGGATGGTGAGACAGTAAATATTTTAATGTGATTACTATAGTCCCAAAGCTCAAAATTTGCATTTTAACTTCATTCATACCTTGTAGTACTAAATAGAGATTTGTTTATAGATAGATAGATAGATAGATAGATAGATAGATAGATAGATAGATAGATAGATAGATAACTCCCAAAATCATATTCTATCTTAAAATCAGATTAATGAAAATTACTCTCCTAAACTGACGTTTATGCCTTTTGCTCATTGGCACAAATGCCACAGATGTCATCAGATTACTGCTGGAATATAAAGCCGTTTAACTGCCGTGAAAAAAAATGTAACAGATGGAAGGACAACACCCTCACGGATAAATTATAGAAATTGATTTTCGTTAATTACTGGCACACTAGCCAACTCGCAGTAAATAATATCGCAGAGTTCGCATCAAAGTTACATCGGATATATCGCTCCTGCTTGAATACCGGTGCAGAGCGGACATTTGCAAACTCCGCGCGCTCGTGTCGCAGATTCATTAACAGATAAACTGACGAGGCGCGTTTGACAAGGACAAACAAATACGCACATGTCCCAAAAGGTAAAAAGGAACAGACAAAGATCTAAAAACTTACAAAACAGTCAGTCAGAAAGCATCCCCCGGTCGGTCGCTGTCCTGTCGTGTTATATTTCGGTCTCGTCGAGGTGTCCGCTGGTCATCAGCGTTAAAAGCGCCACCGAGTTTCCTGTTATTGCTGTCGCTCCTGTCTCGCGCTGTCCATCTCTCATCCTCGCGCACTCTATCGCGTTGTGATCAGCCAGTAGGCGTCGAGGCGTGAGGGAGGGATGTCCGCTGCCCCGGTGCGCGCTCGCGCACACGCACACACACACACTATGGCAAGCCGTTTTGACTTTTATTCATTCTCAGGATATGAATTCTTGATATCAACATTTCAGTTTTTACTAGTTAAAATGTTCATTCTTGATATTAGGAATTAGATTTCTACTATAGTAACAATTGCAATTTTTGATATTAGCAATTACATTTTCTCTAGTTAAAAAGCTAATTCTTGATATCAGGAATTAAATTTAAACTAGTAAAAACTATAATTCTTGATATCTGTAAATGTATTTTCACTAGTTAAATGTCACCATAGACTGCCATTCAAAATCAATTGTTGATTTCAAGAATTAAATTGTTGATATCAACAATTTAATTGTCACTAGTGACAACGTTAATTTTTTATATCTGAAAATGTATTTTGGATATCAACAATTGGGAGGGTAATTTCTGATATCAACAATTTAATTCTTGATATCAAGAATTAGTATTTTTACTAGTGGAAATACAATTGCTGATATCAAAAATAGCGATTGTTACTAGAAGAAATCTAACCCCTGATATCAAGAAAGAACAATAAATAGATAAATCGATTTTATCTATTAACTCGAGTGTGTAGTTTACGTCGACTTCTTTGAATGAAAATCGGTTCTCTCTTTAACATCCACCGATGCTCCCCTCTAGTTCCGAATCATACCCCCGCAATCCGCCGCATCCCAATACCGTGTACGGAAAGAAAATGACGTGTTTTTTGAGAGTGCTTAAACTCGTGCTAACCTTAAGTCCGTCATAATGTTCTTTGACAATGTAAGTTCTTTGCTCACATTCTCTGTATTCGCTGTTTAAAATAACTGTGGAAGGTACAGATTATAAAAAATGTATCCATTTCCTCGTTCGTGAACATCCTCCTTCATAGCATCATCAAGCTTCGCCTTTGTTACTGTAATGAAAATGCGACCTCTAGTGGAGAAAACTTACATATTGTACTTTTAAAACTGTGGAGCGGCAGTACATGAGTACAACACATTTTACACGATTATGTTTGTCAGTGGTGCTCAAGATCTGCATATCATTCGCCATCGTCCCGCCAAAAAACAACCTACAGTCACTGATATTTAATGCTGTTGAATGTTTTGTTTGCACTTTATCAGAACTACCTCCTATCTACAGAATAGCAAGATGTTAAAGTTGTGTTTAAAGAAAACGAATCAATGGTCACATAATATATTTTTATGTTACATTTTCACTGTTTATAATGGCAAGGCCTCCCATCTTGTCTTTTTGGCTTGTTTCTGATTGCCCTTTCACCCAGAGGGGGAAATCCAGATCAAATCCCAGAAGGGGAAATCAAAACAAAATAAACTTAAAATCAATCTGTTTGTTTTTTAAGTCGGGGAAAAAAAATCGATTTAAATCGTAAATCGATTTTTTTCTTAGGCCATATCGTCCAGCCCTAATTTTAACTAGTAAAACTTGAATTGTTGATATCAAGAAATCATATCCTGAGAATGAATAAAAGTCAAAACGGCTTGCCATACACACACACACACACGGTTTACTGATCCTCTCTCTCTCTTTGACTCTCTCACATACTCTCCACGTGGGGCAACTACTTGGTTATGATCCTGCACCAATCAAAAACGACCTGATTGACTAAAATAATCTGATGTACTAAAATAATCTGATGTACATATATGGTATGTATACTATGGTGACCTGTTTTTCTGACAAAATGAATGACTGATTAGTAATATAGGATCTCATTCAAGCAATTTAAGAAGCTTTTGGTTTCATCTAAAGTCATAAATCGAATTGGATTTAAAGAGAGAGAAAAGAGAAATTTTAGAACAGAACACATATTAGCTCTCTCTCTCTCTCTCTTTTTTTTGGTACATAAAGCTCACCACAGAACATTGTTCACATAGCCTATAGGATAAAATGCCCCTGTCCTACACTAATGCCCAACAGTTTGGGGTCAGTAAGATTTTATTTTACTACTTGAAAGAAATACTTTTATTCTGCAAGGATGCATTACATTGATCAAAAGTGAAAGTAAAGATTTATATAGTTATATATACATTTTCTAGCTATTAATCAAAGAATCCTGAAAGATCAGTCTCCCTAAAAATTAAGCAAAAAAACTATTTTTTTTACATTCATAATAATAATAAGTGTTTCTAGAGCAGCAAATCAGCATATTAGAATGATTTCTGAACGATCATGTGGCACTGAACTATAGCGTAATGGCTGCTGAAAATTCAGCTTTGCATAGAATAAATTACCTTTAAAAATATTAAAATAGGAAACAATTATTTTAATAATATTACATAATATTTATGTTTCAATGTATTTTTGATCAAGCAAATACAACCTTGTTGAACATAGGATACTTTTTTCAAATACATGAATCTTTTTAATAATAATTTAAATAATTTAATTTAATAATATCTTACCAAGCCAATCTTTTGAACAGTAGTGTATAAATCACAAGAAATGTGAAGACAATCTTTCACAATTTTAACCCTTTATAGTTAATTTAAATGTCTAGTAAGACATTATCAAAATAAATTACCAATAAAGAACATGCAAAATGGCTTCCAAAAAATCCTTTATTCCATAGGAACATATTTGCTTCTCTAAGGATTCTATTTCTGTTTTCACTGGAATGCTTTAGGAGAGGTCCTAAATAATAAAAGAACTCTAATAAGAACCATGCACACATTCTTTTAAGTTATTTTATGTATTTTTCTCCTCATTTTCTTTTTTCATGACAATTATGACTAATACAACATAAGAGCTATATTATAGTAACACTGACTGTAGCATGTTAGAAACCTATGATTACATTTTTTGTAGAATTGATTGTTTTGAGAGAGGATGGATATTTACCAATGTGCATAACAATTCTAGATAATAGGCTGGTACATAATATACACAGAACTAAAGGGTCTGTTTTTTGTTTGACTAAATTCACTTTTTTTGATTATGTATGTGCCCTATGAGACTGTATGCCAAGGCCGGAATGAAAAAGCAGCAACAGAGCTCTTCATAAACAGAGACTCCTCCACCCCTCAATGTGTGAAAGCTGATTATCGGTCCCTCCACTCCTCTTCCTAGCACCCCTTCTCTCTCTCTCATTGTTTCCATCACTCCCTCTCTCCCCCACTTCACTGAAATACCCCTCAACCAACCAAACTGTTCACAATAACCACTGGCTCCTGTTGTTATGGAAACAAGAAATATGACACAAAGCCTTATTAATAAAAGGTGTTTGCGACTATAGAGCGATCTAAGTAAACACATGTAATTGAAAGGAAGTTTTAAAAACACAAATATTGGACAGACACAGTACAGATAGGACATTATCCACCCTGCATACTTTAACAAGTGGTGTTAATGCTAAACAGATTCCTGTCTGTTTCATTTCTGACTCAATTTATTTATCTGTAAAACGGACTAAGTGTGCAACGCAGGTGTTAAATTCCTTGTTAAATTCCTATCCGTTAATACAGTCCATTTGCACTGTAAACATACACACACCTTTTGTAAGGTCAGGCCGAAAGGCTTTTGAACTACATTAGCAAATCACACTGAATCCTTTGAACCGAAGCCAAATGACTGACAGCAAACAATATTAAAATGCATGAGCAGTTAACAAAGAGCTATGAAATACACCAAAGGGACGAAGCCATTTGCGAGCAGTGTTTTAAAAATGCCACACGAATGTCGATCCTTTCAAATGGTGGGAGACATATCAAAATGTCTCATTTGAATGAGTCACGATCAAACATATTGCATTATGAGTCGGTAATATGCACAGAATGAAAATGCGGTATCCAGCGGGGAGAGAGAGAGAGAAAGCAGGAGTGGAGATAGACGTTTGAGGGGGTCGATGGACAGGCAAAGTGTTTGCCCATTGGCCGCCTCTGAGGGAAAGTGTGTATGAGAGGAAAGAGCACTCACACATTCAGCCTTGGGCAAGGTGACTGAGGGGAGACAGTGAGTGACAACTGCAGTTGAACTAGAGGATATTCAATCTGAAGGGGACAGAATAATGAATACAGTCCTCAGGAATTAGTACCACATAGACGTCAAACCACCAGGGAAGACAAATCCACACAAGCTGGATGTCAGTGTTTATAGTATATAAAAAGAGGATATTATCTATAGATGTATACACTCACCGGCCACTTTATTAGGTACACCTGTTCAATTGCTTGGTAACATAAATTGCTAATCAGCCAATCACATGGCAGCAACTCAATGCATTTAGGCATCTAGATGTGGTGAAGACGACTTGCTGAAGTTCAAACCGAGCATCAGAATGGGGAAGAAAGGGGATTTAAGTGACTTTGAACGTGGTCTGAGTATTTCATAAACTGCTGATCTACTGGGATTTTCACGCACAACCATCTCTAGGGTTTACAGAGAATGGTCCAAAAATATCCAGTGAGCGGCAGTTGTGTGGACGAAAATGTCTTGTTGATGTCAGAGGTCAGAGGAGAATGGACAGACTGGTTAGAGTTGATAGAAAGGCAACAGTAACTCAAATAACCACTCGTTACAACCAAGGTATGCAGAATACCATCTCTGAACACACAACACGTCGAACCCTGAAGCAGATGGGCTACAGCAGCAGAAGACCACACCGGGTTTCGCTCCTATCAGCTAAGAACAGGAAACAGAGGTTACAATTTGCACAGGCTCACCAAAATTGGACAATAGAAGATCGGAAAATGTTGCCTGGTCTGATGAGTCTCGATTTCTGTTGTGATATTCAGATGTAGGGTCAGAATTTGGCATAAAGAACATGAAAGCATGGATCCATCCTGCCTTGTCTCAGCGGTTCAGGCTGGTGGGGGTGGTGTAATGGGGTGGGGGGGATATTTTCTTTGCACACTTTGGGCCCCTTAGTACCAATTGAGCATCGTTTAAACGCCACAGTCTACCTGAGTATTGTTGCTGACCATGTCCATCCCTTTATGACTACAGTGTACCCATCTTCTGATGGCTACTTCCAGCAGGATAATGCACCATGTCACAAAGCTCAAATCATCTCAGACTGGTTTCTTGAACATGACAATGAGTTCACTTTACTCAAATGGCCTCCACAGTCACCAGATCTCAATCCAATAGAGCACCTTTGGGATGTGGTGGAACGGGAGATTCGCTTCATTGATGTGCAGCGGACAAATCTACAGCATCTGCGTGATGCTATCATGTCAATATGGACCAAAATCTCTGAGGAATGTTTCCAACACCTTGTTGAATCTATGCCACGAAGAATTAAGGCAGTTCTGAAGGCAGACGGGGGTCCAACCCGATACTAGCAAGGTGTACCTAATAAAGTGGCCAGTTAGTGTATGTCAGCCAGGCTGATTAAATGGGAGATATTTTGAGATTTGTAGACAATAACTGTGCAGGATGACCAAAAACTGTCATTTTACCTAGTGTCAGTATACAAGAACATTTACAAAACGCTTTATGCACATCATGCACATCTGTTTTCAGATATATCTTTAGTGACCTTAACAGTAAGGTTTAGCTTGTTAGCCTTAACATTAATGAATTTGGTATGATTGTTTCAGGTTTTCACATTTAATTCAGTGTGTTACTTGCCAATACTTTGTTATTGTTTGTAAAAAAAGGTATCAGTTTTGATAGAAAACTGTTTCAAAGCCAATTTTGTCCGTTTTTATTAAAGCATTTATGTATATACGTTCGTTCAAGTATCTATATTATATTTGTTTGAGGTTGTCTAGATTTGTTAATTTAAAATAATTTACCAATTTATTATTTTATCGAAATCTCTTTTGTGCTCACCAAGGCTGCACTTATTTTATCAAAAATAAATAAATGCATGCATACATAAGTTATATTATACAAAAACAAAAATATTACAATTTAAAACGACTTTTCTTTTTTAATATATAATAAAATGTAAATTATTTCTGAGATGTTTATTTTATTATTTTTACTCGTCTTCAGTATCACATAATCTTTCAGAAATCTTCTCATATGCTGATTTGATGCTCAAGAAACATTTCTTATTATGATCAGTGTTGAAAACAGTTGTGCTACTTAACATTTTGTGGAAGCCTTTTTTTATTCAGAAAGTTGTTTAAAAGAACAGCTTTTACTTGAAACATGGACCTCTCGTAAATCATAGATATATTTACTGTCACATTTGATCAATTTAATACATCCTTGCTGAATAAAAGTATTAATTGTAAAAAAAAAAAAAACGTAGTGACCCCAAACGTTTGAAAAATTATCGGAGCGCACACATAAAATAATAGTTTTGTGTCTGTGAATTGCAGGGCTAGTCATCTATATATCTGCATTACATCAGCAGCCACCCTGCTATATAGATATCAGTCGAGCACTATATTTAACCATCGCACCACTGGATGCTGGATCCAGTCGAGCCCCTGTTTCAGCTGCTTTCTGATAAAACTCCTCTTTACTGAAGCTCTGTTTTGAGTTTACGCCTCTGACCTTGAGCTTCAGGAAACTGACTGCGGTAATGCACATTATTAAAACCGTGAGTGTGTGCATGTCTTCAATGGATTGTCCTTGTCCTCTCAGCACCGCAAACATATTCTTTGATCTTTGACCGGAATGACTCTCACAATGCGGTGGAGAACCTCAGGAATACAATGTAATGCACCGACTCGCGCTCTCAACCGCGCACAGATCCCACAGACGTGAGAAAACGCGCTCGCACGCACACACACAATTTCACTCACTCTCCCTCTCAGTCTCTCCGCAGTACTCAGGTTGCAATTATCCTCTTTGGCTGGAGTGTTTTGATGGTATAATTGCCATGGACACTGAGGAGAGAGGGATTGGTGAGTGAGAGATAGAATGAGGGATGGAGAGGGGGAGAGAGGGACATCGAGAGCTGACACTCTCAGCATGCTAATGCCCAAACACACTCCATCTCCCCCCGTTTTCCTTTTTGTCACTCTCTTCATCACACACACACACACACACACACACACACACACACACACACACACACACACACACACACACACACACACACACACACACACACACACACACACACACACACACACACACACACACACACACACACACACACACACACACACACACACACACACACACACACACACACACACACACACACACACACACACACACACACACACACACACACACACACACACACACATAACCTCTCTCCATTCCACATTCTCTCCAGGCAGCAAATACACAAGCCCGACGGGAGAGCGAGAAAGAGAAAACAACAGTAGGAGGGAAAAGAGAGGGATATTTCCTATCCACTGACAATAGAGATGATCCACGATCATCCTCTGCTCATCCCTCAGTTCTTTCTGCTATGTGGTCCTTTATATTCGTTCCTTCCCTTTTACCCCACTCCAGAAACAGAGCCAACGTGCGAACGACTTCCTTAAACACGATGGCCTTAAGAGATGGGATTTATCTGCGCTGATGTCTTCATCGAGTCTAGGCAAAACAGCGACATCTGGTGGTGGATTAAGAAACTGTGCTCAAACTCCCTAAAGTTAACATGACATTCCCGGTGTTGACCGCCGCTAGATTACTACACAGCATATGTCTCTTATCCTTATTCCATACAGTTCAAATGATCAGTTGAGGACATATGGCCTCGCAGGTCTTGGCCGACGGGGTTTAGACTGAACTCTTTATACAGTACCTCCAGAGCCGATCCTAGACGCAATGCAGCTGTCTGGGTTTCACTTCGTCTTGAATCATCTTGAAATGATCATTCGAGCATTCATGTTTTCATAACCTCTGGCCAAACTCCAAAACGAACCCAAAATTAAAACATATTTTGGATTAAGGGGGCCCCCTGGTGTTTCGGGGGCCCTACGCAGCTTGCGTATTCTGCGTATAGGGAGGATCGGCTCTGAGTACCTCATCCTATGCCCAAGCATACGCCTAATATGTCCAGAACTTCCTGGCCATACTTCCATTTTATATAACATATTTCTTGGCCTGTGTACCACACAGATGTAATGCATATTCTCATTGGATATACCACTGCACCACCCCTTTCAATGCAACTATATAATGTATGGATATCATGTAATAATACACTTTGAAGAAGTTTGTGAGCAGAAAATTGGCTTCATGTTCATAACTCTTTCCATGGACCCATGCAAGGATTGAGAATTGTCGGATGGCATCGAAAGATAAAGAGCCAAGACATTGTTAACAGTTAGGATTAGGCAATCAGGTAGCGATTTCAACGAGAGGAAGTAATAATTTGGCAGGGGTTGAAAATGGGCACATTGGTCCTACTGTGCACGATTAATAATTTTGTCTTTCAAACGGCTTTTCTTTTTGTTTGACGTCACCTAGGCAGTGCTGGCTATTGGTTACTATGTACTGATAATCAAAGCCATTTAGAATTTTTTTAAATGAATATTCCAAAGTCAAAAAGCACTTAAAGGATCAGTTCATCCAAAAACGAAAGCAGTGAATGGGTGCCGTCAGAATGAGAGTCCAAACAGCTGATAAAAACATCACAATAATTAGTCCATAATCCATAATAACACTTTCTTCAGTGAGAAAACCTATCGCCTGTTGTCCTCTTACATCAAAATCCATATATTTTTAAAACACTTTTTGCTTGTAAGCAATGCTTGATCTGTGCATATTTTTCTCCTGATTCAGAAAAGACAAATAATGTGGATAGAAGACTTGCATTTAAGCCAGAAGCAATGATTTTAACTTAAAAAAGACTTCTTACAAACATGCAGTGTTCATTGGAGTCACATGGATTACTGTAATGTTTTATCAGCAGTTTGAACTCTCATTCCAACGGCACCCATTCAATGCAAATGATCCATTAGTGAGCAAGGGATACAATGCTAAATCCAAATCTCCAAATCTGTTCGGTGAAAAGACAAACACATCTACATCATGGTCTGAAGGCGAGTACATTTTCAACTTGTATTGAACCTGGAACATTTATTTAAGCTACTGTTGTATAAGTTGCAGTTTGCTTGCCAATATCCAATGCAGCAATTTAATGCAGCTATAGCTAATGTAATAAATGCAACAGCAATAATAGCCAATAAAAACTGTCTCCCCAAAATGGAGCACACTGTTTTAGGAGTGGAGTAACCCCATTTACAATCGACTGCAAACTCTGGTATGGAACGCCCACCATCCAATTAATTCCCACTGGAGGGAATCAAGTCCCTTCCTACATTCTGAATACACACTGAACATCCCGTTCCACCCTGAGTGTCACATTACGCAAGTAAAATTGGTCACAAATGCCATTTCACGTTCATAATAACAATTTATATATTAAATTGCTTATAATTTACCAAACAGGCAGATTTCATTGAAAAGGCAATGTCTTCATTTAAACAACAGTCATTTACATAACAGCTTCAAATACACAACAGATCAACCATTGAATAAAAAAAACTGACATTTCCAGTTCCTTAGTCTCAGAAAATGTATCACATTATTAAGTTAAAATAGTGTCAAATCAAGCAAAACTCTGTTGTGGTGGTCTTACAGTGCAGGGAGTATAATGCTGTTGGACATATCCTACAAGTGTAACTATTTGAGTAAGCGGGAAGGTAAGTGTGGGAGTCAAGTGTGTGTATGTGTGCATGTTGACTGTGTGGGTGGCCGGCGAGTTGCACTTAAGTGAAACTGTGGTGGAATTATTGTGTGTGTGTTAGTCAAAACTCAGTTGATGAGAGTACGTATGTGGGAGTGTGCTTGGGTGTCCCAGGTTTGATGAAGCTTGAGTTAGTATGTGTGTGTGTGTGTGTGTGTGTGTGTGTGTGTGTGTGTGTGTGTGTGTTTAAACTGTTTCTCTATGTATTGTGGTCCTGAGTGGGAGTCTGTACGGAGAGAAGTCTCTCTGCATGCTCTAGGATTTCAGCAATCTTCCTCTTCACTGCTTCTCTCCTCTTCAAATCTACATCTCCTAGCGAGAGAGAACGAGTAATAGAAAGAGAAGAGAAAAAGAGTAGAACAAAGGGATGTTGTGAGGTTAGGTTTCCTCCAACCATTTAAATATTTTGCATTGCATCCAAATAGAGCTCATTTCCTGCTTTGAGGAAAAAAAACATTGCATGTTAATGTCCTTGTGTTGAGAGGTACTCTGCTCTTTCCTCTCAAATAATTGAATCATGCCAGGGTCATCCTGACCACAGCAAATGGGCATTTGGCCGATTTAGGATCTGTAATCTGCATATGGGGCCAGTTTTTCATTTTGAGTCATATTTAGACGAAAAACAAAAATAAGAAAAAACTACAATTTTCATTAAAAACGGCAATGTTTTGGTCATGCAATTTATTAAAACATAGTGGTGTTATTAAATATTGGAGTTATTTATGAACAAGCAACGACAGTGTATAGAATTCATAATTCTCTATTAATAATATTTTCCAACACATCTGCCTGCAACCATTCCGGTGAGTGAGGGGTGTTTATTTTTTTAATAATAGGTAAAATGTCATCCAGTTGTAAATTAATATACACTACCATTCAAACGTTTAGGGTGAGTATGATTTTTTTCAAATTTTGAAAGACAATACTATTATTAATAAGGACCAATTTAATTGATCAAAAAATAGTAATACAATTTATAATGTTTAAAATCAAATAAATACTCTTATTTTGGACTATCTCTTCATTAATTAATGCTGAAAAAAGCACATGCATTGTGGGATAACTATATTCCCTACAGTGTGCTTTGTTGAATACACATTGATAAATGTAGTATTTAGTATCAAGGTATTCCTTGCATACAGACAATTATCACAGTGTGCACAGTATATACATGATATGCTGCAGTTTGTTAGTCTATTATCAAGAACAGCCTCCTTCTCTTACCTTGCACTCCTTTCATAAATGTATCAACAGCCGTCCTATATCGTTGTACTGCTGCACTGTATTCGCCGTTTCTCTCTTTTTCCTGGGCGGCCTCCAGCTCTTCATTGGCCTGGTACACGTAGTTCACATCTCCAGCAGACTCAGTCTCATCTGGAATGGTTAGAGGAACGGACAGGAGTTCAGCGGCGTGGCTGGGTGATCCATACGGTTGATCTGGAAGATTGGGGAAGGTGATGAGAGAAGTCCATTAAAAACCCAGAGAGCCAATTATATGTGACCCTGGACCACAAAACCAGTCTTAAGTGTCAATTTTTCAAAATTGAGATTTATACATCAAATGAAAGCAGATTAAAAAGCTTTCCACGGATATATGGTTTGTTATAGGACAATATTTGTCTGAGATACAACTATTTGAATATCTAGAATCTAAAGGGGTGCAAAACAATCTAAACATTGAGAACATCACCTTTAAAGTTGTCCAAATTAAGTTCTTAGCAATGCATATTACTAATCAAAAATAACATTTTGATATTTATGGTAGGAAATTAAAAAAATCTTCATGGAACATGATCTTTACTTAATATCCTAATGATTTTTGGCATAAAAGAAAAATCTATAATTTTGACCCATACAATGTATTTTTGGCTATTACTACAAACATCCACGTGCAACTTGAGACTGGTTTTGTGGTCAAGGGTCACATATGTAGAAATGATGAGTTAAACTTCGCAGACTTCATTACCTTCTTTGGCACATGGGTCAAAAACAGCGAGGTCTGTATCTGAAAGCAGAGGCGGGGCCTTGTATGAATGTTCGTCCAATCCTGAGTCAAACAGTGAATCAAACTCCTCTGATTGGTCGACTGGAGAACCCGGAATTTCAAGCGAGGCATCTGGAAGAAGAAAAGCAGGAATAGAACAATTAGCTATGATGGAACTCAAATAAGACATAATAGGATTGATAACTGTAACAAACTAACGTGTTGTAGTGTCGGTAGCAGCAGAGCATTGGTCTGTGCCGTTATTCTGATGTGTTGTGATGTCAGTCTCTCTCTCTTTTTCTGTCAGTCCTTGTATTTCTGTTTCCGTGTGTGTTTCTTGTGTGAGGCTGCTTTCCGTGTCACTGAGAGCCTCAACTGCCAACTCAGGTTGGGTTAGATCTGTCAGTCTTTGGTTGGAATCCAGCTCCTGAACCTGGACAGGAGACTCTCTCCCCGTCTCCTCTTCAGCCAGCAGCTCAGTGTTTCTCTCAGGTAGGGGAATAAGAGGAGGCGGAAGAGACGTAGAAATGGCAGCTGTCTCCATTGGTCTTCTCACTTCTGCTCCCTAAGACGAGAGAAATAAGACCAAAAAGATGAGCAGAAAATAAACATTCTGTCATTTATTCACCCTCATGTTGTTCCAGACCTGTTTGACAATGGCACAATGAGAAGTCAACAACAAGACACAAAATCAGAAGAATATAGGACAAAGTCAAATATGGACAACTTATGGTACTTTTAGAGTGCTTTCTCAGTCTTGCAATTGACAATTCCCATTATGCACTCTGAAAAGGGCAACACACACACATATATATACAAGCAATAGCCAAAATACATTGTATGGGTCAAAATTATCAATTTTTCTTAAATGCCAAAAAGCATTAGGCTATTAAGTAAAGATCATGTTCCATGAAGATATTCAGTGAATTTCCTACCGTAAATATATCAAAAGTTAATTTTTGATTAGTAATATGCATTGCTAAGAACTTCATTTGGACAACCTTAAAGGCGATTTTCTCAATATTTAGATTTTTTTGCACACTCAGAATCCAGATTTTCAAATAGTTGTATCTCGGCCAAATATTGTCTGATCCTAACAAACCATACATCAATAAAAAGCTTATTTATTCAGATGTATTATGATGTAGAAATCTCAATTTCGTAAAATTGACACTTATGACTGGTTTTGTGGTCCAGGGTCACATATAATATACGAAACAATATGTTATATATACAGTTAAATGTTGTTTAAGAAGTCTTAACTTTAAATTTTCACCAAGACTGCATTTATTTGATCAGAAAATCTGGAAAAAAAACTGTAAAATTGTGAAAACTGATTACATTTTTTTTTTTGAATGTTTAAATGTAATTTATTCATGTGATGCAAAGCTGAATTTTCAGCAGTCATTACTCCAATCTTCAGTGTCACATGATCCTTCAGAAATCATTCTAATGTGCTGATTTGATCAAAAATGACGTTTACATTACAGCAAATTATATTTCAGATAAATACTGGTTAGTTTAATCACAGCTTCAAAGGTTAGATATATTACATTTTAAAGCATATTTTATTATCAATGTTGAAACTGCTGCTTAATATTTTTGGTAAAAACTGTAATACATTTACTTTCAGTATTCTTATGATGAATAGATTACATTAACCTATACTGAAGTGAAACAGAGTTATCTGTAAAAATGAAAAATTCTTTACTGTCACTTTAGACAAATTGCAGCATCTTTGCTGAATATATATATTTTTTTAAATCATACTGAACCCAAACTTTTAAATGGTAGTGTACAGGTTTTATAAGGAAAAAATCCAATAGATTACATGATATAAATATATTTTCCAGAAGATTGGTATATGTCTTACCCTGAAGAACTCTTTGAGTTGAGGGCTGTTGTACAGAGCAGGAATATTTGTAGTGAAGAGCAGCATGGCCTCAGCTGCTTTCCTCCTCTCTTCTAATCACAGCCTCATCGAAACGCCCTGTGACAGAGACACAGAAAAAGAAAGGCAGGACAGAGAATAGAGAGAGCGGTGGAAGATATTAGAGAAACATAAACAAACAGACACACGGCATCAAGCCATAACATTTTTATAAAACATACAAACAGGTGAACCGGGTAATTTCTCTTGTTTACACATCATGTCTAGCAAAGCTATTGACCTTACCAAAAACCTGTGCTCGTGGAAAAGAGGGAAACTCTTCTTGCCGTCTGAACAGGTTCCTATGAGTGTACGCCAGCTCTCCGTGTAATTTCTTCAGCTCTGAGTACCTCTTCCACACCACAACCTGCCAATCAAAGCAACAATGAGCCCAATGCAACTCTGATCCAACATGCACATGTGCAAATACAAAAGGATGCTCATACCTCTTTAACATTCTCCGGCTGTGTCTTTGATACAAACTACAGAGAAAGATACAGATAAATGAAACCTCACAACACCAAAGGGAGAGGATTTGAAAGGGCTGATTGTAAGCATTAATGAGGAAGGGGAGACTGGTGCATGAGACACTGAGTCACGTGACCTCGTCCCAGATTCTTTAAATCACGAGTTTCATTGAATACCAGATAAACAATGCCTTGTACTAGTAGTTATTAACCCCCTCTATGAGGATCAGATAATCTTATTTATGCCTTTTGTATTTATGAAGCACATTTTATCAAAGTGTACAAAGCAGTTTAACGTTACGCGTAAATCATAAACACCTTTAATTAGATTAGATAACTTACCTAGACTTAACACAACAGTCCATTCAAAACACTCAGATATATGTGGCCCAGATTCAATCAATAACTATACAGTATCTACAGTATTATTCCACTCTGTGATAAGGAGATTAAACGTAAATATGATAAATGATAATACAATAACGTTGTATTATTGTGCTACTAACCCTAGCTTTTACTTTATATTCCGTGTGTCCTTTCTCGTGTGTGCGTGGATCTGTCACAGTGAAGAAGCGGTAATATTCCTCTGTTTTGGTCTTTCGAGACATCACTGTCACATAAATATCTTTAAATTTACAATAATATAAATATGGGGAAAGAATCAAGCTCCGTGACTGGTACTGTGTGGACAGTTTGGAGCAGTTACTTCCTTCTTTGAGAGGAGCGCATGCGCAGACCGATGACGGCGCTACTTTCCAGTCCCTTCAAAATAAAAGTCATGCTAGGTCAAAATAAGATTTTTGTTTCTTCATTGAATGTGCTGCTAAATATGAGAGTTTGTCCCAGTTTAGGATCAACAGCATGCAAAGAAGAGAAGTGAGAAACCCATCTATGTGGGCACCTATATTTAGGGTATATTTGTATGGGTGCGTACTGTTCATATAATTTTTAGATAGGCCTACACATGTGAAATCAAGTCTTACAACATCTTTCTACTTTGAGGGTAAAAAATTAAATCTGTGAAAAATAAATCAATATATGATTGCAAAAAGTGCAATATATTAATATATCAAGTTAAATCAAAGAATTGCAAGTCTGCCAAATTAGTGACATTCTTCTATATGAAATGCTAATCCACACAAACAGTGTATCTTCATTTTTTTCCAACATGAAAGAAGATATGTAATAACTTAAAATAATTTACAAATTTATACACACGTTTTTATTTAATATTTAAATAGTTATTTATATAAAAAAGGCTTGTCTGCACATTCCATATAGAATATACACATGTGGTCAGAATTGTTGGCACCGTTAGTAAATATGATCAAATAAGGCTGTGAGAATAAATGTGCATTGTTAATCCTTTTGATCTTTTATTAAAAAATTACAAAATCTAAGCTTTCATTGGAGAATAAGAATTTAAAATGGAAGGAAATATCATTATGAATAAATGTTTTTTTCTCAAATACACTTTGGACACAATTACTGGTACCCCTAGAAATTCTTATGAGTAAAATATCTCTGAAGCATATTCCCATTCATATTCACAATTTTGAGCACACCAGCGTGATTATGAACATGAAATTATCCAGCCATGGCCTCCTGTTTCACAGAATTATAAATAGAAGGAAAAACAAATCCCAAATTCCCTTAATCATCCATCACAATGATAAAAACCAAAGAATATATTTCTGATTTCCACCAAAATTCCCATTTCCACCATCAGGGCAATAATTAAGAATTTCCAATCAATATAAAATGTTAAGAAACTGCCTGGAAAAGGACATGTGTCTGTATCGTCCTAATGCACGGTGAGAAGGAGAGTTTAAGTGGCTAAAGACTCTCCAAGGACCACAACTGGAGAAATAGTTGAGTCTCGGGGTCAGAAAACTTAAAAAAAATTATCAAACAGCACCTACATCACCACATTGTTTGGGAGGGTTTCAAGAAAAGAATCAAGAAAAGAAAATGCAGACCAAAAAACTAACTCCAGCATATTCAGTTGTCAGACACAACTGTAACTTCAAATGGGACTGGCTTCTATGGTCAGATTAAATTAAAACATGAGCTTTTTAGCAGCAAACACTTTGGTGAACACAGGGATAAAAAGTACCCCATGTGTACAATGAAATATACTGCTGTATTTTTGATGTTGTGGGACTATATTTCTGCTGGAGGTCCTGGACATCTTGTTTAGACACATGGCATTATAGATTTTATCAAATACCAACAGATAAAAATCAATAAGTGACGGACTCAGTTAGAAATCTTATAATGGGCCATGTTTGAATCTTCCAACCGGACAATAATCCAAACACAATCCTTAAAAACAACACAAAATGGGTCACTGGGCACAAAACCAAGCTTCTGCTTTGGCCATTCCAGTCCTCTGACCTGAACCCTGTAGAAAATGAGTGAGGTGAACTGAAGAGAAGAAGCACCGTCATGGAGCTGTGAATCTAAAGGATCTGGAGTGATTCTGGATGAGGGAATGGTCTCTGATCTCTTGTCAGGTGTTCTCTTACCTCATCAGGCATTATAGGAGAACATTTAGAGCTGTTAAACTGGCAAATTGAGGTTTGAAAATGTATTGAATAAAAGGGTGCCGTTAATTGTGGCCAATGTGTATTAGAGAAAAACATTTATTTCATTATAATATTTATTTTAATAATAGATCAAAAGGATTAACAATGCAGATTTATTTCCACAGCTTTCTTTGATCATATTTACCAAGGATACCAACAATTCTGACCACGTGTGTATAATGTACCTCAAATTGCAGGTCAGACTATAACAAAAAAATGGTTAAAAATAAAGCACAAAAAATAAGATAGATAGATAGATAGATAGATAGATAGATAGATAGATAGATAGATAGATAGATAGATAGATAGATAGATAGATAGATAGATAGATAGATAGATAGATAGATAGATAGATAGATAGATAGATAGATAGATAGATAGATAGATAGATAGATAGATAGATAGATAGATGTCACTTTATTTAAACATAATGTTAACTTATTTCACGCCTCATTTACGTGTCCAGCATGCTGCTCAGAGCGCTGACATGCCCACCTCTCCCTTGTAAATGTTAATGGCCACCCATTGACATGACCAAGTCTGAGTAATCTGAGATCTCGAAGTCTTAGTTCATGTGGGTTCAATAAGGGGTGCAGATTTAGACTATAATGTCACCCAGCTGCAAACATGTCCGAGTGTCAACTTTGATCGGCTAGACAGGATCTCTCTCTCTATATATGCAATGCAGTCAAGTAAATCACCAGAGATGGAGGATGGTGTGAAATAATGACTAAGCAGACCAATTAACATTTGAGTCACTTCGCATCATTAATTCCACAGTCTAACGAGGACCTCATAGTGAGCACAAGACAGAAATGCACGGCTCTCCAAATCTCAAGTGACACCACACGCCTTACCGCAGCATAATAGCATCATCGCCCTGTAATAATTAACACCCTAGCAGTTCATTAGTACCTTGCCACTGAAGTTAATAACATTTCACCTGTCAAACAGGAGTATATTTAAGTCCCAGATTATGCATTTTTCCATGATATATTATTGCAAATGACAGAATCGATAAGTCTTCTGATGCAAAAGTAACACCTCGGTGTGACCTTATCAAACATCTTTCCTACTGGGTCTGGGAGTCCCTCCTCACGCACAAATGTCTCTTCACCCTTTACCCCTGCTCCTCTACACCCACACACCAACACCACCACCTCCACCGTCCTTCGTGGTTATGTTTCGACCAATAAGTGCTCTCTAATCGACCCCAGAATCCCACCTTTTGTGCCTATAAAAGCCTGTCATCATTAAACCCCTCTAAAAGGCAGTGTTGTACAGTGCTGAAAGGATGTGCTCTCCGTTACAGGTGCTTGTGGCGACTCTGTCCATGTCTCTGCTGCTTTGCAGCGTCAGTTCGGCACCAAGAGGAGACCTGCTGCTCCAGCTGCTACAGTCAGAAGTGGATCCCAAGGAGAATGAGGTAAGACAAACTTTTCCACAGAATTTTTTTAAACTTCAAAATTCCATATTTCCATGATTCAATGTGTTACTTGCCGTTTCTTTGTAGTTATTTGTGAAAGTTGCTAGTAAGTACAAGCAATTTTCACTTTGAGTGGTTATTGGAGTATGTTTAACAAGAAATTACTATTTCAGTTTTTCTACCTCAAAATTAATTTTTTTATTCAATGTGTTACAAATAGGTAGCAAATTTGGAAAAACTTGACAGTAAAATTCAAATGAACTAACATTAAGATGAATAAATACTGTAATAAATGTGTTGCTAATTGTTAATGTTAGATAATGAACTAACTACTGGGAATTTGTTGTGAAGTGTTGCTGTAAATTTCAACTGTTAGCTCAATTCCACTAAATAATTTTAACAGATGCAGCTTTTGGTTTTATTACTAAATATTGAAATTAAGATTAAGATCTATAAATACTTTAAAAGTATTCTTCACATAGTGAAGTGTCTAATGAAACCTTTTTGTAAATGTAAAATGTACTGGCAATTTTGAAGTGACCATTTTTAAATCCTTTAAAAAGGGCTTTGAAAACAATTTTCACTCAGAAATGGCTAATAAATAATACATTGAATTAGACATAAAATGCTTAAGTAGAAAGGCTGAAATAGTTTAACCAACAACCTTTAATTACAACTAAAAAAAAAAAATGTTAAGTGCACACAGTCTTGAAGGTAATATCTGTGTGGATACAGAGAAAACAATAACATGCATTCTAACTACAGCATGTTCAAATTAAAATGCTGTTTTTGACAATGAAAGGTTTCTGAATTGTCGTCTTTTCTCTCTCCAGCTTCAGGATCTCTCTCGTTTGCTTCTTCTGAAGCAGCTTTCCGAGTCGGTGGCACCTGAGGAGAAAGATGCTCTTGAAAGCATCGATGATCTTGAGGTTCGTAATGAAGTGGTTCGCCAGATTCCTGTTTCCCAGCGAGAACGCAAAGCAGGCTGCCGGAATTTCTACTGGAAGACCTTCACCTCTTGTTAGTCAACATGCTTGGTTTAAAATGTCAAGACCCTTACAAACATTGTTATACTTGTGTAGCCATCAAAATAACTTGATGTATTAGATGATTTCTGGTCCTGTGCATATATAATGGATTGTAATAATCAACATGTTCTTCAGTTTCTCCTCTTTCTGCATTAACCAAGAATGTTCCTTAAAAATCACCAGCACCCAGTAATGACACCAGGAACACCATTCCAGTATAAAGAGGGACTAACTGACTTTTATGCAGCGTATGCTATAAAATGTTTGTATTAGTACTATTATTGATGGCCAGAGATTATATGATTAATGTTTAAATCTTGATTATAGAGGCTTTTATGTTGACCTTGCCACAGTGTCACTGGATTGCTAGTCCTCTGTAATAAAGTGTGATCAGGGAAAGTGTTTGTGTGATTGGCTCTCTGGGATGCAATATAAACGGCAAGAACACACTACAAACTTTTGTCAGTGTTTTTTTCCTTTCACATTTTATCAAATCATAAATCGGAACAACATTCAGTACAAACTATGTCAATAGACATTTGCAGTAAAAACAGATGGATTTATAATGCTGAACTTTTTACCTCCCTAAAAATCAACATCAGAAAAAAGCAAGCTCATCCAAACGTGCCCTGAAACAAACTGGCAGCTTAAAAAGTAATTCCGCATTAAAACCGACTGTGCAGTACCAGGGCACTTCATCAATTAGCAATCATCTGCAATGACAGGTTTAGAAAAGTTTTTTGGCAGCAAATTGACCAGATGGACACTGTTGGAATAAGCTTACAAAATATTCCAGACAAATCAATAAATACAGCATGCAACCATCTGAACCACTTTATGCTTTTAGTTTCTAAATAATTGTAACTATTGGTCAACGCAAACACTAGCACTTAATTATTTCGCTTCAAACAATCAACACCTTATTTGAAACCTTTTTATATAATTGAATGAAGCAATGGATGCTTGTTGCTACACATCATTCAAATAACCGACCATTAAAAATGCATTTCGACATGAAATGAAGCAAATGAAAATGATTTAAAAAATAAAGCCAACCAGTAAAAATCTCTGCACAAGTCAGATGTGTATCAATCTGAGCCACTTCTCTAGCATGTACTTTACCTCCTTGTAACCTTCATACTTGACCATGTAATGTCTGTTAGTCATTACTCAACGTATATTTAGTAACAAAATCGTGACTTTCACTATTCAAACTCCTAAAATAATCCACCCTGCTGCCAAAAACAAAACGCTGAATGTAGAAAAAAAACTGCAGCTACTCCGCTTTAAAAGAAACCAACCACTTTGATCCACACACACCTGTCAAAAGATTTCCTTCATTGAAGTGCTCATTCAATACACGACCCTTTATTCCCATCTGACAACACTTCTCTAGTAACCGTTTCTGAAATCAGCGTAAACCTAGCGCTAGAGACAGCACGGAAAACAGAACAAAACAGCTGCCTGATTCCACCCATTTAACCCGAATTACAATAACCTCATGATGAATGTAATTAGTTAACATCAAGTCGGTAAACTAAACAGTAATATCCTTTAACAATCATGATTCAAGTATTAAAATGAACACTGGATATCCGCTGACATCAGGTTGAGATGATAAAAGAAAAGAGATGAACTGAATGGTGACAATGAAGTGACCCCAACTGCCAACAGAATTGGGGCATTATTTGAGGAAACGGTGACATGTTACTATATTTCCATTAAAGGTAATTATTTTAGTGCTGTAAAAGTGACTGCTTCTTTAAAAAAAAAAAGGTAGAAATGCAAAATGTGAGCCTCGTGAACAGGGTGCATAAACACACGCTGAGGATTATACACAAACACCATCATATTTCATACACCACCTGTTTTTCTATATTCTTGAGGAAACAGCTTTCCAGTGGAACTATTTTACAGTGGAGCTATTTTTTTCTCCTTAGCTCTATGCTACCCTGAGAGGGACGTCTTCATATTATTTGTGCGATCGACACGTAAAGTCAAGGATGGAAGAAATGCCAGGTGGTGGATGGATGTTTAGATGGTGGTAAAGTCTGAAGAATAACTAAGAAGAGAGAAGGGAACAGAGTGACGGGACGGAGGCATTAGCAGTCAGTGGAGATTTTGGCAGAAAGATCTTGAATGCGACGAGCGCTGCAGCTCTTGCAGAGAATGTGTCCATCCAGGGGATAGCAGCCTCTTCCCTCGCCCTCTGAAGAGAGGAGAAGACCACAATCCTGCAACACAAACAGTTTTCTTTAGCATTCATTTAGAACATTTCACTTACAGGTACATCTCAAAAAATTTGAATATCATGAAAAAGGTCAATATTTTTGTCACTCATTTCAGAAAGTGAAACCCATATATTATATAGATTTATTACACCGAGTGAAATATTTCAAGCCTTTATTTCTTGAAATTTTGATGATTATGGCTTACAGATAATGAAAACCCAAAATTCAGTGTCTCAGAAAATTTGAATATTACATATCAAAAAAAAGGATATTTTAAACAGAAATGTCAGGCTTCTGAAAAGTATGATTATTTCTATGCACTCAATACTTGGTTGGGGCTCCTTTTGCATGAATTACTGCATCAATGCGGCGTGGCATGGAGGCAATCAGCCTGTGGCACTGCTCAGGTGTAATGGAAGCCCAGGTTGCTTTGATAGCGGCCTTCAGGTCATCTGCATTGTTGGGTCTGGTGTCTCATCTTCTTCTTGGCAATACCCCATAGATTCTCTATGTGGTTCAGGTCAGGCGAGTTTGCTGGCGAATCAAGCACAGTAACACCATGGTCATTGAACCAGCTTTTGGTACCTTTGGCAGTGTGGGCAGGTGCCAAGTCCTGCTGGAAAATGAAATCAGCATCTCCATAAAGCTTGTCAGCAGAAGGAAGCATGAAGTGCTCTAAAATTTCCTGGTAGATAGCTGCGTTGACTGTGGACTTCAGAAAACACAGTGGACCAACACCAGCAGATGACATGGCAGCCCAAATCATCACTGACTGTGGAAACTTCACACTGGACTTCAAGCAACATGGATTCTGTGCCTCTCCACTCTTCCTCCAGACTCTGGGACCTCGATTTCCAAATGAAATGCAAAATGTACTTTCATCTGAAAAGAGGACTTTGGACCACTGAGCAACAGTCCAGTTCTTTTCTCTTTAGCCCAGGTAAGATGCTTCTGTTTTCTGTTTCAGAAGTGGCTTGGTAGCCCTTTTCCTTGAAGATGTCTGAGCGTGGTGACTCTTGATGCACTGACTCCAGCTTCAGTTCACTCCTTGTGAAGCTCTCCCAAGTGTTTGAATCAGCTTTGCTTGACAGTATTCTCAAGTTTGCTTGTGTTGTTGTGCACATTTTCCTATCCAATTTCTTCCTTCCAGTCAACTTTGCATTTAATATACTTTGATACAGCACTCCTTGAACAGCCACCCCTTTCAATAATGACCCTCTGTGACTTACTCTCTTTGTGGAGGGTGTCAATGATCGTCTTCTGGACCATTGCCAAGGCAGCAGTGTTCCCCATTATTGTGGTTTCAAAGAACAAGAGATACCCGGAATTTATACTGTATGGATGGTCATTTATTGAAACTCAAATGTAAATATTCTAATATTTTGAGATACTTGATTTTAGAATTTCATGAGCTGTAAGCTCTAATCATCAAAATTAAAACCAAAAACTTTTGAAATGTTTTGAATCTAAAATATAATGCAAGTTTAACTTTTTGAAATAAGTTACAAGAAAAAATGAACTTTTTCACGATATTCAACTTTTTTGAGATGTACCTGTATTACTATCCATTTACCTAATTTCATATTCAAAACTCACAGTATTATTCAAATGCAACTGCAGTGTAAATGCATTCATGTCACCTCTGAGCTGCATTTAACAATGTGCACATACATCTAAATAAGACGCAGCTTTTTAGTCAACTATTTGTTGATGCTTTAAGGCAATACAATACAGGCAAAACAACTTTTTTAATTGACCAGGCACTGGTCAGTTTGTTTTTTATTATTATTTTAGGCTATTTTGCTTCCATAACTTGAATTCTTTCAGAATGGCGGAAAGAAAACGTACACTATCTATTTGCATCTGTAGATCTCAACTGCAATGCATATCTTCTCAAATATTTTTTTTTCCTCATGCAAGGAGCCATTTTTCAGTAGCACTTGTACATGCATCAAATCTTCCAGCTCTATTCCTATTTATACTACAAAGGTGTTTGTTCATATCATTTGCATGCTAGATTTTATGCCTAAAAACATTGTGATTTTTTTTTTTGACAGTTTTTTTTTTTTACTGATTTATGGATTGATAAAATAAGATTCTTCAAAATCTCCTTTGTAAAAAAAATCCCTCCAAAAACGAATTTTAAATCTGGTTCTATCCAATGTTCAGATTTATATTCTGTACATTTATGCAAATTAGTGCACATTTAATAAAACACGCATTACTCATATTTAAACATTAATAGAAAACTGGTACGGTAATATTTATCTATAATTACCATATTCACCTGTAACGTGTTTCTGTAATTGATTAACTGTACAAGGGTGGGGCGTTGATTTAAGTTTTTTTTTTTATGTATTAACCCAATTACAATAATATCAGCTTTTTGGGCAGTCTTGCAGACCCTTAAATGCAGCTGCAATTTTACATGCATGTTTAAAATAAACTCAAATAAGTGAGATTGCATTACATAAATAATTAAATGAAGTGGAAGTCAGACCATTCTTACCTCACAGACGTAGCAGTTGACATGGAAACTGCGATCCAGAGCAACGATCCTCACGGTCTCTTCCTGCCCAGGCTCTGGCATTATGGGCTGGCCACATACTGAGCAGCGGGGGGCAAACTTTCTGTTCACAGAAGCAGCAAACAAGGTTTTAGTAATAAAATCCATGTAGTAACGGTTTAGACATTTGGTGGAGCTTCATGTCCATTAAAAACAGCAAAGATTTAGTGTGGGGGAAAAACAACATGCCATTATCTGCATATGATTGTTTATCATTAGAAACAGACTTTAAACGACACAGAAACTGAAAAAATAAGTTGTTGAGTACCTGTGAAAGTCCTCCGTACAGTGGATCTGAGATGTAGCGTCCACCGTAAAAGGCACTCCATCCAGGCAACAGCCACAAACCACACATGTGAAACAGTGAGGGTGGTAAGCCTTTCCCATCGCCCTCAGGATCCGGTCTAGGATGGGCTCAGAGCATTTTGAACAGCGCTCAAGTGTGCTCTGGGAGCAGAGAAAGAACAAACTATAAGAGTTTGAATGTAGAAAGGAAAAAACTAAATAAGAGGCCGAAACCAAGAGAAGTCGACAGATAAACAGAACTCACTATGTAGCAGCTCTCGCAGTAGCTCTTCCTGTCTAGTGCGTAGAAAGGCTGGCCTCTCAGACGAGCATGACAGGTGATACAGGTGAAGCACTCCACGTGAAACACCTGCTCCATGGCAATACAGCCACTGCCTTCTCCCAAAACATTATCCCCACACCGAGCACATCGACCTGAGGGAGAAAGATGGAGACAGCGAAATCCATGACCCTTATTGAAACGCATGATGTAAAAGCAAAAGTACAACACAGAGGATGTAAAATGCCGGAGCATACCAAAATAGTCCTCAGTAGGGGGATGATTCATGTCATACACCAACTTCTTGGTGAGTCGATCCAACTCTTCCTCTGGATGTGGTGCTGCCCCCTGCTGGCAGAACATGGAAAAACATTGATCAGAATGCTGGACAAAACATTTTTGTTGTTCACATTTTATCTTTCTTATACAGATGTATTCTTTATACAGTCTCATACTTTTTAAAGAGTTAAAAACAAAATCATATGACCCCTCAGACGTGTTCACAACTCATGTGAAATCAAAGTGCAGTTAATTGTGTTGCAATTAAAAGTCTAGTCAAAATGTATTTGCATATAATAAGACCGTTTCTTGACACACTTAATTTTTTTTTTTTACTAATAATGCAAAATTAAATGTTTTACTTTAAGGTACATTTTAAATAATTGTTTTAATTTTTATATGCTTTAAAGAAGGCCCTACATTTTTTTGATGTGTTCAAACTAAAGTACATTACAGTATATTTTAATTTATCATAAATGAAAGTACTTACAGATATTTTAATTTATCATAAATGCTTGACACTTAAACCATATTTCAAAAACAAAAATCATGCAATTACATATGTGACATGTGTCTTAAGTCGCTGGGGTATATTTGTAGTAATAGCCAAAAATACATTATATGGGTCAAAATCATCATCATTTTTCTTTTATACCAAAAATTATTAGGATATTAAAGTAAAGATCATGTTCCAATAAGTTATTTTGTAAATTTCTTACCATAAATATTTTAAAACTTCATATTTGATAAGTAATATGCATTGCTAAGAACTTCATTTGGACAAATTTAAAGCCGATTTTCTCAATATTTAGATTTTTTTCCGATTCAGATTCCGGATTTTCAAATAGTTGTATTTCGGCCAAGTTTGTTGCTATTTATTCAGCTTTCAGATGTATAAATCTCAATTTTAAAAAAATGTACACTTATGACTGGTTTTGAGGGCCACATAAAATAAATTATATTCTTCTATACGGTTTAAGCACTCTAAAAAGTAAACTAATATATTTTATGTAATTGCACTGAAGGACAATATTATATTTCTTAAAATGTACTATTTTGAACTTCCATAATCATCAAGCCACAAATATTTAAAAGAAACAGCACATTTTCTTGAATCAAAACTATTTATTTATTTGTTATCAAGTTGGCAAATAAAAGACGATTCACCTACAATAAATAAACCATAAAATATAAAAACTTTTTTCTCTTTTATCTATATCGTTTTTTTCATGACAGAAAGTTTCCATCTCTGCTACAACCTCACCGACTAATACGTCTTACCTTGTTAGACTGATGTGCTGACACTTGATCTGGACTCTTCTTCACTGGCTGTCCCTGGCCGGCTCTCCCTCCTGGCATATTACCTGACCCCCCCTTATAAGCAGCAGGATCTCCATGTGGTTCTTGTACAGGAGGAGGTGGAGGTGGGTACCAGCCCTGTCCCTGTGGCTCATAATGTGGCCGGTCTTGCTGAGGGGGGCGAGGCGCATGCTGACGTGGTGGTGGAGGGGTGTAAGCTTGCTCTGCCTGCCGTGCGCTCTGAGAATAGGTGACAGGCTGAGCTGTTTTCACCTGTACGGTGAAGCGTGGACCGGTTGGGGTTGAGGCGGTGGTGTAGGAGGCAGGCACTGGCTGGGGGTAAGGTTTGTGGACGGAAGAGGCAGCGGAGGAGTAAACATAGTCTGGCTGAGGTGAAGAGGTGTAAGGTGGGGCGGGGTGGTACTGGTTTTGGAGAGGAGGGGGGTAGCCCATTGAGGGCCTACTTGATGGTGCAGCCCCCATCTGGTTGGGAGGGTTATAGCGGTCGATAGGGAGGTGCTTGCTATAAGGCACATTGTCATAAAGCTGTTGAAGAAATAAGATTTTTTTTTTGCATACAATAAGTTTTTTTTTTAATGGAAAAAAATTAACAAAAACAGAACGTTTCCTAAAGGCTGGAATAACATTACACAACTTTTTAACATGATGATTTGCAATCTGGGTCGATGCTAGTGATCCAGAATCATTCTGCTGATTTTGGGCAGACTGAGACTAGAGTTAACAGACTACTAAAAAAAATCCTGTAGTATATGATACAGGTGCATCTCAATAAATTAGAATGTCGTGGAAAAGTACATTTATTTCAGTAATTAAACTCAAACCACTTCAGCATGTGTGCATTGAATTTATTTAATACACGAGTTTCACAATTTAAGTCTTTGGTTCTTTTAATTGTAATGATTTTGACTCACATTTAACAAAAACCCACCAATTCACTATCTCAACAAATTAGAATATGGTGACATGCCAATCAGCTGATCAACTCAAAACACCTGCAAATGTTTCCTGAGCCTTCAAAATAGTCTCTCAGTTTGGTTCACTAGGCTACACAATCATGGGGAAGACTGCTGATCTGACAGTTGTCCAGAAGACAATCATTGACACCCTTCACAAGGAGGGTAAGCCACAAACATTCATTGCCAAAGAAGCTGGCTGTTCACAGAGTGCTGTATCCAAGCATGTTAACAGAAAGTTGAGTGGAAGGAAAAAGTGTGGAAGAAAAAGATGCACAACCAACCGAGAGAACCGCAGCCTTATGAGGATTGTCAAGCAAAATCGATTCAAGAATTTGGGTGAACTTCACAAGGAATGGACTGAGGCTGGGGTCAAGGCATCAAGAGCCACCACACACAGACGTGTCAAGGAATTTGGCTACAGTTGTCATCAGAGGCGTCTTACCTGGGCTAAGAAGAAGAACTGGACTGTTGCCCAGTGGTCCAAAGTCCTCTTTTCAGATGAGAGCAAGTTTTGTATTTCATTTGGAAACCAAGGTCCTAGAGTCTGGAGGAAGGGTGGAGAAGCTCATAGCCCAAGTTGCTTGAAGTCCAGTGTTAAGTTTCCACAGTCTGTGATGATTTGGGGTGCAATGTCATCTGCTGGTGTTGGTCCATTGTGTTTTTTGAAAACCAACGTCACTGCACCCGTTTACCAAGAAATTTTGGAGCACTTCATGCTTCCTTCTGCTGACCAGCTTTTTAAAGATGCTGATTTCATTTTCCAGCAGGATTTGGCACCTGCCCACACTGCCAAAAGCACCAAAAGTTGGTTAAATGACCATGGTGTTGGTGTGCTTGACTGGCCAGCAAACTCACCAGACCTGAACCCCATAGAGAATCTATGGGATATTGTCAAGAGGAAGATGAGACACCAGACCCAACAATGCAGATGAGCTGAAGGCCTCTATCAAAGCAACCTGGGCTTCCATTACACCGGAGCAGTGCCACAGGCTGGCTAAAGAGATGTAAGGCTGTGAGTTTTTTTGTGTTGGGAATGACTTTAAAGTCTGGCAGTGTGTGTGATTCTCAGTCTACAATGCCCAGTTTTTTCTCTCAAACTATTTATAAAGTCAGCAAGTATATAATATCTGTTCCGATTTTTAAAAGTTGTGCAGTGTATTCTATCCTTAAACACATTTACTCATCAATATACCCAAAAGCGTTTGTCCTGGAACTTGTATAATGCAGTATAGGTGTGTTGTACCTGTGCACTTGTGCTCTGAGGGTGACTGTCCAGGTCAGCTAGCATGCATGTAAGAGAGTCTATCTCTGCATCAATAGTAGAGATGTGCTTCTCTGATCCCCGATTCTGAGCAAACAAAAGCCACAAACAAAACGCATATTAAAATACATTCATGTATACAGATTTAAAGGGATAACTCAACCAAAAATTGCCATTTAAACATCCTCACATCATTCCAAACCTGTATGCTTGCCAGTGAATTCCATTATATGGACATACAATATATTAGAAGCCAAAGGGAACTTAAGATATAAAATATCTTATTTTGTGTTCTGCAGAAGAAAAGTAAGTCATACATGTTTGGAAGGACATGAGGGCAAGTAATTGACAGATTTTCATTTTTGGTAAGACTATACTTTTTTTTCCACATTCCGTATGCACATTTAAGAAATAATAGACTAATTGAATCATCTTTTATCCAGTTTTGAACACAGTTCTGCAGAGAAATGATAATTAAAACTGAACACGTGGATGTGACTGACGTGAAGTTCATGGCTGGCCATGCGGAGGTTCCATGTGTGGTGGTCTTCTTTGGGCCCCTGGCCTGGAGCATAGTATCGGTCTCCTAACTGGGGAGTCAAGGGGTTGTATGTAGTAGACCCGGAGCGATCATCTTGATGCTGGTGTTGCATGGTTCCACCTGAGCACACAAACATCAGTTCAGGTGACGAAGCACAAACTGTCAAATAGTATTCCAGCATTAGATTCTTTAAGATTAAATTCAACGAAACAGTTAAGATTTTATGAAACCCATTATATTATCTGTGTTTGTGAGGTTGACAGGTCTAAATTTTAAACAAGAATTTAGTGTTACCGGACCATTTGGCAAAGGCATAAGTTTGTTCATTTCTTTGGTTGTATTTTTAGTGGAAAGAACTGCACTCAAGTTATTTAATTGTAAAATATAAACTAAAAATATTAATATGATATTTAATAACACAGCCCTGCATATTGAAACTAATTATGCAGGTTTGTAAAAAAAAAAAAAAAAAAGTGTAATACAGCTTATTTTGATCGTTTTTTGTTTACATTTAAAATGAACAAACAGAGCCAAAAAGTTAGCATTCAACATTTATTATTTAACTAACAATCTGCAAAATACATTTAATGTCAAATTGACCAAATTAAGCTTCAATTGGATTTCATTCAGCAATTGATGCAGACTGGTGTAATATAACTACAATATTTAACTCTGAACTATTCGCATTAACTTCAACAAAATCCTTTTTGAAGCCATCAACAGAAGAAAAAAAAATTTTTCTTCAAGAAGCAAGCATGATGCATAAACATGCACTGAAAGGTTTAAAAGCTACTGTTACAGGGCTCTTACCTGAAGGTCCAGTAGCCATATATCTTGTAGGCATAACATTTCCTCCCGTTCCACCATTCTGGTCATACATGTTATATGTGGGCCTCTGGTCAGGCAGACCTTTCTTGGGAGGTCTGTAGAGAGCGGGGCCAGAGTGTGACATTGGTGTTGTGGCTCTATCTGGGCTACCCAGGGTTCTTGGAGGCAGCCAGTTGGGACCGGACATACCCCGCTTCTACAAGGACAGCACAGAATGTGTGTGATGTCACTGTTGTGTAACTTCTCATTTCTAAGTGTTTTATTTTACATGTGCATTCTGAACATGTGTGACCACAATGAGTTAAGGCCCTAAGCAGTGCTACCCAAGCTGGTAAAAATGCAATAACTGTAACTACACAAAACAGGTTGATGTTGGGTTTCCACGATAACAATAGGTGCCAAGTTAAAAAGCAGGAAAAGGCAACCATTCTCAGCCGAAAGGGGAATTCCAGGGTTCCTTAGTTGAATTGCATTTCTCACTCGCACATGCATAAAATTCCCACAGGTGCACAACACTCGCAATGTATTCGTTCCACTCTCAAGTCTCCCACTGCTACAATAGCCATTGTCCCCAACACTTACTCCACAATCCTTTATCTACAGAGTCTGTCCATGAAAATAATATAGGAAATGTTGTCGATCAACTTCTCATTTGAGCCACCTGGTGTCCGCTGGACAATGTCCTGTGTATCCAAGTGCTGAGGAGTGTTTGTTATTATATGCTTATGAAAACAAAAAAAATAAACTTCACAACAAAATAAGAGGCCAACAAATGCTGTAAACACTATAAGAAAATATATCATCTTAAATATTAAGACAAACATGTCCTTTGAAACTGTGCAGGATAGTCCAGCTTAAGATGGTAGCTGGTTTCTAACTGGTCATTAGCCAGCTGATCAGTTATCATGCCCCCAAAAAACAGTTTGACCACCTTAACTAGTTGCTGGTTTGTTTGCTGTTGGTCCTGGATCTGAGGGGTATTGCACAAAAGCAAGATAAGGGATTAAGCTGGGATTTTCCAGTTATCCTGGTTTGAATTTAGCCCTGACTCAATTGCATGAAAGCAGGCTAAATTAAGCTAAATTATGTAACTATGGAGATTTATTCTTTGCAGCTAGCATGCTCCAGAGCAGGCTACAAACCAGGCTGAGCTCCTCTAGCTCTGACCAACAGAAACGCATCGATATTACCGGTGACTCTCTCACATACAATTAATTGACTTTAATTATTGGTCCAAAATTAAAAAATAAACAGAAGATACACCTTAAATAATCAAATAAATAAAAATGGGCTATAAGCAACTGTATTTAATGTATTGTGCCCAAAATGTAGGCTAATTATCTTTTTTAAGATATATGAAAGAATTGTAACATAGTTGCTACTTGTGCATTCAGTTGATCAGTGATTCAGTCTTTCTCTCTGATTGTATGACAACTGTACCTTTTATGGTTATTAGAACATTATAATCTAGATTTGCCCTTTAAATAAAGAATTAAAAACACAAAATCAAAAGTTTGAAAATAAAAAAATAGAAATCAGACTACATTTTAACTGATAAGAGGAACACCCATTTAACTCATTTGAGATAGTATAGGGCTTTATTAAGCTTACATTTGATTTACGGTTTACTGCTATCATAAAAATACACTTATATACTCTTGATGAAAGCACCTCCAGGTTCTTCCGGCTGAATAGTGCTTCATTCATATTTCCTTGAGGATCAGCAAGCCGCGGATCAGCATTAAGTTGGGGTTTTATATGCAAATGATGATAATTTACTGTATTTTAGAGACGGACGAACACGAACATATGCGGCTGATTTTACGTTTACGATTGTTGTTGTTTAAAGAGATGAGTTACAGCCTACGTTGCTCAATGCGTCACAAACTTGTAGGTTATAAAGTGCTAATAAAATGTTGTTTTCATGGCAAGCTCAATGTTTCCTTGTTTATATCTTAATAAAATATTTGAGCCTATATAGACCCTTTTAGGACTGACGTCACAATTACGTCACAGTGCTAGCTGGAGGCTAAACAAAGCGAAAACTGGAGGCGGCCAATTCAAAACAGCGCAGATTCGTCTACACAAGAAGCTCAAAACATCCTCTTGTTGTGATGTTGGGTGCCAGAATCGATGTAGTAGAGGCTTCAATTTGAAATTAAAGCATATCTGCTTTCTCTGCCAGACAAAAAAAAAATGATGACCGCTGTGGTTAAACAAGATAAAACGAGTGGACTGCACAGAAACCATCGTCAAACATGATCGCGCTAGCAGCGCACACTTCTGATCAGAAAAGGTTCAATAAAGTATTGTCTTTTGTTGTTAAGGCCGCGTCAGAAGTTTTTTTTGCATCTCACGAATATGTTGTGTATGAAATAATGTCTGTGCGCATGAGTGTAAAACAACAAACTGACGATTTATATGCTTAATCATCTGTAATTGTATATACATTGTTGTGATTAATTGTGGCTGGAATAATATTGCAGCTGTAAATGTGAGTTACTCAACCGAAGGGAATCCTGTCAGATCCTCTATTCTTGGAGTTAAAGCTTGTGCTTGTCGCCCAATCTGGTTTGGTCCATTAAAGTTAACCTTTTCAAATAACAATCGCGGTCCCGGACAGTGCGTGACCTTACATATGCAGGTAAAATAAAAAATTCTCCAGTTATTGTTAAAAAAAAGCCAACAGACTTCATAACTAGCGTTAGTGAAGGTGGTCAGGGGACTCTTTCTGCCTCCACCCAAGCTCCGCCCACAGAAAAACGTCACTATGTTTACTAACAGATAAAGGGTCTATTGATTCTCTTACAGTTTTAAAGGCTCCTATCTTATAGTAAATAAGTGTCTGTGACATCAGATATAAAAAATCCAATGATTTATGAATCCACACCCTTATTGTGTGTGCATGTTCTAATCTGTGTACGGGATGAATTTAGATTCAGTTATTAACACTCGATCATTGTAGCCATATAGACCTGCCTACCTATCGAATATTAAATCACTCAGAGCTGTAAATCTGTGCAACTGGTACATGATCACTTTCAATGAGTAAAATAGATCTTCTCTGTGATTCATATTTATTAAAGAATATAATAACTAAAAATCAGTAGGCCTAATATAGTACAGTGATTCCTGGTTCTTTTTAAAGGATTGAGCCACAAAACCAGTAATTTAATTTGTGCATATAGCCTATATATAAAAGTATAAATACAAATGCTGCAGAGAAAATTAAAATGTATTGCTTAAATACGCACCAAAGTACATTAATAATAATATTTGCTGTAAGTCATATTTAATAACTGTTTTAGTAAACAAACATTTAAAATAGGCCTATATGAAAAAAATATACATTATATATATAATAGTTTCAGCAAGGTAGTTATTCCCATTATCCACACATAAAACACCAGTTCACGCTGATGAACTATTTGGTATTATTGTCTTATTTGTCACCGCAGTTGTTCTTTAAAATAAAAACATTTGCAGGTTTGTCTATGTCTTATGAACTACAGTGAATTATCATCATATCCTTTTTCTTTGCAAAAAAAAAAAACTTTTTATAAGTTTTTGCTTATCCACGATCCTAAAATAAAGAATACAGCCTACATATAATTTTACGTTACACAAATTTTTTTAATCTCAAACAGTGGATCATTTTTATCAACATCGCCCAGCTAAAACTGCTTCGTGTACAGTGAAAAGTGAAATAATATCTGCACGTCATTTAACGTGCAACCCACCTGTTGAGATTGAGGACCACTATTTACGTTCATCACACAGAAAAAAAAAATATTTCTCATAGGTGAGGCTATTTATAGCATAGGTAGGACTATATCATGGCCACAAATTAATAATTTGTTCCCCAGACTTAATTCGTGATGGTGAGCCACTCATATTACACAGCTCTGTTATGCCCGAAGTACGCGGAGATGCCACCACCAAGCGTTTGATAGGAACTTAATAGAACTAATTTGACATAAAAAAAAAAAAAAATTTGCTAATTGATGCTAACTAAAATTGCTGTTGTTAGCACTTAATATTTCTGTAGTACAGCAAAACAGCGTAGCCCTAGATCATTCATAAAAGCGTATATAAAAGAATGCTTATGCGCAAACGTCTACACCAATAAGCTCTGCTGTATTATAATATAAACCAATGAAATTGGGGGTGGGCGGAGCGACACAGGTCTTCTTGTGTCGCCCCGCCCCATCATCCAGGGTGCACTCTGGGGCTACTCGATCCATGATCGATTTTAAGGGCTGCTTCAGAATAAGCGTGCACGTCTCATTATCCTGACTTATTGACCCTGTATCGAATTAGTGAAGATTGAACTTGAATTGTCCTTTATGAATATATCTATGATACTAATATCATCTTAAAATCTATTTTTCACCTGTGATTTTTACTCTGATCTCTAATCACTGAACTACATTCAAACAAATGCGACCCTGCCTGTGAAAACCCAGCTAAAGTCATTTTTTGGAGATTTATTTTTTCTCCATAAAATCATCCTTCATAATGTAATGAACATGATATATTTAATATTGACTGAGTAAGACCATGTCAAAAATTTAAAATCACAGTGAAATTAATGGTTGAAACCAAACTTTGATGCTTATCTCAATTAGATTTTGAGACTTTAGCCTGGGTTTCACAGACGGGGTCACAAATGTGCAAGTTTGCAACCAGAGAAATGTCCAACCTCACCGCGTTGGATTGCACTGCAATCCGTGAAATCTCGTACTCAAAGCCGGGGATTGTTAGGCCGATGAATCACCCGTTTGAGAATGCTTTTATCGTATAAAACCCATTCATCTGCGACATATAGGCTAGTGTTACAACAGCTCTCGGCTGTAGAAGCCAATGTAACATCGCAAAGTTACATCGACGGACAAAACGGACGTCATGCTCATGGGAGTTTGCGATAACAACAACTCATTTTGGGGTAACTTGTGTCCGGTGTTTGTTGGAATATTTAAACAATAGAATAGGACATTAACGATTTCCCGTACCTCTTGAAAACGCTGCAGACTCCCAGTCTACCGAGAATCTGCTTCACCTCGTCTCGTTTCCATCTTCAAAATTAAAGCTCATGAAATGAACCGGTGCGCTGCGTCCGGTATATCTATTTATATAGTATTCCAATTGTAAAGTTCAGTTAATCTAATTTACATTGTTTGTTTGTTAGTTAATGCGCCTCGGCTGATTTAACCGAGATTTATTCATCTAAAAAGAACACTCACACGCTGTAAGTAAATACTATCAGCAAGCTTTGTTCGCCTTAGGTTCGTGGCTAGCCTAATACACTTGTGAAGTACTCTTTAGTTCTCTGTCGGTTTCATTTTAGTAACCTACTTTTCCTGGAGGATCCAGCAGCGGCTGACAGAGGCCTGTGTGGAGCAATCCAATCGCATGACGTCACATGGCAAGCTGATTTAACATTTACACCAGGGGTGTTGATCTCAGTTCCTTGAGAGCTGCAGCCCTGCATAGTTTAGTTCCAACCCTGCTCCAACACACATACCTTGTAGTTTTCAAATAAGCCTTAATGACTTGATTAGCTGGATCAGGTGGGTTTAATTTAAGTTGCATCTAAGGGCCTGTTTACACCTGGTCCCTTCATGAGTGATATCTATCTGATTTGTTCAAACGTTTCTATTTACATTTATGCATTTAGTAGACGCTTTTATCCAAAGCGACTTACAGTGCATTCAGGTTATACATATTGTCAGTAAGTGTGTTCCCTGGGAATTGAACCCACAACCTTTTGCGCTACTAACGCAATGCTCTACCACTGAGCCACAGGAGCCACACTTGGCCACATAAGTGTGTCTTTGCAAAACGGATATAAATCCGTTCTTCAATTACCATCAGGGAATTGAGTTCACATCAATGAAAGCAATATATGCGCTGTATTTTATTAATTATCCTATTTAACAGAGACCGCAATGTCAGCACTGGGGTTAGTCTCACTACTTTTAATGAAGATGATTGTGTGTTAAGCATCTGCGACTTGCTTTCAGTTTCATTCGCGGCAGTATGCCTGTCGGCTTGCTTAAGAGATACTCAACAACTCATCCGTGGCGATGCTTGTTGCATTAACTCTGTCATATCTGACTATAACATGCCATACAGCCTGTAAAACTCTTTCACTAATTTGAATATTTTGTGAGGAGTAAAATTGGCATATATGGTTTCAACAACCAGATCATTTACACTTTTTTCGTCTGGAATGCGGCCCAGATCACCTCCTGAAGTGGTTTGAGTATTTATATCCGTCTCGAGTGTTTCGGAGGGCATTACACCTTTTTTTAAAGTGCAGAAAAAAACGTATTAAGAAACAGCCCCTTGTGCAGGGCTGTGGCCCTCCAGCGAAAAGAATGCTCTTTTATTTATTAAAAATAAAAAAAAAAATCTTTATTTAAAATATATATTTTTTCTGTAGTTAGGCTACTTGAATTTAAATATTCATAGTTACGTTCAGGGCCGTCGCTAGTGGGGTGAAAGGTGGTGATGATTATACGGCTGTGTGACATCTGAATGACTTTTTGACAAATATTTGCAATATTTTTTAAATAGTTATGTCACATGGTTTGGGTCTCATTTGAATTTTATCAATTCCAATTCTGCTTATCGATTCCCATTTTCGATTCCAATGTGGTTAAAAAAGTCAAACATTTAGATATCAAACATATTTATTTTGTTTCTCTTTTTGAAAAATATTTAATTGCTGCGGAATACCATGAATAAAAATCAGCGGTCTAAAAACTGGACTCGATTAAGAGTTGTTTGTGTGTAAACTAGAGCTGCACGATTCTGGATAAATTGAGACTTTTTTTAATGGAGGTTGTAGTTCTTTCACAATTCTGAAGAAAAAATATTAGACAACTAAACATAATCTCATTGAATTTATGAATGGAATGATTTAGTGACTCCCTAAAGATTTACTTGTTTTATTAGTGTATGAATCAGTGTTTTTGAGTGACTGTTGAATGAATGATTCAAAGACAAATACATTTTAACAGCCACTTTTCATCAGCTAAAAATAGTAGATGACAAAGGAATTGATAAGTGGAATTGAAATTTTAAATTTTACTACAAGTATCCGATTCTGGAATTGGAATTGATTTTCGATTCCCAACCCTATTTGTCACTCTTGAAATAGAGACTAGTAGCAAATGATTAAATACTAGTTAGTAACGAATAAATACTTGTGATTAATTTGATTGGTTGAATTTTATTTTTTTAAATTCAAATTTGATAATTTGATAGTCTATAATTAAACATTTGGTAAACTATAATATCATTTTATAATAATAGTACCAGTGAAACTGAAAAGATCACTATTGGATTACTTATTAATAGTGCTTATTAATAGTAATACACACAGATGCATGTATATATTTCATAAAAATATGTTAGGTTTATATATTAAATATATTTATTTATAATATAAATTATATGAACAAAATGATACACATTAAATATTTTCAAAATACATACTGTATGTGTGTGTATTTATATATACATATTAAATAAACACAGTACTCATACATATATTATGCAAACAAAAACTGTTAATTTGGATGTGATTAATCGTTTGACAGCACTACTTATTAATAACTTAGAGATAAGTGCTAGTAACAAAAAAAGTTAGTTTAAAGGAATACATGTTAAAATTGCTTGCCATAGATGCCAGGGTGTTGTGGAGCATATTTTGGGATACCCGCTGTGTGTGTCCCATATTGGAATGACATATGGTGGCAGTCCTAGTAAAGGGAGAGAAAGAGGGATTTATTTATCGCCTAATCCCGGGTATATCACTTATTCTCAAAATGAAACGGAATATTTAGCTGTCTTTGATAGATTACTCTATTATTTAACCCCTGGAGTTTATTAAATCAGCCAATGCTAAAGCAACTGATTAATAACCGAAACTGTAATTTGTATGAATAATGCATGTCTATTATTTTATTCTCCCAATTCTACTGCTACTTGTGTTTGGATCAATAGGAAAATCTAGCGGTTTTCCAATGCCCCCCCCAAAACATCCACCCTCCCCCCTCCAAAACAAAAACACAACTTAATTTAAATATACATACAATACAATAATTATAAATATACAATAATTAATATAAAATATAATTCATAAATATACTCATATACATAATAAATATAATATTTGTAGAAAGGTTACCAATTAATTTTTGGATCCAATTTTAATCAATTAAAAGAACCAACCTCTTGTGAGACTTTAATGATACTTTACACTCTGTGCTCCACTTTAACATCCTGCTTAGATAATATCTGCTCTCTCTCACCTCCAGGCCAACATGTGAAACACTCTCCAGCATCTGGCTCTCTGAAACTCTACGTGACCATCAGACTAAACTCAAGGGCTCCTGAGAGGAAATGGCTGACCTGAACCAGTATGAGTCTCTCCTCTCCTCTTTCTCCTTCAGCTATTCTGTTGCCAAGGTTAACTACTACTAAGACAAGATCAGGATCAGATAGACACAGAGTTCATAACATTCACCTCCTCACACCATCTCTCTGACTGCTGATGACTGCCGGCACCTGCTGGTACTGCCAAAGAGAGGTAGGCTGCAAAACCACTTGAAGAAAATTCACACTATAACATTAGAGCTGACCATTAAATTCTGACCATACATTCCAGGTATTTCCCATAGGTGTTGATCAGGTTGGTCACTCTCACTGCTGCTCTTCACAAAGAGATGTCTGGTATTTATAGAAGAAGTGTGAATTAATGTGTACATATTGTGTATGTACACAATATACTTTGCATATTGTGTGTGTATATATGTGTACATAATGTAGAATGTGTATTGATAACTGTAAGTATGTCTTAAATAGTACACTGTGTGTACTGAGTATATGTATGTGTATTCTGCACATTGTCATCTGTATAAGTCTGTAAGTATGTACTGTCTATATGTAAATTGTTTCTGCACTGTCTGGAGCACGCTCTCAAGAATTTCACTCACCAAGACACATGTGCTGTGGTGATGTGACAATAAAAGTGATTTGATTTGATTTGATTTAATGGTCTTCATGTGAGAAGTCTTAAAGAATATTACCGGTAATTGATTCTAGTATCTGGGTATGATCAGTGAACTTCCTAAAATGAAATAGGTTTGAGACTCCCATTAGAACCTAACCACTTGGGCAAAGTTGATTAGGCATTTATTTATATATATATATATATATATATATTGGCAATGGTTACTTCTGTATCACATTATGAACTCATTTCTGTGTACTTTCATATAGGAACAAAAAACGGTGACAACTTCTTCATGTAACACATACTATTTCTGATTAATTTTAGTAAAATTCTCTAAAGACGTAATACTACAAAAGTTTGCTCTTGGCATAGTTTTCTTCAAAAATACTTGCTGACAGCGATATGAATAGGGTATTGTTGATCGTGGGAATTTTTCTTAGATCTTCTGCTGATAATTCTTAATGTTGCATTAGGTTCTATGAATAGCCGTGTGGTGGTTATAAAAGAGGTAACTCTTGACCTGAAATGTCTTACACATATTTAGCTGCAGACAATTCAGCAAAACATCTTGATTACTTGGCTGCTCATCTAATGATCCTGGCACAGCATTTTGAGAGAAACATTGTTCTCTATACAGGGAGCACCTACGTCAAGATTTCTGGGGTTTGGAATGTTAATCATTTCTGGCTCATATATGGTTTATTTATTACATATATAATTTTTATAACAAAGAAATTCATTATTTTTAATATTAAGATCTATATATAAGATTTATAATAAAGGTCATTATAATTTGTCATGTTTTCCACAAAAATATAAAGCAGCACAACTGTTCAATAAAATGATAAAAAAAAATGTTTCTTGAGCACCAAATCAGAATATTATAATTATTTCTGAAGAATCATGTTACACTGGAAACTGGAGTAATGATGCAAAAAATCAGCTTTGCATCACATGAATAAATTACATTTTGAAAATATATTCAAACAGAAAACAACAATTTTATATTGTAACATTATTTCACAGTATTACAGCTTTTTATTGCATTTTTTATTAAATAAATGCAGCCTTGGTGAGCATAAGAGACTTCAATAAAAAAAAAACAGATCCGTTTCAGTACATCCTAATTTTCTTCATTGTCCATTTTTGTCCATGTTCCCACCTCCTTCCACCTTCCTCAAGAGGACAAACAACCCGCTTCATCCATACTCCACACCGGACGAGCTCAAAGCATGTCCTTATATGTTCAAATCTCTCAGCTTCAACAGGAAGAGGCAGTTTATTGAAAGTACACTCATTGTTTCTGCACCTTATATACAGTTAATATGTATTTCATATGGTATGGACACTACTGACTTACACTTTATAAGCAAAAAAGAAAGACATTTTTCAAAATATCATCTTTTGTGAAAGAAAGTCATTCATTTTTGGGTGAACTCCTTTTAAGAATGTGAATCTTCAGTGTGTCTTTGTCAGAACAACATTATTCCACCTTTTCATTCCGTGATTTATGCTTTGAAAGCAGGAACAGTGACTCAACTAGGCTGCAGCTACATAAAAACTCATTAGAGAGTCCCAGCAGCTCTGAGAATCACAAAGCAGTGGTCCCAGCCCACTGCGGCCGTGCTGCCGGACACTAGCTGAGGCACGCAGCTCTGAGGATCTTATCTATATAACGGTGCTACTGCCAGTCTGACAGACTGTATGGTTTCCGCTAATTGGCCGAGCTCGTTTAGTAATGGTCTCACTTTTCCTCGGCCGCCCCCTCTCTTCCGTAGCTCGCACAATGCCTGGAAGTCGCCTAGACCCACATCTCCCTATCAGTTTTTTCTTCTGTTGTTTTTTCTCTCTCTCTTTTTTCCCCTCGCACTAAAGACACAATAGATCCAGCCAGCATCAAAACAAATAGGAACACAAGGACACACACACGCACTCAACACCCTCATCTAAAAGATACTTCCGACTCGCATTAACAAACGCGGTGCATGTTTCACACAAACAAGACGAATTCAGTAATGGCATAATAAATTCTCAAAGCTCAACACTTATATGCTGTTTTATGATGGCTGGCATTATTACTTGGTGTAAAGGAGAACTTTGATCCATTTCACTTTAATATAAGAAACTGACATCAATTTGAGAAATTTCAAATCATTTGCATGTATTTGGTTTAGTTATGTTCATTTTGAATTGATGTAGTCCTAATTTTAAGTACATAATATATTAAACATTTTCTGAACAGTATAATAGATTTGACATGTGACTAGTATATTATAGCCTATACTAAAATATTATATTCACATGTAACATCCAAATATTTCTCTTTATTTAAATAAAATGATCTGAATGCTTGACAGGGTAGTTTCTAGCATCTATTACTAGTTTAGTAATAACTTTTAGCATCTATTACTCCAGTCTTCAGTATTATTTCATTACTAGTGTTCTATATATATATTTTTTTGTGCATACAATGATCTCAACGGTAATCTAAAAGTATCTATGCTCAATTAAATATCAGCTGATAGCAACAAACTAAAACAATCTATAGCCTAATACAGGCCAATAGCTATGCATGCAAGCTAAAGCAATCATTGCCTTGTGCATGAAAAAAAATGAAGTGAAGGAACTTGAACCATATTAAAGAGCAAAATTTCATATAGACTTAATTGTCTGTGTCTTTATGCCCATTGGTAAGTTTTCCCTCCAAACTCTCCATGAACCATGAGTGAAGAAGGTGAGGTAACTTTCCGCTTGTTTTTGAGCTATTGGAGACCTACACGGGCCCCCATATCCCCTGTCTCATTCTCCTGCCTGCTTTATTGACGGATGTCCTGCGCAGGCGTTTCATCCCTGTCTCTCTGTGTGTGTGTAATTGTGTGCGTCTCACAGGAAGCCTTAAGGGGGGGCAGGCTGTGGAGCGGAGGGGGTGTTCCATAGTTCCTGCACATCTGCAGGCTGCATTTCTCTAGGTGTCGCTCAGTTGTTTTTCGGTCGTGAGAGAGGGATATCACCCGTATCACTTTTTTAAAACTCTCCTATTTCCTTCCGCTCATTGCCCATAACAAGCTAGAAGCACACACACACTCTCCTGTCACAGGAAGCCAGACAGAGGTTTCCGGCATCCCTTGAGAGAGGCAGGTGAGGCCTAATTTGGCCGTACCTGATGACCTGCTGCATTCGCTGAGTTGCTTATCTTTGGTCTGAACTAAGGTCGTGCCCTTTGTTTAGGCCATGTTTACTGTGCAACCTGGTTCAATCAGTCCATTCTAAATTACTTTTAGGAAGTTAACTCTCCAGACTCGTTTCAGATGGCCTACTTAGATTACTAATGTATCCTCAGCGTATTGGAGTTGATTAAGTTGAGTTGGTGCAAACTTTGTGCTATACAGCCATGGAGATATGGAAATCCTATACTAATATTCATTTTTTTGACTAAGCATTTTATCCAAATTGTAAATTAGTGGATATTATTATTATCTAAAAAGCTGTTAAAAGTTAAGACAAAAAAGTTGGAATTTTGTTGGAGATAGTTGATATATAAATAAATAAATGAATTTATTATTTTTTATCATTACCCCTGTAATTAATTACTTTAAGTAGAATGTAAAAAAAAAATTATAATATATATTTTCTGTATTATATTTCCAAACTTCTGATATACATGAATAATACTTTAATTTATCAAGGATGCATTCAATTGATCAAAAGTGTCAGTAAAGACTTTTACTTTGTTACAAAATTGTTGAAATGAATGCTGTTTCTTTGAACTTCCTATTCATCAAAGAATCTTGATGAAAAATATCACAATTTCCAACAAAAATATTAAGGATTCAGTGACACTGGAGTAATGATGATGAAATTCAGCTTTGCTATCACATGAGTTTTTTTATATTTTAATATTTCACAATACATATTGTGCACATATTATCACACGTTATAAATTTGTCTGACTATGGTTTTAAGTTTGCCAGATTCATTTAAAAATGTATTCTGCAGCATTAGATTGCACAGTTCTACCCAATCTTATACTTGTTTTCCTTGACATCTCACTTCACAAGCTTGTCAGAAGAATTCTTATAACAAAGTTGATGTATTTGCACAAACTTCCTCTGAAGCCGTTTCCCTTGTCCTGGACAGAGACTGGGTCGCGCACGTTTGCTTTGGTTAGCTGAACTCCTGGACAGTGTTGACAGGACATCTGACCCATTGACAATGCTCATAAGCCCACGCAGGCCAACACACCCACATACTCTAACACACAAACCCTAATACATTCCCTGAATTCTTCACTTCCATACAAACATTTGCAAAACGCACACAACATGCATCAAAAAGCACTCTACCCACTTTCCTGTCATCATTCAACACAAAAGAGCTCTAATACACAACTATAAATACTGACACACGGGGGCCTGGAGCCTTTTCCCGCTGAGTTTCCAGCACGTGGGCAGCATAGGGGGATTTAGCTTCGTGTTTTTTTCCCCTGATCAGAGACCATATCTAGATCCGGACCTCGGTCATTATAAGAAACGCTCCGAAACTGACCCAGGAGCAGTATGAAAAGGCAGCTTCTACTAACACAGGAAATAAACACCCTGACTGAATGAGACTTCCTGCACAGTGTTATAAAGGATACTCTCTCCTAGGTCAGACTGGTCAGTTTTCAGACACACGTTTGAGTGAGGGAGGTTAGAGCGTGTGTGTGTGTGCAGCTGGGATCTGAGTAGAGGAGCTGTAAGAACAGGGCGGTGTGTGTTCTCGTCCCTGCTGGTCGGGGTGAGTTTCCATTAAAGCTTTTTTACACATTTTTAAATATGTTTTATATGTCAAATAGTTTTATTTTTAACATATTAATTCACATTTCCATTTAGTTCCATCAAAATGTGATGCTTTTTGACAGTTATGTTCAGACCACATGCAAAATGTGTCTTTGATGGATCCTTACTCAGCTAAAAAGGTGTTATGAATGAGGTTTCATCGTTTTTATGGGAGGATGCCCTTTGCAGACAAAATGCAATGAATGAATGACAACATGGTCATTTTTCCACTGTTATATGGATTATTACAATGCAATTGTTAAATGTGGTGTGGAATGTAATAATTTTATGAAAAATCATTTTATAAAGCATTACTCTCCCCATTAGAGTTTCGCTACTAACTGGACTAATGCAATACTCAGTGCAGCACAATTATATTGTTTATGATATTTCAGTTTTGTAGAATTCTGACACCTGCAGATGTGAACTTGTATCAATGATGTTGTTTAGAAAATGAAATTTTATTTCAAAGATGTTTTACTTTATGCATGCCAGTTAGAATTATTTTTAATTTTTTTATGGCAGGTACGAGTAGGGAGCTGGCCTCCCCAAATAGACACTTTTGAATCTAATTTCATCATCTTTGTCAGGTATTGTTTTTCTTTGGCAACATATTTTCTGAAAAAGCTTCACAGGAGGACCATAATTAATTTGACTAGACTATATTGTTGTTTAATTAACTTTTGGTTTATATTTTTAATATAATAACTTTTAAAATATCCTTTAATATTAGTTGACTTTAAAAATCTTATATATTTTGTTAAATATACATAGTAAACAATAATATTATTTATAAATACCAATGCATATTTTATTTATATATGCTTTATGAAACAGAAAATTGAATGCAAATGGAAGAGGGATACCGTAGCTCCTCCGAGCACGCTGCAGCCACCCATGTGATGGAGGTGAAAGGCTACATTAAGGAGTTCACCCGTCACTCCAACGACGTGTTGCTGAACTTAAATGAACTGCGGCATCGGGACATCCTTACAGATGCCACGCTGCTTGTGGGCACCGCCAGGCTGCGCGCCCACTGCGCCGTGCTCATCGCATGCAGGTTGGTCAACAGGGTGTACAGTCATTCACTTTCTCCCACCCTCCCTCACTTCTTCTTTCCTGCCCCCCTCTGCCTGTTTTCCTGTTTGTGCCAAGATTTGTCTTTGTCTGAAGACATTAGCGCACTCTTGCATGAGATCATATTCCGCCTGTGGCACATCTTTTGTCTCACAAGTGTATTGTATCACAGTAAATGCATTTTATTTTTGTAGTCGGTTGAAACTTTGCTTCTTTGTTTGTCTTTTTAAGATCTTTCACTGTTTCTACAATCAATTTTTTATATTACAACTAGTAATCCACACTGCAAAAAAGGTGTCTTGTTTCTATAGTCAAAATATCTAAAAATTCTTAAATTAAGAAGCATTTATAAGCAAAGATATTTAGTCTTGTTTGCCAGGGGAAAAAATAAATGATGTGCATTTTGCTTAAAACAAGTATCTGCCAGTGAGGTAAGTAAAATATTCTTAACAAGAGTATTTTACTTATTTTAAGAAAAATTCACTTAATTTTTTTACTGGAAACAAGACTAAATCTTTTATTTTGGTTATCTAGTAAATGCATCTTAATTGAAGATTTTTTAATATATTTTGACTAGAAACAAGACAAAAATAGGCCTACTAAGAAAGATAAGCCTTTTTTGCAGTGCATGTTTTGTCACCCTTTCTTGCACCCAAATAAACATGTTTTCCACAGTGGATTCTTCTACACGGTCTTCTCTCATCGCGCGGCCGGTGCTGGTGGTGAGCGGGGGTTTTCTCTCACTCTGCCGGAGGGGCTGGACGCAGGCAGCGTGTCCCTGCTGCTGGACTTCATGTACACCTCCTGCCTCCCTCTCACGCCCCGGACAGTATCTGGCGTGCTCGCCGCTGCCACCTATCTGCAGATGGAGCATGTCGCTGACACCTGCCGAGCATTTATTCACAGGTGAGAATGAAGACCAGAGCAGAGGAGGTAACAGAACACTGCAGTCAAAACTATTTCTGGTGACACCAGACAATGATGCTACACGTTTGATTAGAGCTCAAACTTTATGCACATAAGCAGCAGTGTGACGCAGAAACTATACCCAGCTAACAAAAATATGTTATTACAGGAACTAACATTAAGTAAGAATGGCTTTCAGAATGTTATCTGGATGTTCAAAATGTGCAGTTTTTAAATTCAATTCAAGATTATTTGTATAGCGCTTTTTACGATACAATCATTGCAAAGCAGCTTTACAGGAAACCCAACAGTTTTCCCCTCTTTCTGTACAGACTGAAAGTTTTTTTTCTTTTCTCTGCAGTGAAAGGATCTCTGTGAGTCCTTCTTTGATGGAGCCCGCCTCCAGAGCACCCCTCGGTGGAAGGTCACCACCTGCTCATCCCACCATCTTCTCCTCACCCTCCAGGCCTACCGCTGAGGCAGAAGATCCCATCCCAGACCGAGCCAGGTAAAAGGGTTATGGGGGGATGGTCTAGTAATAAGTATCTAAATTGCATTTGAAACTTCAACTGTATCCTATCTCAAAAAAATATCAAAAAGGCATAAAATGCATTTACTGTATCTGCAGGGTTCCAAGTGAGAGTTTTGCCTCGCCAGATCCAGAAACTTGCCTGATTGCTGTCCCCAAGACTGAGACTCTAAAATTAGAGGAATCTTCACCTGCAACCACATCTACACCATCCCCAGACCGTCCTTCCCATTCCAGCGGGCAGCCCAACTCACCTGCTGAGTCCAGTGGCTGCAGTCTGTCTCCACAGTTAAAGGTGTGTTGTTTATATGAACTCTACCATTCAAAGGTTTGGGGCCTGTAAGTTGTCAGTAATGATTTCTGAAGGATTGACAACAAAGAATGTATTAATGGTTGCTGAAAATGTAGCTTTTCCATTTACATAAAAAAAATAAAAAAAAACAGTTATTTTAAACTATAATAACATTTTCATAGCATTATCATTTTTCCTGTGTTTTTGATCAAATAAATGCAACCTTGCTGAGCATAAAAGACTACTTAAAAAAAAAAAACACTTACCAACCCAAACGTTTGAATGGTAGTGTGTGCAGCAATATGCAGGGGTGCTGCTACATTTTGTGAGGCCCCTGGACAGCATATTGACTCGGGCCCCCGTTCCCCTCGGTAGACATCGCATTACCCCCTCGGGGTTCCATCGTCGGGCCCTTAGAGTCGTCCTAACCCCCCTTACGGTGCCCCGGCAATATGCATGCTTTCAATCCATAGAGACTACTTTAAACGTTTCAGAATTTGTTTTTCTTTATGCTTTATTTTATATCTTCAATGTTTTGCTGAGCCTAAATAAATTAATATTTCCTAATCCAATATGTCTTCCTTACAGAAGCGATCTGAATCCAAGCCTACTCCTGACCCAAAGGCCTGTAACTGGAAGAAGTACAAGTATATTGTCCTCAATCCTCTGTGTGCCACACCTATAAAGGAGGAGGGGCCTGAAGAGGAGCAGCAAGCACAAAGCCACGCCCCCTATGATAATGATAGGATGGAAGTCTCATCTAAAACAACAAATAACATTTGGACAGGGGAGGAGCCTGGACTGAATAATAGGTTTGTTGTGTCCCTTTTCACCTAATTGATCGAAAGAACTTCTGATGAAACCTTTTATTAATATATCATGTAGGAATGAACAAAATCAGTGTAATGCATTGATCATTGTTCTGTTTCCTCTAGGAAAACCTTGTCTCTTGCATATAACACATCACAGCAAAAAATATATTTTAGTCCTCATCATGTTGTGGACAGCAGTTTGCATCCCCTGCCCCTTTCGATCGGTGAGGATAAAGGTGAGTGAGCGTCTCTTAGCTTGAATAGATGTGCTTTCAAAAACACACCGACTGATGTGATTCTCTTCATTTTTAAAAGGTCTTTGCAGTCCTTACATTTGTACCCAAATTGCCAATCAGAGTCATTTACTGGGCCAACACCCAATCAAGTTTGAGAACCTCTCTACACAGCTCAGTTACTCTGGAAATCAAGCCATAAACACAAAATCTTGCTGCTCAGGTGAGGCTACTGACTCAACAGATAATGTTGGCTGAACTATGTAACCTACTTATAAACAAATTAAGTTGTGGAGTCTACTTCCAGTTGCGATTTGTGTGGCACAGTCACTTAGTATTTTGAAATCTTACTTGACAACATTGTTTTTTATGTAGTTTCATGTATTTGTTTGTATTACTGTATGTAAGGCACTTTGAGAAGGTTCTTTTAAAGGCACTATATGAAACATTTAAAAAATATATATTGTAATTATAAATGTACATTTAATAATTGTAAATAAATTATAATTGTATTATTACCAGTTCTGACCTCTTTCACATTCGCTTCACTCTTTTATGCGTCCGCTGACTCAGGAGACAAGCCTTACCGCTGTAATGTGTGTGGAGCACAGTTCAACCGGCCTGCCAACTTAAAGACTCATTCCCGCATCCACTCTGGAGAAAAGCCCTACCGCTGCGACACATGCGGAGCCAGATTTGTCCAGGTACATCTGCACAGAATCGCATGTATCATTCTTATTTTCAAGCATTTAAAATATATTCTTGATTGAATGTAGGTGCAGAGGGTTTCTTATATATATATATATATATATATATATATGTAAACACACACACACATGCATACATATGTTAAAATAAATGTTGATTTATTGTCTTTTTCCTTTTTTATCTATCTTGTTGAAAAGCATCAATAAAAAGAGTTCAACTAAAACTATGTTGTTGTAAAATAGTTGTGTGTGTGTGTGTGTGTGTGTGTGTGTGTGTGTGTGTTGTAGGTAGCTCACCTGCGTGCCCATGTTCTGATCCACACTGGGGAAAAGCCGTACCCATGTAACACCTGTGGAACCCGTTTCCGCCACCTGCAGACGCTGAAGAGTCACCTGCGCATCCACACTGGAGAGAAGCCTTACAGCGTCAGTTATATTTGAACAAATATGTACAATTTATATATTAGTGTATACTATATTGTAAAATATACAACTACATACCTCCATACTGCAAAATGATGTTGAAATCTCACTCTCTGCTCTAATCTTTTCTTCCAGTGTGAGAAATGTCACCTGCACTTCCGTCATAAGAGCCAGCTGAGGCTTCACCTGAGACAGAAACACGGCGCGATCACCAACACCAAGATCCGCTACAAGGTTCTGGCTGACCCGTACCAACCTGGACCCACCCTGCTACAAGCTTGCTAAGAGGCATGTCGAAACATATCAGGCACCGTTGCTCTCTCAGCTGATAGGTCAAGATCTAAACTGAAGATTGCTGGATCTATAAAACAGTATTGTAAAGAGTTTAAAGAGGTGGAGTGCTGCATTCGAGGACAGCTTGACTATAAATGTACCAATGAATACAGTCTTCCAAGAATGTAGTACTCCTGCACTAGATGTGCTGACTATTATCTTTATCATTGCTTAAAATATTTTAATTTATTTTGCTTTGCATACTTTATTTTCCTCATGCTATTTAATCAGTTATTTTGTTGGCATATTGGCCACTTTTTCTGTGGCAGGAAAAATGGTGAAAATCATTGTCAAAAACAAAATACGGCCCTAATCAGATGGTAATTGTTTCTCTTGGGGAATATGAGAGTATTATGACAAGATGCTGAACAATTATCATCCAAATAGGGCTTAAGACCTTACAAACGATGCATGTTATTTGAAAATACTTTAATAGATAAGGAATTACATTTATTTTTTTGCTGTTATGACAAAGATGGTTTGTGAGAAAGTGTGAAGGCGTTTATTAGGAGTTCAGATTTGAGGTGTAAGATGAATGAAGGTAAAAATTATAGAATATATGGAATTCTGGAAGAAAGTGGGAAAGATACGAAAGATAGATAGAGAAGAAAGGAAGTGTAAAAAAGGGAATTAAGCATGTTTGAGAAAGAACAGACATTTGTATGATTTTTTTATTAATATAATGTCATTTTATTTATTTATTTAGTTTGTTTGTTTATTTTGCCCAAAAGTATTGCTCTTATTGTTCATGGATCCTTTCTGGTGTCTGTACTATATTCTGTTTCCTATTTAAGAAGATAACAGAACAACCAGAATGTAAAAACTCAAATATAACCTTTTAGTTGTTTATTTACCAATTATCAGTATATTAACTTACTAATTTAAAAGGCCTGGAGCCTATTTAAGTAATACGAATACAAATTGTAGAGGACTAGCCTCTCTGCATTTTCGTAATTATTCTTATTTTTGAGAGACCATTTCGTGATTTTGATGGTGTATTATAGTTGCTGAGAGTCCAAGCAGGTTGAGGACTTCTAGCCAAACTAATGTACATGTAAAGATTGATGATGAGGAGGATAATGATGTCAACAACACTATGTTGTGCTCTTTTGCTGGACAAAGACAAGACCCATTTTATATAAATTAAAGTTAAATTAATTTCTCATTAATGTGTGTGTGTGTGTGTGTGTTTGTCTGCTACAGTGTTGTTTTAGTATTATGGTGATATAGTTTTTATGTTCTGTTTTAATTTTGAAGGGTTAATAGTTTTTGTTGTGTTGATTTAAAAAAACAACGTGTTTATACAGTTTTTATATCAGTTAAACGTAATAAAAATAAGAACTGTTTTTTTTTTTTTTTTTAGTTAATTATAACCTTGGTCAGCTGTTCTCATGCAATCCTAATTCTTTAAAATCACATGAAGAGTGGGAAAGTTTCTTAAGTCAATCAAGGCACTTACTAGTAAACTTAAATGTTTCAAATCTAAATTCAATGTCTGATTCTTGGAGCCCAGGAGAACAAAGAATTCACCTCCTAGTCCTTCCTTCCTCCAATTAGCTCATAACTTAGACCTGACTCACCCTAAATTGTCTCAGCTTCTCTATGGGTGGTGCTGGAATAGGAACAATGGAGCAGCTGGCACCTGTTTCCGGCATTAGACACAAACTGGCCACATGCACACACTACCTGTTTGTCCATATGTATGGAAGTTTTCCTCTTAGGTTGACCTAGGAGCACCACCCGCGGTTTCTTATTTTATCAATGACCAAATATTGGAAATGCTCACAAATCCCTGCTCTTGTGTGCTGACATGTATTTCTGCGGTTTAGTCCAGTTCCTGCTTCCATCTGCTCCTGAAGGCAAACGTGGCATGTGGAGATTGTTGTATGGCATTTTAACTATCACAGCTCACAAAGTTTTATACAGAACCAAACTAAACAACTATCAACATCAAGTATACATATACAGTTAGGTCCATATATATTTGGACACTGACACAACTTTCATAATTTTGGCTCTGTATGCCACCAGAATAGAATTAAAATTTCGAAAGATGAAACTGAAAAAAAGATGAAATTGAAGTGCAGATTTTAGGCTTTAATTCAAGGGGTTGAACAAAAATATAACATAAAATGCTTAGCAATTATAACCATTTTTATACACAGCCCCTCCCCCCATTTTCAGGGGCTTAAATGTAATTTGACAAATAATAATAATAATGAATAAAATAATACTTTTAATATTTTGTTGAGAATCCTTTGCAGTCAATGACTCACCAGAGACTTGGTTTCCTCCTTTGTGATGCTTTGCCAGGCCTTAGCTGCAGCTGACTTGTTGTTTGTGGGTTTTCTGCCTTTTGTTTTGTCTTCAGCAAGTGAAATGCATGCGCAATCGGGTTGAGATCAGGAGACTGACTTGGCAATTGCAGAATATTGTACTAAGAAGCGCCGCCCAATCAACTGTGCTGCATTTGACTGAATCTGTGCAGACAGTATATCCTACACTTCAGAATTCTTCTGGCTGCTCCTGTCTTCTGTCACGTCACTAAACACCAGTGACCCAGTGCCACTGGAAGCCATGCATATGTGGCTGGGGTAATAATTATAAAATGTTGAATGTGAGTGAACTTCATCAAAACTTATTTATTTTGTGTTTTTCACTTATTGTGTTCTGAGTTATATGGTACAGTGTACATAATCTATTCTACGCAGAACCATATTTGTGGAATTTCAGAATATATGTTATGAGGAGCACATATCAGTGACGCACATGATACCTCGTGCGGTGCGATGACAGCGCCATCTTACTAGGAATGGGCGAAACCTCGTCTTTTATTTTCGATTGGGAATAAAAACCGATACTTTCAATATTTTATTCAGATATTTTTAAGAGAAAATGTTAATTTTTTAGGGAAAAAATAAGTTGATTTTAAATTTCCCAAACATCTCAAAAAAGTATTGTTGATCCCCTCTTCTTTTTATCAGTCTGCATACTGAGGAGACTCTAAAGGAATAGGAATGTTGTCTTCTTGTCTAAACTGATCTTTTCTTTGTCGCATCTTCCTCTTTATTATTAAAAGAATATAATCAGTAAATTGATGCTCACTTAATATTAGATTTTAAAGCCTTGATTTTTTGTTTTGTACCACACGCACTTACATTTCATAGGCCTTTTTTGTTTGTCCTCTTTACACTGTCAGAAATAAATATACCACAGAACAGTAAAATTGTAGAGAAAACGCCTTTTAGCCTTTTTTGACTTTACCGGGGCAGTAATCTCAAATTTCCATTACAGGTGCACCTAAGGGCCCGAAGATACCCCTATGGTTTTCGGCCTTGAAAGGGAGCATAATAGTAGATGATGATAACCAATACACGATATTGCATGCATGCTTTAAGGGTAGATAAGGCGTCATCCAGCTGTTCCTTAGACATTTAACTTTTCCGACTGTACGGCGTTCACGTTACATTTCAACATTTGATTTTATCTATATTCTATTGAATAAAATATAAGTTTATGAGATTTGTAAATTATTGCTTCCTTTTTTATTCACAATTTGACGTTTTTTTTGGATGTAGAGGGCCCAGTGATATCAAACCTCTAAACTAAACTGAAAGCACCGCATTAAAATAGGCCTTTTTTGTTTATGAAATAAATATACTAAAATTGTAAAATGTAAATGATCACATTTGTACTAATAAAAGATGCTTGCTTTATGCTTTACTGTGACTGGTATATGTAGAGAGGGTGAGAAAGCTTAAAATAATGAATAATAAAATGTAAATGATCAAATTTTCTCTGGTATAGCTTTCTGTCTGAGTGAAGGAGAGAGACGTGTGTCCAAATAATTAATTTGTGCTCTGTGTTTCTGCAGGTATGCTGTATGTTGTGTTATATGTTGATAAATGTTTGAAATCAACTTTATATGAGTTTGATATAAAAAGTGAGGTCTGTAGTGTTGGGCAAGCTACTTGGGAAATATAGTGAACTAAGCTAACAGTTACTCTTCTTTAAATGAAGCTTCACTACACTAAAGCTACAGCCCTGGGAAATGTAGCAAAGCTAAGCTACAGCAACATGGAAAAAGTAGTTTACTACTTCCAAAAAAATTATATTGAACCAACATACGTTGCCAACGGAAACAAGATGCTGTTAAACGATTAAAACAAATTTAATATCATAACATACAAGGTCCTGCTGTTCTGTAGCCACAGATTTGCAGGTCTTGTATTTTCCTCCTACAGATGATTTGCAGGACCTTGTATGTTATGATATTAAATTAGTTTTAATCGTTTAACCAGCACAGCGTCTTGTTTCCGTTGGCAATGCACACGATTTGTGTCGAATGCAAGTGACGTCACAGGTAGCACAAAGTGCAAGCAGCGATTGCAAGTGACATTGTATTTTAGTTTATTTTTTCTTGTCTTCGCCACCTGGCTACTGTTGTAAAATGTTGAGAGATTCAAACTAAAAATAATCAATAAATAGAACAAAATAAAAAATAAAAAAGACTGCAAGTGACATCACTCGCGGAAGCGCAAGTGTCTGAGAGTGCAAGTCCAAATCACTTAACTCATTATATAACTGTAACTTGAATATGTTTTGGTCAACAGCAATTGTGTTTGTGTCCAAAAATATAGGCTATACAAAGAGGTTGTCAGGAAAATGGGAGTAGCTTTGAAGTGTTGGTGAGAATAATGTATTACAAACATATACCATCCCGGCTGAAATAATTAAAACGCACACAAACTTTCAAACAAGTCTAAGGTGAATTGTTCATATCAGCCACCTTACTGGTTTAAGGGAGCCTAAAAGAGATACACACCAAACAGTCCAATTTAGAAGAGTAAACCACCTTAGTCTGCTTTAAGTGTTTCCCCCCCAGCAGGGATATACTCACAGTAAAAATGTAAAAAAAACTAAATCAACCGAACTTATGGCTAGGGGGCCGCTTTCATCCCACAGAGAATGTTAATCATCACAGACACTAGTTTTAATGTATGACAGCATGGTCAATGTGCTTTACTGATGCCTTGAACCTTAACCTTGCACGCATAGTTTATAACTGACAGGAGTACATATTGTAAACAAATGAAAACTAGCTAGCTCGTGAGCGCGCTCTAGAGGCGGAGCTTCGCGGAAACGAAACCAGCACGTGCGAGAAAAAGCCGCTTATGTCAGGAGCAGGTGAATAAGTAGAAAGTAGCCATCGACGATGTGCTTAACAATATGTGTTGATTATCTATGTATTTAAAAATAAACTGTTTATTTGAATTATGACCTAATGATGACTCGACAGGAAAAAGCGTGAGCGGGTTATGGGTAAGTAACTACCGGTGTGTTCCAGACACATTTACCGGTGTTACAAATGCATTTTTAAACGAATTACATTTCGCTTGGAATATTTTATGGTATTTTCACAAACTCGGGATCGTGTATTGTATGTCATGCCATCTGTTCGTGTCATACTGTTTTGTATAAAAGGCTTAGTGTTTCATTGTACCACATTGTATCAGCTGACAGTGTTTGTGCGGCACATCCACGATAAAAAAATAGGCTATTCGCGTTTGTGTTGCTACTTATGTCACGAATACATGACTAAATCGTGTCATTGTCACTGTCATGTAACAGTGTGCTGAATATCAACAATACTAGATAACATGAACGAGACAGGTTTGCTATTGGAACAACAAGACTGATCTCATGAATATTAATTAACTCACGCTCTGTAATCGGCTGTCGTGTTATTTAATATTTATGAGCCATATGCCTGATTTTCATTGGACGTATTTTTTTACGTGTAAACTTTTTTAACATTACCATATAATTGTTATTAATTCGGTGATCTAGTGTTGACCGATTGACCGCTATTTTAAAACTCAAATTAAACATCAAGCAACAAAATAAAATATTTCAAATAATTGAAATGTACTTATTTTTTGTAAAGTTTTCAAATGTGTACGAGCACAAATTAACATCTGAAAATATTTTCGTAAGACTTCAAATTTGATATTATATTATATTATATGCACCTGTAAAAACACAGGTTACGTAATGATGTGTGTGTGCATTGACAGATGGTGTCTGGCTGTGTTCGAAATGGCATACTTGCTTACTGCCCAGTACACGGTGCATACTGCCTACTATTTTTTTAAGAATTGTGTGTGGAAACGTATACAATAAGCAACATATGTTTCAGAGTAGTATGCTTAATTTTCACATGACAAACATAAACATGAATTCAGCACAGCTGTCAAGGTTGTTACCTTACAAACAAATGTGCTAACTATTCTTTTTACAAAGGCTTGTTAATAAGGCTTAATTTTAGTAAACAATGATATATTGACCAATTGAACTCATTTCATAATTGAATAATTTTACATAGGCTATTGGACTGAACTGAATGAGCTGTCTTTAACTGAACAATTATATTTTTGGCAGTTACACTAATTGTAAAAGTTATATATTCTAGTTACACTAAGTGCAAATAATGATAAATTCTGTTTATACTAAAATAGCAGCATTTTCTTTAACAGGTGTGTAACTAGTAGTTAGGTGGCAGATATTTAAACTTCAGTACTGTAGTACATTATAAAACAGTATGCAATAACATATTGAGTGTAAATTATCATAGATTTTATTTGATGAACGCCACTTTATTGGGACAAAAACCTACCTACAGCTAAGCACACAATATTATTAATGATGTGTTTAATCTCCACTTTTCAAATATTTACTAAATTTGTTTGTTGAAAATAAATGCCTTTATGTTCTGATATGTGATGGGAAAAGGAGGAATCGAACTCCGATCGCTCATATCAACAGCACACATCTCGCGTCTTTTACTCACTGCGTCACTGATTCTACTGAAGTACACGGGTCTTTTGCAGTGCTTGGTGGGCGAAGTTCATGTAAATAGCCTCTAATAAACAAACTGGTCTATTTGTCCTTAGAGTAAATACACTCCGTTTCTTTTTAGAGCTACTTGACAGCAGAATTGAATTCTGTTGGCTTAGTTTAAATATACTTTTTATTTATATATTATATTACTGCAATATTAAATATTTATATGTAATATCTTTTAAACAACGTATAAAGCGCTATAGAGATAAGGTGACATAATTTAACTTGATCGGAAAAGTGCCTTTTATGTTTAAAGTACAATTTATGTCCTACAAATGATATTGTTTTTAGATGCACAGTGATAGTTTTCTCGTTTATATGTACATGTATATACGTACATATACAAGTGTAACATTTATAATTACTATTCCCCGCCTCCAGTTCACTCACGCGTTTGATGAAACATCACATGGACCGCATTGCGTTCTGGAAACCGTATCCCACGCAGACTTCAGATGCATACATTAAATGTAGCAGGTAATCCGGGCATTCCATGCATACAGAAAATTCACATACTATTCACAGTATTCACACAGCATACTGCAGTATAGTAGGAGTTGTATGATAGTATGCCATTCGGCAACACAGCTTCTGTACTGATTTCTGTATACTTGAGTTATATTTAGCAGATTCTGGCAAATATAGTAGGTCATCCGGGTATTTCATGCATACAAAAAATGTGCATACTATGGGCAGCACACATACTGGATGCTGCAGAAATAGTAAGAGTAGTATGATAGTATGGCATTTCGAACACAGCCTCTGTTTCGTCCGAAAGGCAGATGAGATTGATAGAGAGGGCAAAAGGTAGGTTTATTATGCTTGTTTTTATTTTAGCAGTTATGTTTGCTATTTTTTTTATTGTGCTTATTTAAGTTTGTGTAGGTGCACATTCAACATTTAAAATCGAATTTTCTTGTTTGATTGTGTCAAGAAAATTACATTGTAAGCTGTAAATATTTTAGTAGTTTTAATGAAACATGCTAAATTAAATATTAGTTAATACAAATTTTAAGTAAAATGTATAATTTGCATGCATATATTTTTATGCACAAATATGTATGAAGTATGATTATTGGAGAAAATTATATTTAGGGCAGTTTGCATGTTATCATTGTCATTATTATTATTTTGTAAAATATTATTTTTTATAAGTAATACTTATTATTTAGGGAAAGGAGCATTCACAAAGTCCGCTGTATGAACAATTACAATTTGTTGGTTGTGATGAAACATGGTCCTGCAAAATAATATTTATCTTTCCATCTTTATTGCACACATCCCACAAAGTCTAGATATAAAATTAAAGCCTCTATCTACTAGCAAGTGGTGAGGTCAACAATATGCTTAAAAGGCCTATAACAAAATGTAAAATGAAAGAACATTCATTGATATGTTTTACAGTATAACTCTGGTATAGCATTATAATAATAAAGAAGTGCTTTTGAGGTAGCTGTATTTTAATAGTACTTGAACATATAATTGGTATTTTAATATATTATACTTTTTAATGTAAAGTTGTTCAGCAGGTTTTTTGGAGGCTTGTCATGTTACATCTACAATTAATCAGATTTTATCCGGTTTGTGATATTCTTCTCTATCTGCAGGTATTGATTTGTGGACTAGTCTCTCTGGAATAATTCTCTTTACCAATAGAGTCTAGAATTTGGTTGTGGAGGTGTTTAGGTTACCATTAAAGGGGTCATATGACGTTGCTAAAAAGAACATTATTTGGTGTAATGCAATGTATTTATGCGGTTTAAGGTTCAAAAACACATTATTTTCCACATACTGTACATTATTGTTACTCCTCTATGCTCCGCCTTTCTGAAACAAGTACATTTTTACAAAGCTCATCGTTCTGAGAAGTGAGGTGTGCTCTGATTGGCCAGCTATCCAGTGAATTGTGATTTGACGGAAATGTTACGCCACACTTACCATGTTGTGATGCCATGTCCCATCGCGACGACACAAAAACAATAAAACTTATTGTAAACGAGGCATTTGTTGCAACTAATGTGGACATATTTACTGATTATAATGACTTAGGTCCCGATCACACCGAATGCATTTTTAGTTCTGAAAACTGGCTTTTTTGTTGACTATTAAAAAAAAGAGCAGTGTGCTGCGTTTTTTTATGTTGCTAGGCAACCACTAAATCAACTGTCCTGTCAGTCAAATCAAAGGTATATTGCGCGAGCGCTCTAAAATCTTAGTTTTTTTGCTGTTAAGTAAACTATCATATTAACAATTGGCGTCAACGCCTCTTGTTTACTTTGAATGGAGTGACGGCAAGCGTTGCCAAACTAAATTGTTGGTCCGTAGTTTCGCTTCACTGGCGTTGCTCGCTTTTCAACTTTTCAAGCGCCAACGCAGGCGTCAGCCAATCAGATCACCTTATGCAAATACCCTAGTGCAGACGCTTGCCAATCCCGTTCATGCAACACCAGAAAAGCAATGTGATATGCTGTTGTCACTATGTCGGTCGTGTCAGCACCAAGCTTCAGTCACGCCCTCCGTCAAGCGTTGATGCCGATGCCACGTGTGAACGGGGCGTATTCTGTCTTTTTAAGTGTCGCATTACATCGCGCCGCGGAAACATTACCATGTCTGCATTTGTGATCGGAGAAACAACAAGGACTACACTAGGCTGCTCAAAACTCACATTTGAATCGTCAGTGGCAAATTGTTTAAATAAGAAAACGTACATACAGGCTGCGAGTCAGAAGCGCCAGACTGTCCTTGCAAAGTTGGAATTGCCCCACTTTATAGAAACAGCCTTTGTGCATAGATGGCAGGCTACACCCAGTTTCAGGAAATAGTCCTCCGTAAATGCGCTGCACACACTATAATATTTGGGTTGAACTGTTCTGGAAGAGTGTTGTAAATACAACTTAACCACTGATTTCTAATTGTGTCCTCTTTTGGAAGCCCAAACAAAGTACTTTCACTTTCACAATGAAACACAGCATCTCCAGGACATGGTGACGGCGGCAGAAACAATAGTGCTACAGTTAGGATAAAAATCACACTCCCTTTCTTTGCCTAAACATTTGGGCGGTGTTTTGCAAATTTTCCCACACCGTGACGTAGACATGTGGGGGCGTGTTTGAATGAGCCGTTTTAGGGGGGCGTGGTCGAGTCTTAACTTTTATAAAGAATACCTCTTTGGTTTAGAGACTCAAGTCTTTGTAACTATAGGGATCTTATCTATGCATGAACAGCTTGTAACACCCCAAAGAGAAAGGAAAACTTGAAATTGCATCATACCCTCTATATTTTTTTTATACATTTAATGCGAATATACAGCTTTTCTAATTTGCTAGAGACTAAAACTCCGCTGTCTGTGCATGAAAATACTGTTAAGGGTTAGTATGGGTTTGGTTTGGGAATATAGCCTACATATGTGCTGCCTGACACAATGTGTTTCAATACATTTATAACAGTAAAAGTTTTTATGCACTGCAAATGTTTTAATGCATTTGTTAATAGTACATCCTGTTTCTACCGATGTTTTGATGTTAAAGTTAGCTCATTCTGAGAAAAAAATAATATTTTGTTGATGACCCAGCGGTCATCCTGACCTGAGCAATCAGATTTTGATTGGTTCAAATTTCCAGACCACTGGTAATTGACAGTTCAGAGTCCACCTCATGATCAACGCATGATCAACATTTTGTTTTAGGACTAAATTAAAAGACTTTTCTTCATTAAAATAACAAACTGGTGTATGTGTGTGTGCTAGAGGAAATTAAATCAGGATAAGAACTGACACCTGACTGTTAAATGAATATAAATCATCTTAGTTTTAGAATTTAAACTGGGACAACGGCGCCAGTGCGCTCACCACACACCAGCTGTGGAGAGGAGAGAGAGAGAGATAGAGCCAATAAGTGGATGGGGATTATTAGGAGGCAGATTGACAAAGGCTGTGGGAATAGGACGCACCCTACTCTTTACGAGTGAACAGATGTGTTTAGTTTCAAGGTAATGTTAAAGAGACCATGAACAGTATGATAGAGACCAGTTATTTGTCAAGAAACAGAGCCCTCTGTAGTAAATGGGGTTAATAAAAAACCCTAGAAGCAACCTAATTAATTGTATTGTTTGGTTGAAGATGTTATAATGTTATCTATGACACAGTTAAAGGATATGGACATGCAGTTGCACTAGTCTTCTCTTAAAGGAATATGAAAAGTTCCTCACCCTTAGGCCATCCAAGATGTAGATGAGTTTATTTTTTCATCAGAATAGATTTAGAGAAGCGTGTCATTACATCACTTGTCTAAACAGCTAATACAAACATCCCAATAATCCACATGACTCCAGTCCATCAATTAATGTCTTTTAAAGCTAAAAGACAAAACAAATCTCCCATTAAGGCGTTTTTAACTTAAAACCATTGCACCTGGCTAAATATGAGTCCTCTATCCATAATATTGCTTTCTCCGGTGATACAAATCATCTTCTCTGAATCAGGCGAGAAATATGCACAGATCAAGAGGATAACAGGGGATGGAAGTTTCGACTGAAGGGAGCATTATTATGGATTATAGATTGGTATTTTGTCAGTACCAGACATTAAATATGTCTTGATGGATTTGTTTCTTACAAACATACAGTTAATGTGTTAGTTGATGGACTGGAGTGGTGGAGTCATGTGGATTATTTGTGGATTGCTGTCTTTTTCTCAGCTGTTTGGACTCCCATTCTGATGGCACCCATTTACTTCAAAGGATCCATTGGTGAGCAAGTGATGTAATGCTAATTTTCTCCAAATCTGTTCCCATTAAGAAACAAAATCATCTATATCTTTCATGGCCTGAGTCAGTTTTCATTTTTGAGTGAACTGTTTGTTTAATCTGTCTCTTCAGTGCAGTCATGGAAAAGCCCCAAAAGACACAGGAAGAGCAGCAGTCGTCCCCTCAGATGGTGGCACCTGATGGGGGTTGGGGCTGGGTGGTGGTGGGGTCTCTTTTCGTGTCTTCTGCCCTGGTGTTCGGGCTCATCCGCAGTCTGGGCGTCTTTTTTGTGGAGTTTGTGCAGTACTTTGGTGAGAGTGCCCAGGCCGTGTCCTGGATAACATCCATTGGCTTGGCCATGCAACAGCTAATGAGTAAGTTCACTCCTTCATTTGTTCATGTCTATATTAACAAACACAACTGGGTAAAACACAGTTTGGCTTCAGCATTCAATTAATTACATGTCTGCCTGCAGGTCCAATAAGTGCCACCGCATCTAATGTATATGGAGCTCGTCCGGTTGTTATGATGGGAGGATTCCTCTCAGGCCTGGGATTCATTCTGGCTTCCCAGGCAACGTCTCTTTTGCATCTTTATCTGACTATGGGATTAATTTCAGGTAGATGCTTTTGTAAATAGTGTCTTTAATTTTAACCAGTGTCAGGATCCTGATTCGTGTTTATCTCTGTTAGGTTTAGGCTGGGCGCTGATCTTCACCCCTACCGTTGCGTCAGTGATGCAGTACTTCAACTTGCGGAGATCTCTAGCCATGGGCCTGGGCTTCACAGGCGTCGGACTTGCCTCTTTTGCATTCTCTCCACTTTTTCAGTATTTAGTAGAAGCCTATGCTTGGCGTGGGGCCTTGCTTGTCCTCGGAGGCCTCAGCTTCAACATGATTGCTTGTGGAGCTCTCATTCGGCCTCTAGGGAAACCAAAGGTTGTGGCGAAGGTATGCGTTTTGATATATACAGTATACAGTAAATACTATATATGTATTAAATATAAATTATTAGTTTCATTCAGCAGAGGTGTTTTAAATGGATAAAAAATGACTGAAAATGACATTTATAATGTTGCAAAAGATTTCTATTTTACAGCGGGTAAATAAGTATTGAACACGTCTCCATTTGTCTCAGTAAATTTATTTCTAAAGGTGCTGTTGACTTGAAATTTTCACCAGATGTCGATAACAACACAAGTAAATCCATACATACAAAGAAATAATAAAAAAAATAAGTTCATAAATTAAGTTATGTGTAATAAAGTGGAATGACACCGGGAAAAAGTATTGAACACATGAAGAAATGGAGGTGCAAAAAGGCATGGAAAGTCAAACACCAGCAGAAATCTATAAGCAATTAGAAAGCAATCATGCCACTAGTAGGTGGAAATTAATATTACCTGGTTCAGTCCCAACACCTACAGTACCAGGATGAAGAAGATGAAACAAGGGTGGACATTTCAGCAAGACAATGATCCCAAACACAGCAAAGGAGACTCAGTCGGTAGGTTTCAGAAAAAGTAAAGCTGCTAGAATGGCCAGCCAATCACATGACTTGAATCCAATTGAAAATAAGAACTAAAGATCAGAGTTCACAGAAGAGACCCATGGAACCTTCAAGATTTCAAGACTCTGTGGAAGAATGGGCCTAAATCACACCTGAGCCATGCATGCCACTAGTTTCTCCATACAGGAGGCGTCTTGAAGCTGTCATTACCAACAAAGGCTTTTGTACAAAGTATTAAATAAATGTCAGTAGTTCAATACTTTACCTATGTCATGTCATTTCATTTTATTGCACAGAACTTAATTTCTGAACGTATTTGTATGTATTGATTACTTGGGTTGTTAACTACATCTGGTGAACATTTCATATCAACAGCACCTTTAGAAATATATTTATTGGGAATAATGGTGACGTGTTCAATACTTATTTTACCTGCTGTAAATAAATGCTGTTCTCTTGGACTTACAGTTAGTTAAAGAATACTGAAAAATATTTCCCCAAAAATAAGCAGAACAACTGTTTATCAACAAGAGTGCAGAATTTTGCAATGAAAAAAGTGACCGTAAAACATTTATAATAGTCTAAAATATATATTTTACATAAGTGTTTCTATTCATCAAACAATCCAGACAAAATGTATCATTGGTTTCGACAAAAATGTTAAGCAGAAAAGCTATTTTCAACATTGATATTAATAAGACATATTTCTTGAGCAGCAAATCTGCATATTAGACTGATTTCTGAAGATCATGTGACACTGAAGACTGGAGTAATGATGATGACAATTCAGCTTTGCCATCATAGAAATAAATTACATTTTAAATTGTTAATATAGAAAACAGTTATTTTAAATTATAATAACATGCCATAACATATCCATTAAATTTTTTAATTAAATAAATGCATCTTTTGTGAGCATAAGATACCTTTTTTCAAAAACTTATGGAGCCCAACATTTTGAACAGTATTTTAATAAGTATTTATACTATTTAAATATTAATTTATTTAACAATCAATGACTAATATATAGATAATGATACAATTAAATACATTTATATTTAATCAAATACATTTGATAATGATTGTTCTGCAGTTTAACATAGAATATATGAGGCTTAATGACTATGTTGCCTTGTTTCTTTTTGTGCTGTTCTCAGACTGAAAACTCGACCAAGCTCAACACATGTTCTTCTTTGTTCTCCCGTATCTACGAGGGCTTTGAGCTCTCTCTGCTTTCACACCGAGGCTTCCTCACTTATTCTGTGGCCATCACCTTATTCAATGCCGGCTACTTCATCCCTTACGTTCATCTGGTCGCCCACAGCCGTCACATTGGTTTCACTGAGTACCAGGCAGCCTTTGTAATCTCTGTTACCGGTGTGGCAGACATCGTGGGCCGTGTAGCCTCCGGCTGGTTCTCGGACCTGGGCAAAATGCGGAGGCAGCACATGCTGGCGGTGTGGACTGGGTTACTGGGGCTCTCTCTGATGCTCATTCCTGTTGCCGTGGTTTACTCAGGACTGTTGGTTGTCGGTGTGGTCTATGGGCTCTGCGCAGGAGCGATGACGCCGCTGGCGTTCGCGGTGATGCCGGAGATCGTAGGCATGGAGCGAATACTGGGAGCCCTTGGCCTGCTGCAGCTCATAGAGAGCGTTGGAGGTCTGCTGGGAGCGCCACTGTCTGGTAGGAGCTCATGAGATCATCACAATAGGTTTATTTAAAGGAAAAGTTCACCTAAAAATTACAATTTGCTGATAATGTAATCACCCTCACGTCACCGAGGTCTGGGGACCTCCTGGGAAAACTAGGTTGCTGTTGGAAGAGGTGTTAGTGAGGCCGGCAGGGGGTGCTCACCCTGTGGTCTGTGTGGGTCCTAACGCCCCAGTATAGTGACGGGGACACTATACTGTCAAAAAGCACTGTCTTTTGGATGAGACGTTAAACCGAGGTCCTGACTCTCTGTGGTCATTAAAAATGCCATGGCACTTCTCGTGAAGAGTAGGGGTGTAACCCCGGTGTCCTGGCCAAATTCCCACCACTGGCCCTTATCAATCATGGCCTCCTAATAATCCCCATCCACTTGATTGGCTCTATGACTCTCTCTCCTCTCCACCTGTAGCTGGTGTGTGGTGAGCGCACTGGCGCTGTTGTCCTGTGGCAGCCGTCGCATCATCCAATTGGATGCTGCACACTGGTGGAGGTTGACGAGAGACCCCCCACATGATTGTAAAGCGCTTTGGGTGTACAGCAATACACAAAAAAGCACTATATAAATGCATCATTCATTCATTCATAGTAAAGGATTAATGCATTTTAATGCAATAATTATGATTTAAAAATGATCATCCCTCCAAAACAGAGAAAATATCTTTACAAACATCTACATGCATGTCTCTTTTAAAAGTATTTATAATGAGTTGTATTTGTAGGGGTTTTATAGCACAATTCTTTAACCCTACCAACCCCCCAGCATACACCGGACCTCACAAATTTTCAAAGCCTGGCTACGGCTATGCCCTCAGGACATCCAAGATGAAGATAAGTTTGTTTTTTCATCGGAACAAATTTGGAGAAATACTTGCATAATGTATCACTTGCTCACCAATGGATGGTTTTCAAACCTGTCCTGCAAGCACCCCTGCCTTGCACATTTTGTGTGTCTCCCTTCTCAGACACACCTGATTCAACTCATCAGCTCGTTAGTGGAGACTGCAAGACTTGAATTGGGTGTGTCTGAGAAGGGAGATATATCAAATGTGCAGGGAAGGGGTGCTTGCAGGACAGGTTTGAAAACCACTGCTCTACAGTGAAGCAAGCAGAAAAAAACATCACAACAATCCACACAACTTCAGTCCGTCAATTAACTTCTTGTGAAGTGAAAAGCTGTGTGTTTATAACAAATCCATCTTTAAGGCATTTCAAATTCTTGGCTAATATATTAGTCCAAAATCCATAATAATATTTCCTCCAGAATGTAATCCACATGACTCCAGTTTGTCTTGTGAATTGAAAAGCTGCAGGTTTGTAGGAAACAAATCCAACATTAACACATTTTAAACCTAAAACTGTTGCTTCTGAATAAAATCAGGAATAAAATAGTCCTCTATCCATAACATTGCTCGCTTCAGTGAAAAAATGTCTTGTTTTGAATCATGAGAGAAATATGCTCAGATCAAGCATGGTTACAAGCAAAAACAGGTCTAAACAAATATGTTGGTAAATTTTGATGTGAGTGGACAACAGGGGATGGAATTTCTGGAGGAAGCACTATTATGAATTTTGGATTCATATATTAGCCAGGAATTTTAAATTTGTTATGAACACACAGCTTTTCACTTCACAAGAAGTTAATTGATGGACTGAAGTTGTGTGGATTGCTTGTGGATTATTGTGATGTTTTTATCAGCTGTTTGAGCTCTCATTCTGACGGCACCCATTCACTTCAGTTGATCCATTAGTGATATAATGCCAAATTCCTCCAAATCCGTTCCCATGAAGAAACAAACTCATCTACATCTTATATGGCATGAGCATGAGTACATTTTCAGCAAATATAGATTTTTGGTTGAACTATTTCTATTAAAATGCCAACAAAATTGATTCTGATCTTTGTTTACAATCAGCATTAAAATATTTGTTCCATCTCCATTTTTTCCTACCAGGCTGGCTGAAGGACTATACTGGGACGTACACTGTATCTTTTATCGCTGCTGGAAGTTTCCTCGTGTTAGGTATGTTAGTTACAATGACTCTTCCCTATTTCTGGTCTTGTACGGCCCCTCCACCCCCATCACCTTCAAAGAAGACGTCTCCGGGTGAATCCATTGAAGATGGACTTCTCAAACAAACTCTGTCCTCAAATTCTGTACCTGAGCTATCCGGTCCCTTGGATGATTTACCCTACTCGGATAAGGAGTAAAAGGTGTGTTGGAAGAGTGATGTTACACATCTAGTGCAAGAACGAGAAGAAATACCTCAGGACATTTTCTAAATATTTTGCATTTTTAGAAGGATATTTTGCGTTGTCAGACAGGATATAGGCAACTATTGGCATTGGAATCACAAATCATATTGCACTGAATGGTTTTATACCACATTTTGCACTGTGAAATGTCCCCCATCCCAAAAGAAAAATAAATAATTATGTGAAGTTTGCTATTAGTGCTTTTCGCCTAATAACAAGACCATCAATTTGATGGAAGTTCACAGGTTTTAAGAGTTTGAAAAGCAACAGTCAGTTTACAGCTCAAATTTCCATTTAGCCTAGCTTGTATAAAGTTCAAAACACATCTGTCTTGATGTTAAATCTGGATTGTTTAATCATTCCTCATATATACAAGTAGGCACACACGTCTTTGGACATGCAGCAAAAAATGAGTGCCCTTCAAAAGTTGTATAAATCCTTATCATGCCTTATGAGCATAAATCCTTCTGACGTAAATGGAATAAAGTAACTTTGCAGTTATCAAGACCAGCTTTTCTTTTTGATTACATAATAATGGTAATATACGGTATACTATTATAGTTTTTATATTTTCAGTTGTCATTCTATTTAGCTTTACTGATCGATCGACAGCATCCTTACTTCAACTGTATCCATATCCTGATGTGGAGATAATTTTCTTAGACTTTCGAAATATGCAAAACGTTTTTATTCTGCTTCTAATCTTTACAGTTGTACAAATAATTTTAGAGATACTTATCTCTAGTATTTTTCTGTTCTGAAATCAATATCTTTTTATTTAAAAATATATTACATTTTATTAAATTATTCATTGAAATTAAATTATTTTAGTATTTTTTTATTTATTTAAAACAAATTTTGTCATATCCCTTGTCAGCTCAAAATCACCATCAAAGACGGATTTGTGCAGATATTGTCCAAATATCCCACTTTGACTTGACCATTTGAAAAATGTATTGAGGGCACTGTATATTAAATATCATGGTATAACACTGTACCTTGGTACTGCCATATTACTATTTCTAAGAGTATGCTGGCAAAATACTATTTATCTTAATTGATTGTTTTTAATATATTATTATTAACATTTTTGTACTTTTAAATTATTGCGACATACCTGCCTTCCCTGACAGGAATTGAATTATGATGCACAAATACAGCTTCAGGGTTTGGTGGAAAGACTGATGCTTGTGGTTTTAGCTAATCATAGTTACTGAGGAGCATTTTGTATTCATGGTTAGCAAGAGTTTTCTAGATTCCAAACAAGCTTTTAACTGCTTAGTCATCATCACATATCTGTTGTCACATCAAGCAAAAGCTAAAATGAAGGCAGAGCATTTTCTTTTGCCAGTAAGTTTGGTGCTGAGAGCTTCTTTACAGTATACAAAAGCAGGAAGGCAAGCTAAATGCTAACACAATGCTAATCCTGTTCTGCTTCTCATGTAGAGCATTTTCTTTCACTTCTTTTACACACAACTTGCTTAACCTTTCCTTGATTACAGATGGACTGTTCTTGAGTTGCATATAGAGGAATATGATGATCTCATTATGTTATTAATGGTACTAGCATTGTCAGAGACATGGCATTTTAATGTCGTCCTTTCAGGGTCAAACTGGACCATGTGATTTGTGTATTACATTGATGCTTTTTAAATATTGTATGATGGGAATCTTGCCCAACATGAAGGGCTTTTACTGTGATCTTCAAGATCCAGGTTTCAGAGTGAATATTGACTTATTTCCCACGGAGGTCGCTGACGTGAACACATTCACTTAGAAATTATTGACCAAACATGTCACGCACCAAAGTCTTTTGTGTTACACATTCCATTCTTCAGCGTCTTTTTGTTTATTTCACTTAGTGCAAGAGCTTTATTGTGCACAAACTGGTGTCGGTTCATTTAAACCTTGTTAATTCTGTACCTTCAATGGAAAGACCTTGAATACTAGTCACTAATGCTGTTTTAAAGATACACTTCTTGTAAAAACCAAACACGTGAGCCTTAATCTTCATAGACTGCGAGTCAATGAGCTCCGCTACAGCTAGACTTTGCTTTCTCATGTGAGAGGCCTTTATTGCTTTGAGATGAACAGCACTGCCTTTACACACCGTTGTCTTCAAATGCACTGTATTAATGCAATTATACATGCTCTTTAGCCTGTTGACCTCAATATGCTTGTATAGTATCAGAACTGAGACTTGGATGAATTTGGATCAGTTAAGTCATATTCTTAGTCTATTAGCTTTGGCGTGCCAGAGCAGGCATTTAACAATATTTCATTATCTGGTTCTTTGAACTTTATAGCTTTAGAACTACACTGTGCAAGACGACTTTTGATCTAATTAAAGCTTGGGTAGTTTAAACTTTTACCTTTAACCAGGTTACCAGCCCATGACTTGTGCATTATGTTTTAACAAGAAGCACACAGCATGGCAAGATGGGTTTTACTGGAACAGAACATTATACAACTGTTTTAGGTCGACAGATTTGTGTTTTAATGTGGTTAAATAAAAGGCTATTTCTGTTTTTATTGTAATATTGTTTTCTTGCTATATGTGACCCTGGAGCACAAAACCAGTCTTAATTCGCTGGGGTATATTTGTAGCAATAGCCAAAAATACATTGTATGCGTCAAAATGATTGATTTTTCTTTTATGCCAAAAATTATTAGGATATAAAGTAAAGATCGTGTTCCATGAAGATATTTTGTAAATTTCCTACCGTAGATATATCAAAACTTATTTTTTGATCAGTAATATTCATTGCTAAGAACTTCATTTAAAAATGATTTAAATGAAAATTTTAAATGCAATTTTCTCCATATTTTTATTTTTTTGCACCCTCAGATTTTCAAATAGTTGCATCTCGGCCAAATATTGTCCTATCCTAACAAACCATACACCAACGGAGAGCTTATTCGGCTTTCAGATTATGTATAAATCTCGATTTAGAAAAATGTACCCTTATGACTGGTTTTGTGGTCCAGGGTCACATTTTATATACAATTCTTCCCAAGTTATAACTTGTAATGGTATGAAACATTTAAACTAAGATTTTATGACAGAATTATTTGTTTCAGAAATATTTGATTATAGAAAGTTGAAAAGAATAAAATGTATTTAAAATATAAATATTTTGTAACATGTCTTTGCTGTCACTTTTGGAACACTTTACTGTGCTCTTGATGAATAAAACTAATGTGGGGAAAAAAATTCGTACAGACCCCAAACTTTGATTGGTAGTGAACAGTAGTTTGTGTTAATGTTTTAGGTTTTATTGCAAAATTCTCAGAAATGCAAGTAGCATAAGTCATGAATCATTTATTTACTTAGCTACACATTCTACCGATTTCATAGTTATTAATTTAAACGGTTGTTTAGAACATTGCATGCTCACAACATTTGAACATTTTCAAACAGGTTTTGTTCTTATAAAAAGAGACATTAAAATGATAAAGAAGATAAAATGTAAAAATTATACAGGGGAATCAAGAAAACTGATCTCTCACCCAAAGTAACAAGTACATTCAAGTTGCATTAACACTGTGGCTCATAACATAGTGAATAAAAAGAAAAGCAACTTGTTCACTGAAAATCATCTGAATGAGGAACAATTCTTTGCCATCTAAATGAGAAACACCGAAGCATCCACTCCACTTCTACAGTCTGGCTTGTTGTTTTGCTTTCATACCATTTGGAACGTAAACTTGCTCAAATGATAAATTATTATGACATCCTAAAGTCTAAACCAGGATAAATACGCAGAAACACTGATGTTCAGACACTCATGTACACCAGACAAACCAAATGAAGCAGCATTTCATTTTGTCTACTGGAGTGTGTGTATGTGTAAGTGTGTGTGTGTGTGTAACATTGACATCTAGTGGTCAGGTGGTTCATTTCATGTCAGCGCTACGGCGCTTAAGCTTCTCTGGATTGTTGGAGGCCATTTGGGAGAAATCCCTGAAAATGTCATGATAGGTATCATCACCTGTAGGAGGAAAGAAATACACGGAGAAAAAAACATTAGCCGAACATTGTCTTGGGAATAAGCAGCACAGCATTTATGCAAAACATCAAGTTTTTTGGTTGTTGCATCCTTGCATATTTGTTGCAAGATTCTGTTCACATGATCACATTTTACATCCAAAACAAACAAGACTATGTATTACAATCATATTCCGTAAGAGAGTGAAATTATACCCCTGTGTGTGTCCACTGAAGTGATTGAAACCTGGAGTCTAAATGAGTAAGAAGGTCTAAAAAGATGTTTAAATCAGCTTGTTGAGAACACCACCACCCAGAGGAGGAGCTTTGATTTGGATTTATAATTGTACATAAGTGCAGCAGTTATGCATACATAAAAGCATACGGAAGCAGTAAATTACCTGTCGCACGCAGTGCAGAGGACACACACGGCAAGCAGTAGACACCTGGCCACCCGTCTCAGGACATGCACATACACGCACGCACGCACAAACAGCAAAAACAGATTTGTATACAGAGACACAGATGGACAAACTGCCTTAAACAAGCCCCACAGCAAAACAACAGATGCAAAAAGCATAAGCACCACAAGAAAGCACACCTTTAAACACCTGGCACTGCATTCAGAGTAACAGAATCCTACTGGAAAGCCAAATATTAAAAGTGATCATAACAAATTATCACCATGAACCGAACTTTAGACTGAATTTGCTGTTTGATGTTTTGAATATAGTTATGATGGTCAATTGTAAACATGTGGGTTGAATGGTGATGATACCCCAAACAATGCCAAATATCCATGTCCATCCATAACAGCTGAATCATTAGCATTTTCTGAAGGAATTACTAGTGCTTGCAAGGCAACATCTTTAGATAATCTGAGAGAGAGAGAGGAGGATAGATAGAATAATAGACAGAATGATAGGACAATAGAACGGTAGAATAGATTTGATCAGTGTTGAAGTCAATGGGAGCATTTCTAAATTAGGTTATGTAAAAAAGTGGGGTCTATGTTAAATAGTTCGTTGAATTATGTAATTGTGGCAAATTGTAAAGAACAATTACAAGAAGAAGAGAAATTTCAACATGCTGATGTCTTGCAAGCACTGTAATGCTGTGGAGTTTTATCCTTTACATTGTTAAACAAAGTTGTAATGCCCGATCAGGCCTGAAAGAACATTAAATAAATCAAATATAACTTGTTAGTGGAGCAGTATTCTGATTTCTCAAAAATCTGACGCCTATGACGGACAGAGAGGAACCACTAAACACTCCACTTGAGGTGATTCTAATAGCCCAACAAACACCAATCATACAAACAAGATCAGATCTGTGTAAATGCAAAACCACTCAGTACAAACAGTACTGATACCACCTTATAAAACATACTACATAACATTACCATATAGGTACTAAAAGCACTGAACAGAAGTCCGATTCATTTCTTGCTTACTGATGCGTAGTGTTACCTATAACATTCAGTGTTTCTATACATTTTAAAGTGCTTTATCATAGTGCTCAAATCCATAATACTGTCCTTTCTTTTTTTAAATTCTCTATTAAGCTCAGTTTTCAATTTAAAATGTACAGTCGGTTAATTCTGGCCACCTGGTGCCCGACCACTGAGGTGGTTCTTGATAGTTTGAAAGCTTTTCTTAGTGTGTCCAATCACAGACCCAGTCCCGCCCCCACCACCAGAGCCCCGCCCCTCAGAATGACCTGATGGAGTGCCGTCCATCTCCCGCATCTCCTTGTTCATCTTGGCTATCCGGAGTCTAGGAGGAAAAGCACAGTGGATGATATGTTAATTGAGTTATTAGCAGGAAGCACCTCATCAAATGTACTGTTACAGCTGATACTCTCAAGACTACTTACAGCGTGACGATGTCAGCGTTGGCGTTATCTATGGCTATGCCGATTGGGTCCTTGTCATCAATGTCTTTTGTGTTGTAGTCCGCTCCTCTCTTAAGAAACAGACACACTAACCTACGACAACACAGAGAAACGTTTGAGTAGCATGTTTGACAGTACATGTATAACCGCAACACTTATTATTGATACTGATTTGATTCAGTTCGTGATTCCTTTTTTATTCTGATTTCATATAGGGTTGATTCGATTCTGATTCGTTTGGACATACAGTATAATGTCCAATTTGCTTCAGTTTGAAAAAAATTCTAAGGGAACCTTCAAAATCGGTACATTACAAAAATATTGATTTTCATTTTATACTTTAATAGATAATAATCAACAGTCAAAAACTGCTCCGTGGATACTGAAGTAAAAATGTAAATGTATTTCTTATGTAAAACTGTCATAACTATATGTAAATTATTATTAAATTATGAACTATTTAAGGAGTATAAAAAGTTTGTGTGTGGTTGCACTATGTTTTTATTTTGACTAAAACACCTTTAAGGGTCATTCACTACACTAGTTGTGCTGTATTATAGTGCTTTTATGTCTCATATTCTATCAAATAAAAATTAAGTCATGCATTTACGCATTTAGCAGACGCTTTTATCCAAAGCGACTTACAGTGCATTCAGGTTATACATTTTTTTTGTCAGTACATGTGTTCCCTGGGAATCAAACCCACAACCTTTGCGCTGCTAACACAATGCTCTAACCACTGAGCCACAGGAACATTTAAATGATCTTCAGGTTTTATTTATATATATATATATATAAAAAACAGGGCCCAAACAGTGCAGTTCATTTTCTATTATTTCATTTTTGTACTTGATCAGATGATTATATATATATACATAAATTTTGCAATGAGGCTTTAGATTCAACTGCAATATCATATTCAACAGCAGGGTGCACCACTGCTGAAAAGTGTTGCAGGAAACACTGACAGAGAGTAAAAGATCAATCTTAGGATTTTAAGAATCAGTATCGCAATTGTTCAAATGAAGAATAATCAGAATCTTTCAGAAAACTACATCTTGTTTTACCCAGCCCTAGTATTTAAGTATGTGTTACCCCGTATGTCCCAGTATGGTAGCATGGTGTAGTGGTCCCCTCCCATTTGAGTCCACCTGGTTAACATTAGCACCGTTCTGTAGGAGAAACTCGCAGGCTGCCAACGAATTCTGCAGAGAAATACACAGTAATTATTCACTGTAACAATTATGCAATACACACTCAGATCATGAACAACGGACTCGTTCTCTTTCTCATGCACACACACACACACACACACACTTACAACCATTGCAGCTTGTATTAGTGGAGTTTTGCTGTCTTCAGCCACATTGACCCAGTTGACATTAGCGCCGTGCGCCAGAGCGTCTGCCATGAGAGGGAAATTCTGCATTGCCACAGATCGATACAGCAAAGCCCCAGGATGAAGACCACTCAGATCCTCCTCTTCATCATTCTCTGTACATGGAGAGAGAGAGAGAGAGAGAGTGAGGAGGAGTTTGTGGGGTCAAATGGATGTGTGAACATCACATCTGTGTGAGTGTGTGTTTATAACCTTTATGAGAGCTGGAATTGTTCTTCAGTATGTCACTAGGGTTCAGGCCTGTAGGGGAAACATCAAGCAACAGCCCAGTGATTAGATCAGTAGAAACTGGAAGAGACACTTATTTTCATTGTTTCAATGTACTAGTGTCGTCATGCTTGTTTGTGTGTCACAACTACAGTTACTACAGTTTTGCATTCGTTCCTATTTTTAATGCAATTTTTCAGATTTACTGTATATTCACTTTGGTTATTGTTTATTTTTGATAGTTACAGTTTAGGTTTTATTTTATAGCTATTTTTCTATTTAGTTTTCATATATTTTTAAGTGATAACAGTTAAGCAATCAGTTGGGGAAGCAACAAAACTTTATGACCAATACATATACGTTTTTCTCCAGTCTTTTGTGACAAATACAGAGGTTACACTCACGTTTTCTATATTTATACTGACTGTAGAAATTCCAGTGACCTTTTAAAATTGTATTAATTTCCATGATTTTTCCATTAACTTTTTTTAAAGACTGTACTAATTTCCATCATTACTTTTTTTTTTCATGACTTGCAGATTTTCCAAAGCTTAATGTCACTCTAATGCAGAATTAATTTACACTGAATTATTACTCAGCTGCATCTTCAGGGTTTCAGGTGCATCATTTAAAAACAGAACCACAAGAGGATACGGTTTTATGTTCATGAAATCGACCTTGACTGCAAGCTACATGAAAGTTTGTTTATAACAGAATGCAAGGTTCTCTCTGGTGTCTGTGGTATAATTAGTGTCCATCTTTGTTATCAGTATCTTCACTGGCATCTCATTTCCATCTGCATGTAGGATGTCTTCCCCCACACAGACACACAGGTCAGGTTATTCCATGTGATGAGTGTTTGAGGACTACTAAAACCGTTATGTTTAGTTAGTTTTTCAGCTACTATTTTTGGTTTAGTTGTACTTTAGTTTTTCATTTACTTTACTTTGATGGAATAACTAATAATAAATGACTCACGCTCAGGCCATCCACGATGTAGGATTGGAATAAATTTGGAGAATTTTACCATTGTATCACTTGCTCACCAGTGGATCCACTGCAGTGAATGGGTGCCGTCAGAATGAGAGTCCAAACAGCTGATAAAAACAATCACAAGTAATCCACACCACAGTCCATAAGTTAACTTCTTACGAAGCAAAACACTGATTGGACTCGTATTCTGATGGCACCCATTCACTGCAGAGGATCCATTGGTAAGCAAGTGATGCTAAATTTCTCTAAATCTGCTCTGTTGAAGAAACAAACTCTTCAACGCCTTGAATATTCAGAGTTTGATAAAATTTTCAGCAAATTTTCATTTTTGGGTGAACTATTCCTTGTTAGGGATGAACTATTCCATGTTAGGGATCCTATGCCTATTTATCTTTTGTTATTTACGTTTTTTTTATTTTACTCAATAGTTCCAATAGTATACTATGTTTTTCCCCTAGCTGAATTGTAGAGGATAAACAAAAGATAAAATGACTGTGCATGTACGTGTGTAAATTCTAGCATGTTTTTTGGCATGCGTGTCTGTGTACCTGTGAGTCGTGGCAGAGTGGCTCGGTTGGGTTTGGGTTTGAGGGCAGGGCGTATGTTTTGTCTGTCTTGTGTGGTTGCTCTGTTCCGTTGGGCACTGGCGCGCCACAGGACCGCTCCTCGACCAGTCTCCGGGAGCTTGTGGATGAATTTCTTCTCTACATATTTAGAACGAATCCACGACTCCTTATCTTGTCTGAGAAAACAGTCATATACAGACTATATTTAATTATAAACATATTTCTGTGTTTTTTTGTGATTACTATAATATATAACACATTACTGTACCTTGGATTAGAGGGGTGGGGCTTCTTGAGTGTGATCTCATCAATACGCGCCTCATAGATCTTGTTAATGGCTGTGTTTCCTAACTCACACATGAGCTAGAAAGAGCAATATAGAAAAAAAGAGAGAGCGTGAAAAAAGTGTAACTAATCAAAGTGCATGTTTAAAAAAATATATATATAATACATGAATATATGAGTATGATGTCCATGCTTACTTTTATGAGCTCTGGCTCCCATGAGTCCAGCGTCAGGGATCGTACCTTCGAGAAGTGGACACCTAAACTCCTGCAAACACAAAAAACAATTCAGATGCATGTTCATGTGATACATTATATAATTCTGTGTGTGTATGTGTGTTACCTGTGTATGCCAGAGCAGGTAATGCACAGCGTGATGCCCAGATTGATCGAGGCCCAGTCAGGTCCAGGCTCCCCGCAGTCACAGCACTGCCCGTTCCCTGAGATGGCCTGCACCTCCTCCAGAGCCTCCCGACCAGACAGTTCCGGCTCCCCTGTACTCAAACGCACACTTCCCCCAGACACTGAGCTACAGCGATCTCTCTATTTAACACACACACATAGACATCCTTCTATAACACTCACATTTATGTCCTTCATTAAAATGTAGCATTTTAGCTAATTCTGCTTTATTCAGAACACTTTTGGGCATGAGTGTGTAAATGAAACTTATAAATTGCTTACTCTAAAAATAGTAAGTATTATTTATTACATAAAAAAAAAAATATTATAAATAAAATTAAGCAAATCTAACATTAAGGCAGGTCTACATTTACACTTTAGGGCTTAAGGCACAAGTTTAATATTTTTATATATATATATATACACTCACTGGCCACTTTATTAGGTACACCTTGCTAGTATCGGGTTGGACCCCCGTCTGCCTTCAGAACTGCCTTAATTCTTCGTGGCATAGATTCAACAAGGTGTTGGAAACATTCCTCAGAGATTTGGTCCATATTGACATGATAGCATCACACAGTTGCTGCAGATTTGTCGGCTGCACATCCATGATGTGAATCTCCCGTTCCACCACATCCCAAAGGTGCTCTATTGGATTGAGATCTGGTGACTGTGGAGGCCATTTGAGTAAAGTGAACTCATTGTCATGTTCAAGAAACCAGTCTGAGATGATTTGAGCTTTGTGACACGGTGCATTATCCTGCTGGAAGTAGCCATCAGAAGATGGGTACACTGTAGTCATAAAGGGATGGACATGGTCAGCAACAATACTCAGGTAGGCTGTGGTGTTTAAACAATGCTCATGCTCAATAAGGGGCCCAAAGTGGTAAGAAAATATCCCCCACACCATTACACCACCACCACCAGGGGCCCAAAGTGTGCCAAGAAAATATCCCCCACACCATTACACCACCCCCACCAGAGACAAGGCTGAATGTTGAGACAAGGCAGGATCCATGGATCTTTCATGCTTTCATGTTCTTTACGACCCTACCATCTGAATGTCGCAGCAGAAATACCATCTGAATGTCTCATCAGACCAGAGACTCATCGTTTTTCCAGACCAGGCAACGTCTTTTCCAATCTTCTATTGTCCAATTTTGGTGAGCCTGTGCGAATTGTAGCCTCCGTTTCCTGTTCTTAGCTGACAGGAGCGGCACCCGGTGTGGTCTTCTGCTGCTGTAGCCCATCTGCTTCAGGGTTCGACGTGTTGTGCTTTCAGAGATGTATTCTGCATACCTTGGTTGTAACGAGTGGTTATTTGAGTTACTGTTGCCTTTCTATCATCTCTAACCAGTCTGCCCATTCTCCTCTGACCTCTGACATCAACAAGGCATATTCGTCCCCACAACTGCCCCTCACTGGATATTTTCTCTTTTTCGGACCATTCTCTGTAAACCCTAGAGATGGTTGTGTGTGAAAATCCCAGTAGATCAGCAGTTTTTTGAAATACTCAGACCAGCCCGTCTGGCACCAACAACCATTCCACGTTCAAAGTCACCAACAACCATTAAATCCCCTTTCTTCCCCATTCTGATGCTCGGTTTGAACTTCAGCAAGTCGTCTTCACCACATCTAGATGCCTAAATGCATTGAGTTGCTTCCATGTGATTGGCTGATTAGCAATTAGTGTTGCTATTGAGCAGGTGTAGCTAATAAAGTGGTCGGTGAGTGTATATATATATATACTGCCCCAACTGTTTACCTTCACTTAAGACAAATTGACAGTGCTGCCAAGATGCAAGGCATTCTGACCACGAAGCACATTTGCCCATAGCAAAATATGATTATTCACAGAGCATACGTCTAAATATGCATGTGAGTGCTGCAAACAATACTGTAGTAAGATTGTTATCGTTACGTTATTATTTATTTTAGTTTAGACTTTGTGCTTCTGACATATCTAGTCTGTAGTATTGTATGACATAGTATGGTATATCTACAGTTAGGTGCTTAGCGAATTTGCGTGACATACAGTGCCAAGATTGTCATCTCTTCTGTCCTGGAATGCTGAGGCGATGCTGTTCTGGACAGCGCTCATCCAGCTTTGCTGCTTTCGCTCTGAATCAGCCTGTAATAAACAGCTCCTACAGAAACACACACACACACAGATCCTGTCATTTAGAGCATCTAGGCGGGTTATGCACAGACTTGTCTAAATGCAGAATAATATTTACAGGACTGTTTACAGTCTAAATACAGCCAGAACCCAAGCACAAGAACACAGGAATCAGAAAAATGTTGCATGCTAAAAAATACACATACACATTATATTCCAGTTCTGACAGATTTGTGGACAGACACACAGAGAGACTCACTTGGAGGGAGAGACGACCTCAAAGCAGAATCGTCTGTCTTGTTCACTGTAGGGCTTCACTGTGCATAAACGCAAGTCCTCCACAACAACAGTGATCTGCTCCTGATACAGAGACAGAGAGCTTGTTTAAATGAAAAAAATGTGGTCTGCATGTGCAGGTATAATGTCACCAAAAAAAAAGAGAACAATTAAAACAGACTCTCAATTCTCTATAATTTTCCAGTTTCCCAACATTTCGTCTGTTGTTTGTGGGGGTGTAACTGCATCAGTATGTGTGTGTGAATCAATGTGTCATAACTGTTATTGGTTAATGCTATGTTATCCTTATGTTAAACAATCTGATACTTACATTATGTTTCTTTTGGTAAACCAACTGGTTCTTCTGAATGGAGAACCAGCGCCTGCAGTATGAACACACACACACACACACACACACACACACACACACACACACACACACACACACACACACACACACACACACACACACACACACACACACACACACACACACACACACACACACACACACACACACACACACACACACACACACACACACACACACACACACACACACACACACACACACACACACACACACACACACACACACACACACACACACACACACACACACACACACACACACACACATCACACTCAATGAACAAATGTGCAAAATGGAAAGAGGCAGAAGAGCAAACGTATCTACTACAGGAAACTATATGTGTAAAATATAAATGCAAACGAATAAAAAACTATATGCCAATAATGAATGAAATACAATTCTATGGAATTTAATTGCAATTTTTTTTGTAGACACATTTTTTTATTTTTTACACTTGTACTTGCTCACAAAGTTGCATATAAAATTATTACTCATAAAATAAAACAATTCCCATTTATTACAGCTTTAAAATACAGCTAAAGAAATGAATGAAAATTTAGTACATTAGATTATTTTTTGTATTAATTCAGTTTAAAGTGTTTAATATAATTACTTTGCTTGTTAAATAAATGTATGTATTAATGTTAATTATTTGTTTTACAATAATAATTTCTGTAATTGAATCACAAATTGCTGAAATGCTGTACCTGCTCCATGTTTTGAAAGCATTGCTGGCTCTCTTGTACAGGTAACCTTCCATCGCGATGCCATTGGGTGCATCTGGGCTGAAGTCCATTATGGAGTCATCATATGACACATCCTAAAGACAGACACACAAATATATCTTCCCTTAGATGCATGTATAGTGTCTTTGTGTACAGATACAATGGTGTGCGCGTCTGAGAGAGAGAGAGTCTTACTACCTTTTTCTTGACAGCACCATGTCTCTGCTCCATATCCCTTTTCTCTCTTGCAGAATTCAGGACTAGTTGAGTATACTGGAGAAAAAGAGGAGAAAATGTCAATCATAATTTACAGTTCAGTGTAGTATGTGAATGTGTCTAAATCAAAGTCATACGGGCGATGTTCACACCACAGTAGGCCCAATTTCTGAGTGTGTGTGGATGTGCAACAAGCAAAAGTCACAGTGACTGACATTTTAAATTCTGACCTGGGTCACTTTGTTATATGTAGAAATAAATCAGATTCTAATCAGATTTTTGCTTTGTGGAAAGTCAAGTTGGAATGAAGTTATTTGATTTTACATCAATCTAATTTTCATCAGAACTGCAAGTTTAATTTGTCTTCAATGTGACCTATAAATAAAACTAATCACGAATTGAGCTAAGAATTGCACAGAAAGGTGTGCAATAAATAAAATATAATTACATTTTAAATAAATTTACATTCCAATGTATGTATGTGTGTGTGTGTGTGTGTGTGTTTCAATTTAGATTTGTTATATATGCCTGCTTAGACAACCATCTTATACCGATTTAAACATCATGTGACTAACCTCACAAACATCAGGTTTGAGCTGAAAGTCAAAATTTGGCATGTGAACGTTATAGGAAAGAAAATCTTGAAAAGATGGAAACTCTTTGAGACTGAGGTTTGGACCATTTAACTAGATCTCAGAATGGAAGTTTAATTGCATATCATACAATTATAAACACATGCACGGAGGCTCAGTCTAAATCCCCACTGCTGTGTAGTTATTATGTGACTTTTCCAGTCAAGAGTTGTGATAAGTCTGCTATAATTGCAGTCTATCTGGGGTGCGGCGGGTTTTTGGACCACAGTTAGAGTGAAGAATCAAAGTGCACGTCACTCAGGGCTGAACTGAATGAGAAAGGATGTAAGACATGCTGGCACTTGCTCAACTTCCTGACCTATATCAAGAAGAGGTCAACTCTCACCTCCACCTTCGCTTGTTATATCCTACGGACTTTCCTGTTCTCTCCCCCTCTCTTTTCCACTCCCTGTTGTCACTTTATCAAAACACTACATTTCCTCTCGTCTTGGTTCTCTAACACTAAATCTGTAAAAACACATCTCTATCGCAGCCAGCTCAGATTTTACATTGTCCCCTGTATCCCAACAATGTTTCCATCTTCTCATTTTCAATCTGTATATGCTATAAAAAACATCGCTACTATGAATAGGCTCTAGAAATCTCTCTTGACATTTGTCTTGCTAAGCTTTTCACCATTTCCTGTCTTACAGGAAGCTATGAGCAGGTTTTGTGGTTTTCGCAGGCCAGTAGAAGGTGAGTAAGTTTCCTGTCAAAAACTTCTACATTTCAACATTATGCTCCTCAGTAACATCCACTCATTACATTGTCAAAACATTGTTGCATTACAAATGTATCTTCAACAGCTTTTAAACATCAAATGAACAGTTTCTGGTCTTCTCTGTAAAATTAAAATAAAGATCTTAGCAGATCTTAGAATTTGCATGTGACTTAAGTCCACAAACTGCAGTTGGGTGTTTGTTTATACTCTTGAAAAGTTTTGAGCTGTTTTTCAGGCAATTTTAAAGTTCTGCAAGCACAGAAGTGTTTGCAAACACACACAATACCCGTGTGTGATACATACTGTTTCCTGTTGTTGCTCACTCTGGCAGAACACTTCCTGTCATGATGGGCCATCATGTGATCTCTGAATGTACCATCACATTCCTGTCAGTAGACCTTCTGATTTTTTATTTTTACTTTAAAACATGATCAATTCAATATGTTCCCCCTCAAAGTAACACTTGTATTTGTCCTAATTGGTACTTCACACTTTTCCTTTCCTTCCTCTTTTTTCAGTCATGTGTCCAAGCAGCTTTACACACTTTTGACATACATATTAGCTGATAGATAGATAGATGGATGGATAGATAGACAGACAGACGCATAGACAGACAGAGACAGACAGACAGATAGATAGGCAGACTGACAGACATATTTATTACCTCCTCACTCAGTTCCTTGCGGTAGCTTTCCAGTTCTGTGAGGGACTCGTAGCCTTGCTGGAAGAACAAAGCCTGGGCCTCCATAAGAGAAAGCATCTGACACACATTCACACAGAAGACAAACTGACTTTAAGTTACCATTCAGTCCTGATCATTACAATGAGATTCTCAATTAATTATATATATATATATATGACACATACCGCCATTAGAATTTCAGTCTTCTTCCTGGACTCAATGACATTAATCTAAAGTTAGGAGGAAAGAGAATGCCAATAATATACCTCGGTGTACAAAAAAATACAGAATGATTTTCATTGCATTAAATAATAAATCAAATCTGCAAACAATTGATATGTGATAACCAGAAAAATGGCATAATACGGTTTTCTTTTTAATTTTGAACAATATCTGAAGTGTTGTTTTTATAGTTTAAATATATTTGTTTCATTTTTTGTAAAAGTGTGTTCAGATAAATGCCAGTTAGTTTGATACTGTAGTACAGTATATGATGTAAAGATATTTATAAATGTAGATGCGACTCGAGTGTCTAAATACATTCTTAGGCCACTGCATATGTTTGTACCTGCAGCACATAGTCCAGTGCTCCTGATCTGAAGGCTCTGCGTGTGTTCAGGAGGTTATTGCTGGCTTCTTCCACCTCATGCTGTTTTCCGCGTGGTGCCTGTGCGTTCCTGCTCAGCGCCGTCTCCAGGTTCTCACTGCTACGCTCAAACTCCTTCCGTACATCCTTAAAACGCTTCACATCCCTTCAGGAGAGATACAGTAGAGAAGAAGTTAATAGTTACAAACCGTTCTTTCAGAAGGGTCAGTAATAAATGGAAAAATGCACGAGATTTATGAATTATTTTTACTCCCAAGTTCATGCATATGTTTACAGACTGATTCATATTATTGGTAGTGTGATGCAGAAAATAAAATGTGCCTGAGTGAAGAAGAGGCAGAGGAAGAAAACACCTTACTCTTTCACAAAATTCTGTAGCCTCAACTTCACAGACTTTTGTGTGGTTTCAATCACCTCCTGTGGATAGAGACATCATTCATGGAATGAGACAAGCCAGAAGAAAAGTAAAGACAGGAACAGGATCTCCAGAGAGATTGTTGACACATTGGTCACCAGTAGTAACAGTAAAAGTAAAAAGAAAGAACTTGACTCACCTCTTGAGTAGTGACAATGTCTGACAGCTTTTTAGAAAACTTTTCTAAACATTCCTGAAAGAAAGAAGCGCAGAATTATCCTCTATTAGGATTCTATTCACTTTCAATCATTTTCAACTCGTATAACTACACAGGATCTTCATTTTCAATTCAGCTAACACTTACACTTTTGATCAAGTATTTTTGTGTTTTAAAAAAAAAGTTTCTTGCTTACCAAGGCTACATTTACTTGATCAAAAATATAGGAAAAACAGTAATGCTGCAAAATATTATTACAATTTAAAATAACTTTTCTATTGTAATATGTTTTCAAATGTAATTTATTCCTGTTATGCAAAGCTGGATTTTCAGCAGTCTTCAGTGTCACATGGTCCTTCAGAAATCATTCTAATATGCTGATTTGGAGCTTAAGAAATATTTCTAATAATTAATCATGTTGAAAACAGTATAATTAAGAATATCTCTACTGTCAATCTAATACATCCTTGCTGAACAAATGCTGAACCCAAACTTTTGAAGTCATATATACAGCTACGGAAAGAATTAAGAGACCACTTGAAAATTCTCAGTTTCTCTGGATTTACAAGGTATAAGTTTGAGTAAAATGTTAATATTTGTTTTATTCTAAAAAGGTCTGATAACATGTCTTCCAAATAAAAATATTATCATTTAGACTAGAGCATTATTTTTCTTTTGCAGAAAATGACAAATGTTCAAAAAATAAATGCTTTAATTTATTGTGATTGAAAATCAGGGTTATTCCACCAAACGCTGATTTCTTAACTCCTCTCAAGTTGAAACATTGTTATCGTGTTGTCTAAAAATGAATATAACAAGTCTGATAACATGGCATATTTTTTTGTTATGTTGACCAACTGTCATTTAATGCTCTAAATTACAACATTTTATAAAAAATTTGGAAGAAATGTCATCAATAGTTTACAGAATAAAACAAAAATTGTGTTACACTCAAACACACAGCTATCAACTGAAAATCCAGAGAAACTGAGAATTGTCCAGTGGGGTCTTTATTTTTTCCATAGCTGTATGCTCTATGTTTTCTTTATTAATAATGTCTAGGCACACATATGTTCTGTTCTGTTAGCACTTAGTATTTTCAAATCTTTGTCGCTTCCAACCTCTACGAGACCATCAAACATCCTCACATCCCATATTTTACACTACACTGGTCATTTTTGTTGTTTCTCATATTGATCTGGATTCTACTGTACAGTCACATGTAATCATACATTTCTGGAATTTACAATAATGTTGTATCACTTCCTTATTATTTTGATGCTGTTATGGGTGATCACATGTTCATTTACCCTCTCAGGTACCAGGTTGCCCACGTGGGTTTTGTGTACAGTAAGTAATGCTCATTTGAAATCCGTTTCAGGACTGTTGATACACTCACCCCCATGCTTCGGTCCTCAGAACAGTGGTGTCCCAGCTCTTTGAGGCCATTTACAAAGCCCTTACTGTTCTGGCAATAGGCACGGCCTGCATCCAGCATAGTGTGGCACTGTTTCACCAACTACACAAACACAGGTTTTTTCCAGGACGTTAAATAATGTCATGTTATTCGTAACATAAGCATAAATCTCATGAAAACTTCAGAAACAAATTTTGTGAGCAATTGTTACACAAATAATCATGAGTTATCAAACCATCCAGTCTAATAAATTCAAGGGAAGTTATCTTGAATTGTGGTTAAAAGTTTTCAATTGGCAATTCCTCTTTGTAGTTCCTCTGCATGACACTATATCTCTTCACAAGACCATGGAGTGGGAGACGCACGCCAGAAGAGAGGAACAACGACTTAGTTTCAATTTAGGGAATTGAGCACTGAAGGTCAAACACATAAACCCTGCAGCAATGATATTTGGGTGTCTACTTTGTATTCATGGTGTGAGTCTAAATATGAGACTGCGTTCTGTTATGGTTTAAAACAGTAGCAGAGACTTTTTTACATATTCTGAAGAAAACATGAGTGGGTGTGGTGCTTGAACATGCAAAACTCACTGTGGACAAATAAATAGTGGCCAAAATCTCTAGATATGACGTCAAAATAAGTCTAGAGGATTTTTTTCCCCCACCTGTTATGTTTTATCATTCACAAGGTGCAAGGTCATAAGTTTAAGCACTTAGAAAAGTAGTACTTTCACTTTTCTCCTCAACAAGCCACATGTTTTGAGCTATCAATCATGTCCGTAGTAGACCGAGTTACATTCTGACATTTAAATCTAAGCGTTGTTGGTTTGTTCAGAAGTTTGAACATTAGTCAGAGTGATTCTGCACTTAATGATGAGTCTCTCAGCATTTCCTCACCTTTTCAAGTCTCGTCTCCAGCTCATTAACGTTGACCTCCACCTTCTCGATTTCTGCCCTGTTGAAACATAGCACATCCTTTTGAAAACTGAAAAAAGATTGATATCATATTTTAACTTAACCTGTTAAAAATGCTACATTTGCTTGCACAACACAACTGAATTAGTCAAGGGAACTATTATTGTTTCATTCAGTAGGGCAGATGGCAGTGTGACTGCTTGCTTGCTTGCATATATATATATATATATGTATACAAATGTGGGTTTGTATCAGCGAATCTTCGCTTATGTGTGACATACTTTCTCAAAGAACACAGAGAAAATTAGCTCAGATCTTTGTGGTTTCCCGCTTTTTCACACATACAGTACAGACAGACAGATATAGGATGCTATTATTCTTCAACTCAAAATTTCATGTAATTATTAGACACAGAAACGGTAAATGATAAAAAATAATATTACAAAAAATGTACCATACTATGTGTTATTTAAGTAAAGCCTGGAAAACATATGATGTTTGCTCCCATTTATGTCTAGGTGAAAGTCTGCAAAGCTGACAGATTTCACCGAAAATCGCATAGTGTATGATGATCACAGACTCGGCTTTTTTAGCTTCAGACAATGATTATATCCAGTTGGAGAATATTAAGCATGTTGAGATGTCGAGACATTTTTTTAAACACATTGTTTTCACTTATCATGCATCTCCTAACAAAGAGGATTGCGTGATTTTGTTGTGGTCGACATGATTTGAATTTGTGTATGATCCTCAGTCGTGTAGTCTATGATGCCCAGTTTCTGTAACCATTAACACAGTTGGCACGTGTATAATGCCTACTGTTTTGGAATCTGTAGTGTATTCAAGCCTTAATGTGAACTTCCATGAATGCGTATGCATCATAAACGCACTTTTTTGTGCATAAATGGGTGTGTATTGAAGAAAAAGTTGCAGCTTCTGAAGCAATCCACCCCTAAAACACACTTCCTGTCTCCTGTTTATCATTTCAGTATCACTCGCCTCACTTCCTGCTCCCCCACCACTACCCGGCCGTCACTTAGCAACCGGAGGCAGCCGCAGTCTGAAGTAAACTAGGCCTCGAATGTGTTCAAGCCAGTGGCCTTCTTACACCTTCATGCACATTTTCTTTTCAGTTGCTTTCTTTGTCAGGTCAAAAGCGGCCATGCGTGGCTGTAAGTTTGGTGTAGATGAGTTCCACATGTTCTGTATGTTTAGATCCGCATATGACAGATGAAAAGGGATATTTTGTGTGTTTATGCAAGTACATTTCTGAGTGGTGATGACCTACTTTTTGAACTCACTACACCCTCTGAGTCTGTTCCCTCTGTAGCCACTAAAACATGGCACTCAAACTTTCCATTATGCTGCCCACTAAAATCTACAGCCAAACCAGAGAAAGAAAGTCAAATACTGATTTTAAAACAACATCGTTTTACAATGTCCTTTAAATAAAATAATTTCTAGACAATATAGTAGCATTATATATTCACGTAAATGGTAAAAAAGGTCCATAAGAGTGAAAAATCCCCTCCCACTGTCCACAGAGCAACTTAATCATCATCCCATTCATTCCTTCTGTATGGACCAAAGCAAATTCTTTCCAGTGCTGTGCGCTACACTAACCGTTCAGGGCTGATCTGAGATCAGTTTTAATCAAGCACGTCTGGGCTAAAACCATTCAGATGAACTCATTGACCTGATCCTGGCACTGCTTGGAAAGAAACCTGCTACGTCATCCCTTCTGCACATGACAGTGAAGTTTATCATTTTAATGTGGGGCACGTGACCAGTCTTTTATTAGAAAAAAATATTAATACATAATGTACAGTCGATATTATTATTAATATTTATCAGTAAGCACAATAAATGATGTCATTATTTTGTGTTGTTAAATATTTACAGTGATATATATATATATATATATATAAAAAGAGTAACTTACCTGAATCGCGGGGAGTCTTTCAGGCATTCTTCAAAATCCAGTTTGACAGTCATGTTGGTAATTACAAAGAATACAGTCGATGCGAACAATTCTTTTAATTCCTTCCCAGTTCTTTCTGTGGTGTGCCCTAATAGAGTTCCTTTACGCTGTAAACGTCCAACGCTGTCGACAACATCAGGATTCGTTTAGAAAAGATGAATTAAACCAGTCGTTTCCATTGGATGGTTTCGCTAGAAATATCAGTCGGGTGTTGCCTTGTGAAAGCAAAAAGCATATTTTTAAAACTAAACCCAAGTTTGTGTTTTTTTCCGGTAACGTTAAGTTAATTCACTTGAACGACGAGTCACACAAATTAAATATAAATAATTCGTGACTAATATAAATATATAAGAAAACTAAGTAAACCGTACCGATAATTATGGCCTCATCTCTTTACTAAATTTTCAAGAGCACGCTTTCATTACACGTTCCCTTCTGCGCGTTTCCTCCATGTATTAGTCCATATATATCGATATGTGCTTCAGCTCATCAAACGGCATGTCCGTGTACGTTTCCCTTGAGAGACCAAACTTGTTCGCACTTCGCAGAAGAACGTTTTTTTCTCTCTTGAAATTGCCACAGTTGGTCCACCCCCCTTCGCGCGAGCGCACTTCATTTCCGGGTTTCGGTGCACCGACAAATTAAAGCAGGCAGTAGATTAGCTGTTTTCAGGAGAGATTAACACTTATTTCGTATGCTTCTAATGGTATTACTGATTATTTATGTTTTAGGTGACCAAAGGTCTTTTACTAATACAAATATCTTGTTTTAAGTATTCTGCTTTAGTCCAGTCATTGATTTCATAACGAAAAGACAAGTGAATGATTATTCCTCCACATTCCAGTTTCAGATGAAGGGTTTTCAGGGAGTGTTCCCCACAGTTTCTAACATCACGTGTCAACAAAACCACACTGCTTTTGTCACTAAATCTGCTAGCAGTTTATCCATACTTGCCCCGGTTAAACCTGTTCATAAGAAAGCCCCACCTGACAGCAGTGAAAGCAATCAAGCCAAAACTGAAGCACAGGCAACAACTGAGAGTCTGAGTCAGAGATGAAAACTTAAAATAATCCCATGCAGCAACTGTACAGCTATTACCTCTGATATAGACTAGATAGACTTATTAAACCTTTACCTACATTGATCTCTCTCTCTCTCTCTCTCTATATATCTCTCTATTGATGTAAACTAAGTAGCAGCAAGTCCTCTACTACAGCATAACTCATTTAACACATTTTAGCATAACTGTAAACTAATTTGTACAGAAACATCAAACAACAGGGGTTCTGCAGGTTTTATTGGGGTGCATTTACATTTCAAAGAGATTTTTAAGACCAAGTAAAAAAATCAATCGAAGGGAACACAACACATCAATATGTTCTCTAAATATGTTTATGAAAATGAGTTTTAAAGTTGTATAAAATTAGCAACACTTTTTAAAGTTAGAAAATAAAACTTCCAACAGCTTACTTTTCAATTACTTTTTTTTACATTTTAAATTACTTAATTAAAAAAGCCTTGAATACCTGTGTTCCCAACCACTAAAATATGGAAATAACTTTTACAACCTCCTGAACACCTTGCAAAAAGTGGTGTTTTCCTTAGTATTGTGTTGTTTTCCAGTGCAAATGTCTCAAGGTTCTTAAATCAAGATACATTTATATGAAAGGCAAAATGAAATAAGACGCCTTGTTCTTTTTGATAAAATTGATACAATTAAGTAGGTTTATGATTAAAACAATAATAGTTCAAAGGAAAAACTCATGTTCATACCTCATTGACAGATATTTTCTTGTTTTAAATTAATTTAATTGTGTTCAGTTTTTCAAGACTTCGAATTAAGACTATTTAAAACTTGCAGAAATTCTGGGGATTATGGTCATTGTGGTGACTACAGACAACATTTCTGTTAACGAATGACAGCTGAATCGGATGCTTGGCGAAAGCGCTCCCTCTGCTGGTTGGAAGTCGCCACTGCAGTTCACGCATCCTGTGTTTTCACTCACTGCAAGCCCAGGAACCAGGCCAACATTACATCAGTATAACTGCTGGGATGTCTCCGCTAATGTGATTTAACACACGCATGTGTCAACAGGATGCACTCGCTTCGAATCCATCTAAAGTGTTCTCCATTTGAACATACGCTATTCTTGTTCAGTCGCGGTCCCTGAGGGACACTGCGTCTTTGATCGGGCACTTCATGTAAAGAGTTAATAAACACGAAGGACGAGTAGCATTTTTTATGTCAAACGTCATACAGAAGGGCGTGATAAATCCTACTCGCGTCCAAGATAAAAATCTCACGTTGCTGGGTAACACTGGAAATAAATAAGCACAAAATAATGAGCACGCAGCCATCATAAACAAAATATTGTTAAGCAGATTAGTCCCTACTTATGCCGCTGCGTTCATGCGCGCTTTCCAGAAGCTCAGAGTTGCCTCCTTCGCCCTCGTCTCGCTTTCTGTTCGCAATCCCCCCAGAATCTGTGAGAGGAAAGACGGGTGCGCAACAGCAGAGTCTGAACGGTTGATAGCGCGCGAACGGAGAGGAATCAGCAGAGTGAGGAAGAATAATGATCCCGGATTGTCTTTCCGCACAGGGGAGAAAACCGCAGCAATTAATATATAAACAAGGCGGTTGTGAAACTCCGCGCGGATCCGCCACTCGTGACCACGGGAGACTACGCATGTAAGATCGTTTCATGTCAATGCAAGTAACGTGAAGTCAGCGCATGAGAAGACCTCCAGCCGCATAGTCGCTCTCAGAATGCGGGCGTGAGAAGAAACATAGGCTACTACGGCGGGGGAGTTAAAGTGCAGCGGCGGGCGAGCGAACGTCTTGAGGGCCAGGGGGTGTGTGCGACTGCAGGACACCAGCATGTCGAACCGAAAGCACCGGGACAACCAGGAGATATGCGCCCGCAAGGTCCGAGAGCTCGCCCAGACGGGAGTGAACAAGCACTGCTTCGAGTGCAGCCAGCCTGGGGTGACTTACATCGATATCACCGTGGGCTGCTTCGTGTGCACCTCGTGCTCTGGAATGCTGTGAGTGATAATGCATGTGATTATTATAGCATCGTGATTATGTCAAGATGTTTATGTTTTATTCAAGCTATTCTTCTGCAAACTCTGGAATATACGTGGCTACAATGCGTGAGTTTGAGAGATCTCTAGTTGTGTTTACACTCAAGACAGTCGGTTATTAACGTTACTACTGTGTCGTTTTCAGGCGTGTCCCAGTCCCGCTTGCGTTACGTATCATTCCGTCACGATTTCAGGTTTGGCATCCATATAAGCGTGTTATCAGCATGTCAGCAAAGGAATGTGATTTCACTACTGTTTCTACACGATTTCGTTTTGCAACTGCACTCACAAACACTGGAGGGGGGTGGGGGGCGATCCTTCACGGTTTTGTAATTTGTTGCTGCAGGGGTTCTTGCAGTTTACTATCACGTTCACGGCCCTGTCACGTCCTGCGCCGTTTATCTCCCACGTTCCTACTGTTTGTGTTCAAATAAATGCCAACCCGTTGAACGTTTAACCACGCAGTTTGTTTCTGTTTCAGGAGAGGGCTCAACCCACCCCACAGAGTTAAGTCTATTTCCATGACAACCTTCTCTCAACAGGAAGTGGAGTTTTTGCAAAACCATGGCAACGAGGTGAGTGACAGGTCTTCTAGTACATAAATGATGCTGTGCGAGTTTCTGAACGGGAGACAGCTGCTAACCATTTGTCTTTTATTTTTGAGGTAATGTAGGCTGAAATCAATCTCTTTTATTATGATAGGAGAGCATATGGGACAGGAGGTGAAGTGGGAGAGGGAGAGGGGGGGGGGGACAGGATGGGAAAATGTCAGAGGCTATTAACGCCAACACAATTAAAAGGTTTAATATAATTTAATGTTAGTGGTAGTTTATCCCATACCTTGCATTCCCTTTTTTAATACACTTAATGTATGCAATTTTCCGTAATGAAAAGAGCACATGCTTTTTAGGACATCATATAAGTTGGCAAATTTGTATTAGTGTTCAAAATCATACCCTCCCTGGACCCCAAAGTAAATCAATTGATTTGGTGCCTGATTAAAAAAAAACATTATTGCTTGTTAATATATGTCGAGTTAATCATCAAAATATATGAATTAATATTTTTAATTGTATATCATATACCATAGTATATAATCAAACACAAATAGTCGTAATTGTAGATAATTGCCTGGAAATTATCTATAAATTCAGAATCAGAATATAGGGTTATGTTTGAATGAACATCAACAGGGACATTTTTTTTTGCCATCATAATGGTATAAATTCCTTACCCCTGGACTAAAGAGTGAACCCAAAGCTCAAAATAAACATAGCACTGAGCTGCTACTCTTGCAATGGAGGTGTTTACACAGGAGTCTTAAGCAAAAATTAAACTCTGACTAACATTAAAAGAGAACCTTTTATATACATATACATTTATAAAGATTATATAGTGCTACAACTTAATAACAATAGCCACAAAAAGAAAAAAAATAAAAATAAAATCAGTATTACAAAAACAAGCAAATGTAGAACATATTTTGTATAGACATATGTTATGTCTCATATCAACAACCTCATAAGTAGCATACTCTGAATTCTATTAATAGAAAATACCACATGTGTAAGGGATAAACTTTCACAGTTTATTTTCAGCTGTATTTCTTAAGTGGATGTGTATCAAAGAAAGTGCATCCTCAGAAATGAAACACTGAAAACATTTGATGTCTTCAATAATATAAACCACAAAAGCAGGCTAAATTAGTAATGCATTGAGCAAATGTTAGACAGCTTGACACTAAGAGCCTCTGTTAAGTTTTGTATTAAATCATCGGTGTTTAAATGGTGTGTGGGCATATAGAGAGTTTTTTAGAACATAATATACTGCGGTTTTCCCATGAGCATGTGAGAAAATCTGAATGGGGTTCAAGTACAGACACTGCTCTTTCACTCCCCAACCGACACACACATACTCACATTCACACCCACGATTGGCACTACAGGATTCTTGCTCACTGCTGAAGCCAACTCTGAATGCTCAGAGGGTGGGCGCCGTTGCTTGTATAACACTGGCAAAAATGTATCTGACTCATTCCTCCTCTTACTGTCAGTAAAGCACTTTTTATTATGAGAAGGAACAGACAGGCACAGCAAAAATCACAAAGCGTAACTGAGCCTGATAAATTGCATCTAAGCTTATTCGATGCAAAAAATGTGTGCATTTGGTCTTTTATGTCATTTATGTCACTGAACATCTGGGTTAAAGTCTAATTTGTTAAAGTATCTCAGAAACATCACATTGGAACAGCAAGTTTCTTTGTAATGCAACAAACAGTAGCAGTTTGAGGTTTACATTAAGTATTAATGTTCAGTAATAATAAAGCTTTTAAAGTTAATTGCAAACACAACCACAAAGATGCAACATGCTTCCTAAGCAGTGCTGCACAATCTCAATTTTACATTAAAATGCTAGCAAATGTCTCCAAGGAAGCACTCTGTGCTGTATGACGTTTAGCCTGTATAAACGTTGTTAATGAAGCTTTGAAAGGAGATTAACTATGTTCTTGGTTTATGGGGTCATTAGGTTGGAAGGAGGACCTGGCTCTGCATATTTGACCCCAAAACAGACGGCTGTTTTGACGCACGTGACACACAGAAGCTGAAAGAGTTCCTGCAGGATAAATATGAGAGAAAGAAATGGTGAGTGAGAAGAAGTGTGGTCATAAAGGCAGTTTCAGTGTGGATCAAACTGAATGATCAATACATGCCCTAAACCATTCTGCTTTTCCTCCCTGCATTATCTATAGATGAAAGTCAAAGAATGCGATACTAAGAAGTGTCTTTTTTCCAGGCATTTCTCTAAAAGCAAGATCCGCAGGGATGTGAATGAGTCACCATGGGCTCCAGGGGTTCAGGCTGTTCCAGCTCCACACGGACCCGCTCAGAATCAGCCTCCGCCAGGACATCCTCTGAACACCACAGCCCGGCCCAGCCGGACACTGGTGAGGAAAACATGAGGACAGCTCAGGAATAACAAGATTTGAATAGACAAAAGAAAACAAGAGTGAAATGAAAAAAAGTTCAATGTCTAATTACATTTATTTTTGTATGTTGGTTTATTAAATTATTATTATTATGCTAAATGATCATTATTATGTAATTTATTTTCCAATTAATATTGTGATCAATAATTATTATTATAAATGCAATTTACACAATTTTTTTAGAAGGAAAATAGATTATACAAATAGGTTTAGTGTCAGTAAAGTTCTAAAGCTGTAATGTTACTTTAAAGAGTTAATGATAATAACAACAATTATCATCATTATTATTATTATTATTGACAGAAAATGCATCAAATGATTTTACGAGGAAAAATAGAACATTAAATTTGGCTTATTGTCAGTGCTTTAAAACTATAATTTCACTTAAATTAACTAAATCATTATTGTTCTAAATGTAAGAGAATTTTACAAAAAAATATTTTACAAAGTAAATAGAGTAAAACAGGCTGAGCATCAGTAAAGAAGTCTAAAACTGTAATTTCACTTGCATGAACTGGATCTAATAATGAACTAATATGAGCACATTTCTGATGTATTGCTTGATTTGAACTGTAAGAGTGAAAGAGGGTTTTGTGTGGAGCTGTCTAACATGCTTTCATCTCTGATCTGAAAAGCAGCCCCAAAATGTGTCACACCGAGGGTGCTGATCTGATTTTTAATACTGTATGTGTGTGTGTGTGTGTGTGTGTGTGTGTGTGTATTCCCACAGTCCCAGTCCCAGTTGTCAATATGGGACAGAGCTCCTGCTGTCTCTCCAGCTGATAGCCGTACTGAGGTGTTCACTGCCAGGCCTACTCGCTCACAGAGCTTCAGAGATCATCCCATTAAAGGTACAGCCTTCAAACTCTCTTCTCTACCCATCTGTTCTTCTTTCCTTTATTCAATCTGTTTTTCTTCCTCTTTTCCGGTCTTCTCTTCCCCTCCTTCTGTCTTGTCTACCTCCCTCCTCTCCTGATTATTAACACAGATGTACTGTACTGTGAGTCATCATTAGATTATGATTTATTCTTTTGAACTTTTATGTAAATGTTTTAATGTCTGTTCCTCGCTCTCTGTCTAAGACACATTGTTAAGTGGTGTGGAGAGACAGAGGCCAGGAACAATTTCTTCTGGAATGGGACACCAGAATCATCCCTCCTCCTTTCCAGCCCTTCCACGTCCTTCAGGTACACACACACACACACACACACACACACACACATGGATTGTGTCTATCACATAAAATACATTTCTGTAAGTATATAATGGGGTTTATTTAAACCTGCAGCAACACTGTGAACTTTTATAATGATATGTTTGGTCATTAACTTTGAAATGCATCATTATGCAAACACATGAGCAGAGTTCATGCTCTTTATTTCTCTCCAGTACAGTAGGAAATCAAATTAAACGAAATGTGGATGATGTTAACTCTGACAAAATGATTGACAGGGCAGTTTAAACAGTTACAGGATGCTTGTAATTAAGCAACAGAGTATCCGTTAAAGACGCAGCTATGACGAAGTAGTATGTCTCAAAGCTTGCCTACTATTCTGCTACATACTCAAAAGTATGTACTTTTTCTTTAAAAAAAGAGTACATACTTTTAGGGCATAGTATAAGTAGGCGAATTGGGATGCAGAAAATGTTTTAAACACTTAAAACAAAGAGTTTTGTTTTAAATGTTATGATTTAAAAGTAAGTTATGTAAAATTCAAACAATAATATATTCAATATAATTCAGATTAGAAAGTAATAATTAAAATTTTATATTTATAAACCACTAATCAACTGTAAGCAAATGTGTTATATTAAATGAAATTCATGTACATTTTAGAGTTAGACTTGATAAAACATTTTATATTAAATTAGAAATAAGCACTTTAATCTACATCTCAAAATTATGGATTGCAATGTATATCTACATTTCTGTAGTGTTTAAAAATGAATTGTCCCGGAAGTCTTTCTTCATTATTGAGCCATAACAGTTTCATTTAATCTCATCTTCCTTTCCTTATCCTTTATTTCACAGCAAGTAGCACTTTCAAAAACAGCTTTACTTTAGGTAAGTCGCTTAAACGATATATGTGATTATGAGTGATTGTGCAATACACACTAGACAGCTATACCTCAGACCATCTGGCTGCAATGCTGAGTGAGCCAGCCATGACAAGTAAAAATAAAATGCATTCATTAGTGTGCAGATATCATTTTTGTGCATATGTGAGCATATCATAGAGAAAGAGGCAGAGGAAAAGCTTGACGCTATGCAGAATCGAACCCCCATGGAATAATGCTGTTAACAAGAAACCAGTGGAAAGACTATGGTTTAGATCAAGATCAAATGACCAAGCTAGTCTAACTGTGAGATAAATCCATTCAGGATGTTAGCAGTTTGTGGCCACAGTGTTATATAAGCCAGTACAGTGAAACAAGCTACAAAAACACCTTAGCTCGTCACCCAGTTCAGTCCAGCTTCAGAGATGTTTCTCACTGCAGTGGCCTCAGACGGAGTTTCTAAATACCAGCAGTGCCATGCTAAAGTCACAGAATGATATTGAATGTGTCCAGCCAGCTACTTCAAAGCCCTACATCACAGCTCTGCCAGGTCAAGGAGAGACAATCTGCTCTTTGATAGTGAAAAAGGCACAGGCTTTAAAGTAAAGGTATATTTAGAAAATCGGCCAGACCAGTCCCTGCTTTGTCTCATGTCTGTACTCACTCATAACCTGTTGATGTGGAAGAATGTGTAGAATTATTTGTAGAATATACTGCAGTATTAATATTATAGGTCACACTTTATTTTAAGGTTAAATTCTTGCTATTAACAAACCATCAACTACGGTGGTCATGCATGTATAAACTATAACATCAAAGGACTGACATGAGCCACATCTAGAGACTAGCATATCATAGAAACTCATGGGTGAGACCTTTTGACATGAACCAGTGAGCAACTACCCAGCAACCACCCAGAATACCATAACAACCACTGAATAATGCTTCTAGAACAAGCATAACCACATAGAAGCAGCATCACTCTAGCATTGTGTCACCGAGTTCTGCACTGGAATGTTGAAAATGTTTCATAAAATGTTTATATATAGTATAGAATTGCCTGGGTGTCTGACTTTTTTCCTTTGAATCTGAACATGTGTATGTTTAAGATTTAGATACTTTTCAGAATGTATGGGGAAATTAAAGAGGTTATTATCTTAAATCTAAAAAATATTTTTCATTCATTTTAACTAATATAAACTTAATATTTAACTAATAAACTTAATTTCAGTTAATTAAAATTATTTGTAATAGTTTTAGGTAACAATAACACTGACTTCAACAGCATTTAGAGCACAATAACTGATGGCCTTTCTGATTGGTTCAGGTCGCACTCTGTCAACTGGGGGTGGAGCTCCATTTAGAGCCTTCCCTAAATCGCTGAGTTTGGATTTTGGGGGTCTAAGCCACGCCCACAATACTCTAAGTTCTGCTGCTCCGCCCCCTGTCACTCAGGATAAGTATGCAGTCTTTTCACGGCTTGATAAAGTGTTCTCAGACAACACACCCATCACAGGTAAGAAAGAAGGTTCTGGGTATTATCTATGTTTTTTTTTTCTTATAACATTATTTAGCCAATCCATAAGATAATTCCAAACTAAATCTCAATATATCAAATAACCTAAAAGGTTTTATTGCTACATACAGTATGCAGATTTGACCATCCCTTTTACACTTTTGTAGCCGTTACAACAGCTCCCTCTGATGGACTGCCTCAGTATAGCACCCTCTTTAGTAACCGACTATCCTCCAGTTCCACACCCGCAAGGTAAAACTTATTCAGTTATTAAAACAATATCTTCCAACCCACATTACTGTTAAGATGTTTGTTAATGGCTAAAGGCATTTCTGAGTACTAGTGTATTGTCTTTTTCTCAGTTTTCCTGAATCAGTCTATTTTCTCTCTTTTTTTAGCTCCCCGGGTGTTCCAGAGGCCACCTCTGGATCTCAAACGTTTGCACGTGAGCAGTTCAGAGTAGTAGTTTATCTAGATAACCCACCCAGAACTGATTGTGATGTACAGTAGTCATTGCCTTTCAGTTTTCAACTTTAACTTAGTCTTTAAAGCAGTTATTTTTGAGTAAATAAGTAATAGTAGATTGAAATATATAGATCCTGAATTATCCCATTTTTCTAAACAGAACCATAGCCTGAGTGTGACATGCAACATTTGGATGATCTTATAACATGACCTCAAAAAATCTCTGAGATGGAAACATCTGTAAATTCACAATAATTAAGTCAAAACAGGGACTGAATCCAAAGTACAATTTGTGCTAATGAGAGACCTTCAGCCGTGTGACACATAACCACACTTTTTTCCCCTCTCTGATTCAGATTTCCCAAACCCCTTCAATTCTACACCCAGCTGCACCCAGCCCGTTCGGTCTCCCAGTAACCCCTTCAAAAGCACAGCCTCGGGTAAGAGATGTGCGCCCGTGTTCACTTCATAGTTTGACTTTTAGAAAACAGGAAGACTGCAATTCAGCACAATGCACTTTTTGAAGTTTGATGTTATAAGCACTTTTGGAAAGATATGATACATTTTTATCTTTAATATATCAAATAAAGTATGTTTATGGACTGACTGTTAAGAAATACATGCAATCCATATAGTCTCTTGACCGCAGATTTACCAAGCCTTCGTTTGACCAGTGACACATATGGACATTTCTCACTGAAAGGTCTATGCAGCCAAGGGTCAGCATTAATCTGATTGTGGGACACAAGCCCATAGTTATGTCTTGTGGAGGATACATTTTTACAGTGCTATAAATCTGACAGAGTGTACTTGGCTTAAAAGGAACTTAATCCATAAAGCAATGAATCTGGTCATTGGATATGCTGGTGTTCCCGTGCGGAAATATTGTTGCAGAAGTACTTCTAATAAATCAAATAAAATGCTTACTCCCACAAATGCTGTAAACCTAGCGGTGGATCTCAAAGCCAACAAAAACAGTGATGTCACTTGGTGAAATCTCAATGCAAAGAGAGTAGTCTGTTGGATTTATTGCTGGCTGAATTCTAAGTGTTAGAGGAAATAATACACTTTGTTTTTAGCGGTCAGCACATTTATTTAAATTTCCTGAACACTGAGTTCAACACTCTTTTCAAACATGAAACTGTCTTTTACATCCAAAGTAAAACACAACACTATTTATAAATTGTCTGACTGCATGTCTGCTGATCTACACATACATATAGACAGAAGGACGGATGGATAAGTAGATGGATAGACTGATTGATTCAATCAGATGACGGACGGACGGATAGATAGATATATAGATTGATTCATGTTTGTTGTATTTAACTGCAATGTTCAAGACATCATGTCTTTCTGACTGACAGATGATGCCTCCTCCTCCTCCTCAGCCGTCTTTCCTCAGTCTGACTCTTTTCCTGCACCCACCACCCAAAGTGCGTTTTCACACCAACAGTCTAGTAACCAGGAAACAAACGGTAAGTATAGCAAGCTTAAGTCTTTAAATCTGAAACTCATGTTCTTAAAATAGTCCATTAATCAATTAAAATAATCAGTCAGGAATTAGCGCTTAAGAAGAGACACTGCAGAGTGAAAACTCCAGACGACCGCGGAGAGAGGCCGTTTTGTTGACCTGAACTGAAATGTGTGCTATTTTTATCTTGTTGGCTTGTTTGTTTGTAGGTTTCAACTCATTTCCTGCCCCCGAGTCTGTCCCTAAAGTCCCACGACCAATGTCTGTCAACCCTTTTACTGTAAGCATGATCTTCTTTCTATGCTAAGAGTCAAAAAATGGAGTGTAGTAAATAACCCTGTGCCTATATATCGTAAATCACTTACAGACTGTAGTTTCAACTCTGCCTCATACAGTGCTGGGAAGTAATTGATTTTATGCTATTACACAATCAGATTCCAAAAAATCAATTACTTGTAATTAGATAACATTAGGTGGCTACAATTAGACAGAAAATTGAGAGGCCATACAGCATAAATTAAATACACTCTTAAAAATAAAGGTGCTTCAAAAGTTTCTTCAAGCGATGCCACAGAAGAACCATTTTTGGTTCCACAAAGAACCATTCAGTCAAAGGTTCTATAAAGAACCATCTCTTTCTTACCTTTTCATAATCTGAAGAACCTTCTTTTGCCACAAAGAACATTCAGATGTTAAAGATTCTTTATGGAACCATTTAGACAAAAAGATTATTCTATGGCATCGTGAAGCCCCTTTATTTTTAAGAGTGTATTTAGTCTATTTTTATTGTTTTTGTTTTTATTTTAAAATGATTTATTTCTGTTGATTTACAATTTTTAAGGTTTAAAGGAAGTTAACCCAAAAAATTGCTGAAAATGTACTCTGGCCATCTAAGATTTAGATGAGTTTGTTTTTTCATCAGATTTGGAGAATTTTAGCATTACATCAATTCCTCACCATTGAATCCTCTGCAGTGAACGGGTGCCATGATACAAGTGTAAACAGGCAATAAAAACATCACAATAATCCACAAGTAATTAACCTGTCCTTCAGTTAACTTCAAACTGTTGCGTCTGGCTAAAATACGAGTCCTCTAATATTCTTTCTTTAATGAAAGGCTGTCTCGCTTGAATCAGGAGAAAAACTATGCAAATAACAAACACTGTTTACAAGCAAAAACAGTCCAAACAAATATGTCTGTGGATGTTGATGTAAGAGGAAAGGGGGGGGGGGGGACTTTTTCTCTGGAGAAAGTGTTATTGTGGATTATGGACACATATTTAGGCCAAAAGCGATAGTTTAATGATTAAAGCATTAAAGAAGCAACTTTTCACTTCATAAAATGGTAATTTATGGACAGGAGTGGTGTGGATCACTTGTGGATTATTGTAATGTTTTTATCAGTTGTTTACACTCTCATTCTGACGGCACCCATTCACTGCAGAGGATCCACTGGTGAGCAAGTGATATAATGCTAAAATTCTCCAAATCGGTTCCAAAGAAGAAACCAACTCATTCACGTGTTCATCTTTTCAGCAAATTTTCATTCTTGGGTGAACTATTCCTTTAATTATTAGCTTTTTTTAAATCAATTTACGAATCCCCTTCACAAACCCTAGTTTGGGAAACCCTGCCATCATGTGTTGTTTAACCAGCACTAGTCTTTTTATTTCTACAAGCACACAACATTTCTTAGTATGTGTGTGTGAGGGGTTAAGAGTGTTTCTATGACTTCTTTTAGGGGAATGTTTACCCGAGCAGAGGAGCATCACTGAACCCTTTTATCTGAACCACATCGGCCCTGGAGAAAGAAGAGGGAGTGGAGCTTGTTTACTTTGCCATTCCTATACAGAAAACACCCAACACTTCTGCGTGTGTCTTCATGTGTGTGTGTGTGTGTGTGTGTGTGTGTTGTTAGCAGATATTGTACATGTAACTATTTGTACATGCATTGTTGTATGTGTGTGCGCGAGTGTGTGTGTTTGTACATGCCCTTTTGTACCAGATGCTATAAATTACCTTTGTGTGTGTGTGTGTGTGTGTGTGTGTGGGTTTTGTCTAATATCAGAGGATTTTTCTGATAATAGGAGAACTTCAGATGAAAGGTCACAAACACACACACAAGCTGCTGCTTTGACCTTTCCACTTCTCGTGCCAACATCGCCCTAACCTGAGTGCCCACTTACTCCACTTAATCACTGAGGTCGACACATTACAATAAAATAGTAGCTTCAGATCATCTCACTAATACATTTCTCCTCAGTGCCGATTTGGTTGAATTGATTCATATGCATGTTAAAAAGACAGGTATTTCCTTCACTTTTCTGTCTGTGTATGTATGCCGGGCTCGTTTCTATTTATTTTGACGTCGGCGTTTCATTTCAAACGTTAATAAGTATTTGTATGTGCATTGTCGAACTGCATGCGCTTCTCAAGCTGAGCAGGAAGCTGCTGAATGTACTGCAGTTTCAGTTATTACGAGGGGGAAAAGTTTCTTGTATGGACCAAAAATTGTCTAATATCGTCAAGTTTTCTGTATAACGTAGAGATGGTTTCTTTTGCAAAAGGATTCATATAGAATGTCTTTGTATTGAGATGTATACATATGCATAAAGCTATCCATAACTGTCGTGTCAATGCTTGTCTGTGTGATGCAAATCAAACTGAATTTGCTGCTTTTGGAATTTCATGCAATATCTTTTTATGACAGCATCATTTATATTTTTCTGTGAAGATCATTATTGCATTTCGAATGTATTTGCACTCTATGATCATTAGGGCTTTCAACTGAAAATTAAAATGAAAAGTATACATTTCACCTCACCTGACCTAGTCTAATTTTTATGACTGACAGAGTTATAGTTGAAACAGCTGGTTAGTGAACATGTCAAGCAATGTCCTGCAATGCTAAGTTTAATTTAAAACTTTTTTGTATATCTATTTGTTCATTTATGTTCTTCTAAATTTTACTTTGGTGAACCACTGCAGCTTCTAAAAATGCACACGTCACCATATACATTTTATGCATATAATTTTGATTTAATGTTTAACCTAAAATTTCTGTCCACGTTGTCAAATACCCAGCTGCAATGGACCAATTAATTCACTAGATGTCGCAAGTAATCCATTTGAATACGACTAAATAAGTATAACAATTATTTAATCAAGAATTTGAATATTTTATTTATTTTATAGAATTATGTTTTATGTACACCTGCATTAGTGACTTATTCATACTGTACAGCTACAGCCAAACCCATTTTTTCTCACGTAAAACCAAAAATGTTTGGCATCTTCTGATTGTATTAAAGGATGATACAACAGTATTAGGTCTGCCTTATTTTGAAGTCTTTTGCCCATTGTTCTTCTCCTACTGTCACTCCTGTATTTATCTGCAATAAATTAAGAGATTCATGACGACAAGGGTAACAATGAACATGTATTGCTTCAAACTAACAAGTGTGTATTTTATGTAACTGTATATATATATGTATAATTGTATTAGTAACTATTAATTGGAAACGAGTAGTACTACTAGCCTACTTATTAATTTGCTTCATAAATCCCTATATAATTAAAAGTCAACCAAATCTGTAAATTGGTGTAAACTTTATATGCTAATTCGAAAAATGATTAGACGCAAAGGAAATATTATGCACTGAATATTCTTAATAAAACGGATAGTAATGAATACTATGGAGTAGGCTACTAGTGTCTAAACAGAAAAAGATACCCACTATCGAATTATTTAGGCTACTAATAATATTGCTAGTACTGTATACTACTAACAAAATATATACTATTTTTTTAACAAATAAATATTTGCCACGAAGGGCTGGAAGGGCTTTTAAAAAGTGAAATTTGTTTAAGGCAGTGTTGAGTCAGGACAGTCCAGAAGCGAATGAAATCCGCAACCTCGTGCTCTCTCTCTCTCTCTCTCTCTCTCTCTCTCTCTCACACACACACACACACACACACACACACACACACACACACACACACTCTACAGAAGACTGATGAGTGACAGAGCTTCACAGTAGCAGTGAACGCTGCGCTCGAGAGGAGGGGTGACGGGGAGCTGTCTACTGTACACTACTGTAATGAGATTATTCAACTCCTAAAGCTTTTTCTAAACAGTAGTAGTTGCGCTGTTTGTCGCACGCCGCAGCGCATGTGCTCGCGTCTGCTGTCCGTTCTGCTCGACTCCAGCCAGGAAAACGCGCAGCGTTTAATTACATTATTTTGGAAAGAAACTGCTTGTTGGAACCCTCTCGCCCTTTGCGCACATGACTTTTCTGAAGCAACAGAGGTGGACGGAGGTTACAGTTGTTGTCGTTTAGTACTTCTAAGGGCTGAACTTTTTTTGTTCAACGTGCTTGAGCAAAACAGACCCCTAGAGCCATGGAGAACCACACCGACTCGCAGAGCAGCACAGAAGACGTTCGTAAAAGCGGGTATCTCCGCAAGCAGAAATCCATGCACCGGCGGTACTTCGTGCTACGGACGGCTTCGGAGCGTGGCCCGGCCCGACTCGAATACTACGAGAGCGAGAAGAAATTTAGAGGTAAAGCGCCAGTGCCTAAAAAGGCTTTGGCGCTTGAGACGTGCTTCAACATCAACAAACGGGCCGACTCGAAGAATAAACACATGATAGTGCTCTACACGCGGGCTGAGAGTTTCGTGGTGGCGGCGGAGAACGAGACGGACCAGGCAGAATGGTACCAGGCGATGGTTGAACTTCAATGCAAGAGTAAGTCTGGGAAATAAAGCATCAAGCAATTGCAAAAGATTGGTCAACTTAGGTGTTAACGTGGCAAGCTTCGTTTAATTGCATCTTGCATGTCATTCCCTCCAGTATAATGCAATACATTTGCAGTAGCTACATGGAAAATGGTTGATCAGAACACATCCAATGACTTTCTCATTGCATTAGTGCTGACTTTGGGTCTTCAGCTGCTGGTGGTGTTGAAACAACAGTATTTTTCTTCCTCTCCAGTAAAGTAGATAGCCCCCAAGTTGGGCAGAGGGCCTCCTTTGCTGTTGAAGAAGGGAATGACTGTTACTGAAGTTCAACTGGCTTCTTATCCACTCAGCCACCCGAGCGTGTGTTAACATTTCTACCAATCTTTGTGTCAGGGCAATCGGCAATGCATGTTGTTCCACTTTCCATTTATATCTGATCAATAATATTTAGAATAGCCTAATGTTTAGGACAGATAGTGTGCAAATTATTCTGTTTTCAATCTGCTAAAATTTGGTTTAACTTTTCTAATTGGCAGTTATTTTCAATCTGTTGAGGTTCATCTCAGCAAACCAAATTGTTTGTTTATTCTCCTAGTGAAGTTAACTAAACGTCAAGGCAGATTTTTTTGTGATATATACCCTGCTGAAAACCCCCCCAATAGAAACCATCACGGAATTTCCACATTTCTGTATGTTTCTGCTGTGACAACTGTGCGGAAGAACACAACAAAATATTCTCTATTGATGCTTCATAAAAGCTGCTAATTAAATCACACAGACAATTTCTCTACATAATGTGCATTTCAAAAGATATTGGATATTATATAACCCCGCACTCCTCTTATAATAAACTGTACTGGCGAAAGCCAGGTACACTTGCAAAGAGTAAACAGACGAAAAGGGCAGTGACCGTGACTCCTACAGCAATTACAGCCCCGCATGTTCCTTGGCTCCGGGAGATACCACTAACATATCCAACATGTGACGCAACCCTCGCAAACCAATATCAAGAGTCCAAGGTGCTATTACTGCCTTACACAATGAGTGCATAATGAAAGCACCAACCATATGTCATAACATATGTACTTAATGTCTCATATTATGAGACATAAGTATATTATCTCATATTATTATACATATTATCTCATATTATTATCTTCATATTATAATGGCTTCAGAAGTGGACATTCCACCGAAACTCCCTTGCTCTCAGTTGTTGAAGACCTAAGACTTGCAAGAACGGCTTCCAAGTCTTCATTACTTATATTGCTGGATCTGTCTGCTGCTTTTGATAAGGTCAGCCACCAGATCCTCCTGTCAACCCTATTGAGAAAGGGCATCTCAGGAACCGCATTCCAGTGGTTTGACTCTTACCTCTCAGATAGGTCCTTCAAAGTATCTTGGAGAGGTGAGGTATCCAAGTCGCAACATCTAGCTACAGGGGTGCCACAGGGCTCAGTTCTTGGACCACTTCTCTTTTCTGTCTACATGGCTTCACTAGGTTCTGTCATTCAGAAACATGGCTTTTCATATCACTTCTATGCTGATGACACTCAACTCTACCTCTCATTCCATCCTGATGATCTGACGATAGCTGCTCGCATCTCAGCATGTCTAGTGGACATTTCTTGCTGGATGAAGGACCATCACCTTCAACTCAACCTAGCTAAGACAGAACTGCTTGTGGTTTCAGCAAACCCATCGTTTCATCACAATTTCACCTTCCAATTAGGCTCATCAACCATAACTCCTTCAAAAAACAGCCAGAAACCTTGGAGTTGTGATTGATGATAAGCTGAATTTCACAGACCACATTACTAAAACTGCCCGGTCCTGTAGATTTGCATTATATAATATTAAGAAGATCAGGCCCTTTCTCTCGGAACATGCAACACAACTCCTTGTTCAGGCTCTTGTTCTGTCCAGACTTGACTATTGCAATGCTCTCTTGGCAGGTCTTCCAACCAGTTCCATCAAACCTCTACAATTAATCCAAAATGCTGCTGCAGGATTAATCTTTAATGAGCCGAAAAGAACGCACGTCACACCTCTGTTCATCAATTTGCGCTGGCTACCAATAGCTGCTCGCATTAAATTCAAGGCATTAATGTTTGCCTACAGAACCACCTCTGGCTCTGCACCCCTTTACCTAAATTCATTACTTCAGACTTATATGCCCTCTAGAAGCTTGCGTTCTGCAAGTGAACGACGCATTACTGTACCATCCCAAAGAGGCACAAAATCCCTTTCACAGACTTTTTCATTTACTGTTCCCATCTGGTGGAATGACCTGCCTAACTCAATCCGAGCAGCTGAATCCTTACCCATCTTCAAGAAACGGCTAAAAACACATCTCTTCCATCTTTATTTGACCCTCTAACTCTAGCACTCTCTATTGATCTAATCTGTCTTCTTTTTATTTAAAAAAAACACACATATTTGACCCTCTATCAATTGCATATTTATTCTCTAACTGCTAGCTTTTCTTGTAAAACTAACACTAGGTTTGTTTTTCTATATTCTATATACTCGTTTTCATTAAAAAAACCTTCCTACGTGTACTGCGTTAGGCTAACCAGGACTTGTAATAGCACTTGCATGTTGTTGCTCTTTTGTTGGTTTTGATTGCTTCTATATTGTCCTCATTTGTAAGTCGCTTTGGATAAAAGCATCTGCTAAATGACTAAATAAAAATAAATAAAAAATATTACATATACAGAGTTGAATATTTACTCTGAATGCAATGCAAAGCCTCTTTGAATTTACATTTGATAAAGACAGTAAGGCAGAATGTGTGTGTGTGTGTGTGTGTGTGTGTGTGTGTGTGCATTTTCTGGTGGTGAGTAAAGGAGTTGATACTTTAACAAGATGCAAGACTCAGTCTAGACTAGAGATGACCCTCCAGCTGACATCTATAAACCCCCTAACTGGGGGTGTATAGTCTACTGATTGGCTGGTTAAACATTTTGACATCTGTCTTACCTCCATAGTTGCTTTCTGCTGAGGTCGACCTGTTGATGGGCAGGACAACTGTGAGATGACCTGTTGGAATGTTGTCCATAGTCACTTTTACATGTCTTAATGCATTTACTCCCAGTCCGTATTCTTTACAAGCATTACTTGCCATGATGATGGAGAATCTGTCCAACAGCAATCTGCCCCCGCTGTTCAAATTACACTGGGGAGGAAATTTCAGTTGCCGCTTTCATCTGCTTTGATTCGTTCATTTGCTATTCCTCAAGTCTGTGGTTTGACCTATTCCTTTAAACATTTGTTTGCTTTACACTGATCTTTTTCATGCATTCTTTCATTCATTCTCTTGCATGCATCAGTTATCAACATATCGACATAACTTCACTAACCACTTAGTGAATTAGATATTGCATTTATAAAATGTAATAAGGCTTTTAAAATATGGATCTGTGCTTTGATGTTTACATAAAGCTGAGATTTAACTGGTAATTACAACCTTGGATATATAGAGAAAGCCCAAGAATTTGCACCCTGAACAACCATTGCATTGTGGCTAGGGAGTTAAGTGATGCAAACAGTTGAATATTTTCCCTTTGACTAAGGTTTTGGACTTGCAGCTGTCTATTTTGTTGGTATATTTCCGACTAACCACTTACTGAACACAGAGACCACAGTCATTAAAAGCATCAACAGTGGAACTTTTTGAAAACAGTAAAGAACAATGCTGAACAATCTGGCCTAGGGGCTGAACGTAATGAAATATTCAAGCACGTGTACATGCAGACAAAGCTATATACAGTCGGTTTTAACTATTTTTTCACATAAAGGAAGTGTTAAGAGGAGTGTTTATCGATGGGCCAAATAAACATGCATTGCACTTTAAAGGTTTGGGGTTCAAAAAAGAAATATTAAGCAGCACAGCTGTTTTCAGTAATAATAGGAGGTTATTAAGCATCAAATCAGCATATTAGAATGATTTCTGAAGGATCATGTGACACTGAAGATAATTGCTGCTCATTCAGGTTTTACAGTACAGGAATAAATTAGCATTTTATAATATATGAAAATATATTTTGTATCAAATAATATTTTGATCACGAGAGCCTCCTTTCAAAAGCATTAAAAAATCCTACCGACCTTTTAACGGTAATGTATACTTTATGTGAAAAAGAGGGTCCTGGGAAACTCACCTGCATTCCTGATGTTGTGTGGATTTCTGATGCCAAATTCAATTGAACAAATAGCAAGCAGACTCTGCGCTGTGAGCAGATATTCCATGTTCTGTATTTGTACAGCTGCAAACAGGAGGAAGAAATTAGGTTGGAGGAACTGGTTTTCTCATCATTGGCACCACTGGATGCATATGGGCATTACTTGCAGGTGATACACTGCACTATACAAGGTGTCTGGTGTTTTGAGATCAGACGTACCTTTCTGCTCAAAACAAATATTAAAAAGGCCTTTTAGTCAATTAAATAATTTTTTTACAAAGATAAAGTGAAATCATGTATGTAGCCTATTCTGACTAAATGTTTATATGAAAAAGAAATGACCTTTGTGAAATCAAACTAATCTTTCTTTACTTTGCTCAGCACCTCACTACATTGCCACCGCTGTCTCAAGGAAAATACAGTGTGTTTGTGTATTAGTCTGTGTGTATTTGTACAGTATGTGGCTGTGATGCCAGCCTGGCTCATGGCTGAAGCTCAAAGGTTAAACTTCCCTAAGCCTCACTCATCTCTCCTTAATGTGCTGGTAATTATTGTCTCTGTGAGATTGTGGACACTCACACACACACACACACACACACACACACACACTCACACTCACTCACTATATATACTCACTCATCACTCTACTCACACTTTCTCACACACACACACACACACACACACACACTACACACACACACACACACACACACACACACACACACACACACACACACACACACACACACACACACACACACTGTATGATGACATGCGTATGAAGCTGTACAAATGTATGTAAAATACATAAAGCCTCATATCATATCCTAACTGTATATTAAGTAAATTATACATATGTTCAAATCACCACGATTGACACACACACACAGCAGTGAAAGCGTGTTCTGTTTTAGCTAATAAATCTGATGTAATGAAGCAGATCACAGAGTTGTTTACCACTGTTTGACCCTATGTACCCCGTATTACAACTTAGCCTGTCCTTAAGTGCTGTTTAAACATGACTAGATCCTGAAACGTAAGCCTGTGACAAAAATATCCATTAGGCTCCTCAGTGCATATAAATCAATTCACAGGATTAGCCCAGCAACAGCTTGCTTCTGATAGTATTATTAAGTTGCTTTAATTACTAAGTCTGCTAAATAAATACATTGTATTTAAGTAACAGATATTTACATTATGATAATCATATTTACATTATGTCAATTGACATTAAAATTAAATACATATTTAGTAAGATTTTTTGTGGTCATTTCAGAATAAACAAATATATGAAAAAATAAAAATATTTTGTTTTCTAATAATTCTAAGAATGTTTGTCAGAATCTGTTAATCACTGTAGTGATGGCAACCACACGCAGCTCTATGCAACAGATTAAAAAAATTTAAAATCATTGATACATAAGCCTAATAAGTACAGAGCTATGAATGCAAATTAGCACAGAGATTAATATGTTAGCTATTTCAGCCTGTTTTCTCACATTATACACACCCTCACACATATTTTGTGCCAAAGTTAACTTCATTTTATTGCTTCCTGGTTTAATTAGCTGTGTTGTGAAAAGGATGTCTATTGTTTTCTTTTATGGTTGATTTTTGAGAATTGTGATTCAGAAAAAGGTTGTTGGGTTCACTTGTTCAGTACTAGAGCAATATTTCTTAAAAATACAATTCTAGACTGAGCCTAAAGAGAATGGATTAAGACACGGCGGCAATAGTATGCTGGCATCACCCAGCCGCTGATGCATCACTTAGACTGAAAAGACTTCTGGGAAATCAATGATTGTACTTCTCATGGCTTAACAAAGCAGTGCTTTTGTGGAAATCTGTTTCTTATTTTATGGCTTGTTTTGAGTAAAATGGCTTGTTTTTAAGGCTTTTTATCTCTAAATGGCAGTGACACAGTTCACAGTGTACCAAACAGCAGAGTGGCACTATCTTAGGCGTCATTTACAGTCCACACTGCCTCTTACCATGACCTATTTTATCCTCTCCACTTTATGAAACCTCTCTCAGCAGAAATGTAGCTAACGCCACTAGAACTAATATTACTAATCTCCAACAAAAAGAAAAACAGGCCTTTTGTAGCACATTATTATATATTATGACGAATATTAACACCAGCGATTATAAATATCATTAAAAATCATTATATAACATTTCATTAGGAAACAAATTTCATGCTGTATTTAGCAGCAACTACTGTAATTATTAAGCATAAATCAGTGGTCTAGCTGTCTTGGGTCCTTATCCACCCTAATTAAACTCTTTATTTTACTGAAACTGATTTTTAGCTGTAAATCAGAGGATTTTTTCATTACGTTTTGTGATTTTATTACTGCAAGTTCCTTTCTGTGTTTGAGAACGACTGCGAAGGCCATTCAGCAAAACATAGAAATAACAAATTCCTCTTTTATTTGTTCACCTGGAGCTTTAAGGAGAACACGCGTTCGTGAGGGAAGAGGGGAGAGCATGTGTGCAGAGTAAACAAGCTAATATTAGTGTTGCTTGTTTAAGAGTTACTTAATAAAATGTGTTTAAATTATACACACAATATACACAAACACTAGCCCGTTTGTGAATGATCTTACTCGTGCCTGAGGGATTCTGCGACGCCACAACCAAGAGTTACGCAAGATCTCAACAGGGTAAACGTACCTATTAAGCTCACCATAACCTACATTGAGACATTTTTAGTGCACAAGATATTGGTTTCAATACAAAAATTGGTAAAAAAAATATTAATCTCTCACACAAAAATATTAATTTTATATTAAAATACAAAAGCATTTCAATTAAGATATACATCATTAAATTAAAAAGTGGCTGTGCTTAATGAGTACATTTTTGTACCCTTTAAGCACATCCCTGTTCCTATTAAGCTCGCATAATTTTTTATTACAAATTCTTGTTTATTTTAAGGAAAAAATATTTTCTCTCACAAAAAACAGAAAACTAAAATCAAGCAACAAGGCATTCAAGTCGATCAGTTATATATTCATAATGAAGTGTCATCCAAGCACATTGCAACATCTAGACTAGTCCACGTTCAGCTAAGTAACACATTCAAAAATCAATAAAACAAACCAATAAAACATTTCATTCATGGGATTAACACAGAAACTAGCCTCATTATGAAACCTCTTTTTAAATGGATGTCAACTTAACTAGTCTCTTAAGCCTGAAATACACTACACGATCTTTACACAGATTTACAGTCTGGAGAAGTTGATGCTAGTTGCCAAAGATCAGAGACAGTCTGCAGATTGAGCCGACAGAATCCATAGAAAATCAATTAACTTAACTCAAAGTGATGACCATCGGTTAATATTTAAAGTCTGTTTATGAAGTATTTACATAGACATTCAATGTGGGAAGAGAGCACACTGAGCTTAATTGGAGCAGCAACAATTTTAATACATTTCATGTAATATTGATAAAAAAATTACAGGATTTGTGCTAAATAAATAGTCTAGGTCATGTATTAAGTTCATACATATTTTAATATGAACAACTATTATTAACAATATCTATGAAATTATACTTTTTCTTGATGTCACACTGAAGCTGTGTGATTTTCATAGTAGTGCACCCTTTAAGCTCACCTTAAAATAAAATGAAATCTTAAAAAATTACAGCACTGTAAAACCACAGACCAGCAATAAACTGCCAATTTATAATATTATGGATGTAAAAGTAAGGCCTGTAATACCTGTGAAGTAATATATTAGCGTAGCACACAATCTTATACAGCTAGTCAGCTAACTGTGTTCTGTAGCATCTGATCTATGTTGCTAAAACTATCTTTTGGATCTAATGTAATTATTTCCCACACCCAAGCTCCAGGTTATAATATGCAAAAGTCTAGTGATCGACCGATATTGATTTTTTTTAACCGATACCGATTACCCGATAACCGATATGCAGAACCGATATTTATTTACTGTTATAAAGTAAATAAATAACAGATTGAAGTCCATTCTTCGCTTTGGTTTTTCCTCCTCTCAGTCATCTTAACAACAACAAAAAACTGTTGAAAATTAAAATTTTCATGTAAAATTTAATCTTAGAATTACAACAATAACATTTTATTTATAAAAAGCATCATCAGCAACACTGATATTAACAATAAGCAAAAGAATGTCTAATGTTTTCAAATGGAGAAAATAAAGAACAGAAGTCATATCAACTTCATTTTAAACTACAGTTTTAGGTTTATGAGCTGTTTAATAGACTAAAGAGTGAATAATAATTCACTGGATAATGTTAATTCACTGAATAATATTCTCTGGAATATTGAAATAAGCTATAACAAACAAAACATCGTATTTTATTTGTGTGTGAAAAAAAAAAAAACGATATCCGATTATGGTAAAATGCTTAAATATCGGGGAAAATATTGGTAAACCGATATATCGGTCGATCTCTACAAAAGTCTAAACATTAATCTATTAATTTCTTAATCTCTTAAGTAGTGAAACTTACCCGAAATAAAGGCTTAAACATCTAAAATATGCCCATTTAAGGGGCTCCTCTTTTGGTGAAAGTTTTTAGACAGCTTTTAAAATGGCCGCCAGACAGTGTGAACACATGGAGACTCATAGAAGTGATTGATCTGATTGACTGAATTTAGAGGTATAGTAACAAACACAACAATTGGTTAAGACATCAAGTAGGATAATAAATTATATATTTTTTTTTATAATCTGATCAAACATGGAAGTGTGCTTAATGGGTACGTGAGCTTAATAGGTACGTTCAGTGGCGGACTGGCCATCTGGAGCACCGGGAGTTTTCCCGGTGGGCCGCTGTACAATGTGGGCTGTTCCATTGCGTTAATCTATATAAAAAATGAATTATCAATTTTCAGCATCATTACTCCAAGTCTTACAGTGTCTCTTCGAAATCATTTCTAATCTGCTTATTGCTGCCTAATTTATCAGTTATTAATTTTTGATCAATTAATTAAAATTTTTTTATATAGTATAATGGTTCTCATAAAGAATTCAATATTTTAAATATAAGTACTTCGTAATAAGTATAACCATCTTTAATGTCACTTAAATCAATTTAATGCAACCTTGTTGAAGAAAAAACTTAATTTATATTTTTTAATTTGACCCACAATTGAACATCGTCTTACAAACATTGGATGATTTTCCCTCACGATGTGTTCATTTTGGAGCAGATTATTTCTCACTTAGCAGTACTTCAAAAAATATGGCATGAAAAGTGACATGAAGTCTGATTTCTGCACCGTAGCGGCATCAAATGGAATTGCAATCTGTTTAGTGTTTGAGGGAACATAACACGAGTCTCCTGTTTGAAACTAGTTTTCAGTTCTGCTTGACATTCCAATGAGTTGAAATTTGAACTCGTACTTGTGTTTTATAACAAAATGAAAACAAATACACTAAAAATATAAAGTTTTGATCAAACTGAGTGTGCTCCTGGAGTTGGATCCTCACCACCAAACTTGACATTGTAAGTTCTTGCTGTTTATTAATACTAGTTTACTAAAAGTTAACTTAAGCTCTTATGCAGTGTCAACTTTTTCTACATTTAATTGTTCAATTAACCTTTTAAATAGAGTTTGTCTGACAAAATGGAAGTTGGATGTTTTACAGTGTATGCAAGAATTGGAATGGTCTTTTAAATGACATCTGTTGAAGTAAGTGTATGTGTGTGTGTGTGTGTGTGTGTTTGTGTATGCGCTCATTGGTCAGTATCAGCTACTGGTGTGGACAGCAGACTCTTCCTCTCGCTTGTTACATCTTTCATCCCTCCAACTCTGGTTTGGCAGAGCGAGAGCCACTAATTTGCTTCCATATGGCGCTGAAACCGAAAACCACAAGCAGATCTGGAAACGTCATGATAATGCTGACCAGCAAAGGGTTGTATGGGTTAACATGGCAGTGCCAGCATTTGTGTGTTTTTGTGTGTGTGCAGTGATAACAGAAAACACATGTGTGAAAGGAACTTAAAAAGATAGTGTGTTTGTGGGTAGGGGACGCTTGTGCATTCCTTGTGGAAAAACTAGATAAACTATTTAAAGGTTGCTGGGTCAAGCTTGTTTGTGAAGGTGACAAACTGTTGAGTCTTCTCAGTTTGATCAATATCACTCAGTCCTAAGGAATCACGTCTTTAAAAAAATATATTATGTAATATATACTTATGAATTTATGATGTGTAAATGTGTGATGGAATTGTTTACCCAAAAATGAAAATTTTATGAAAATGTATTTACTCTCAGGCCATCCAGAATATAGATGAATTTGTTTCTTGCATCACATGCTCACCAATGGATCCTCTGCAGTGAATGGGTGCCATCAGAATAGAGTTCAAACAGATAAAAACATCACAGTAATCCACATGACTCTATTCTGGTTAACATCTTGTTGAGTACAAATCTGTGTGTTTGTAAAAAACAAATTCATTATTAAGATGTTTTTAATTTCAAACCGTTGCTTCTGACTAAAATCCCCTATTTACAATATTGTTTTCTTGAGTAAAAAGTCGCCTTGTCTGAATCTCGAGAGAAATATGCACAGATCAAGCACCGTTTACAATAGAAAACAGTTGTAAACAAATATTGGACATCACAAGGCGTTAACTTGTGAACTGTAGTCGTGTGGATTACTTTTGGATTATTGTGATGTTTTTATCAGCTGTTTGGACTCTCAGTCTGACGGCACCCATTCACTCCAGAGAATCTGTTGGTGAACAAGTGATGTAAAGCTAAATTTCTCCAAATATGTTCTGTTAAAGAAACACATCTACTGTACATCTTGGATGGCTTGAGGGTGAGTACATGTTCAGCAATTATTTTATTTTTGGGTGAACAATTCCCTTAATATTTACATTATGTTTACGTGTAATTGCTTACAATTTGAACCTTGTGTAGAAAATGTGTTTCTGTAACAGAAATGCATAGCATTGTCTATTTAATGGACTTTGTGTTGAACATTTCTGGCCGTCTGTGCAGCTGACATGCTCTTGTAAAGCTCTTAAGGCTAACACTGTAAAATTGATGTTGTTGCATGCTGCTCTGCTTTGTGACTCATTGAATAAACTATGTGTTTTGATTAATGTAAGACTTGCAAATAATAAACAAAATATGTATGTAATTACTGTTCGGAATAGATGTTTTAGCTCTGTTTAGTGCTTTTGTAAATGGTAAATAGTTTTGCATGAAGTTACTAGTATTCCCTTTGGTGAGTGTTGCGTAATATTGGTAGAACACAATGTTCTCAAGAGTTGAGCCACTGCATCGACACCCTAGGAACTAAAATATTTAGTGATTTGTGTCAAATTATAAGTAAGAGTTGTCTACATATAGAACGCATATTGAAGTAACTTAAAACCACAACAGCTGCTTGAACTTACACACTTAAGCTTGTTTGAGTTAGTATGCATTTATATACGTATCTTTAGTATCTTAAAGTGTTTCACAACCAAAACTGTAACTAAAGCCCTAAACGCACTGCACGATTTTGGCTGTCCCAGATGAAAGATTGGCATCATGAAACAATAGTGGCCAATCAGAAATCGCCGCAATTGCTTCACGATGTCTGTCTTTTGTCTGGGACAGCCGAAAATCGTGCAGTGTGTTTCGGGCTTTAGATGCCACCTTGAAATTCTTTAGAGTTTATGTGCGAGTACTTCTGTTTGCTGTGGGAAACGGCAGTAGGAGGAGACTTGAGACAGACAGGGACACTTGGCTGTGAGAGGCTCTCATGCACACAGCTGTTTCTGTACTCACTCTGCTTATCTTTATAAAGCACCAGGAGAGAGAAAGATCAGGACTGAACTTTGGCCCTGAAAAGAGCTATTAGCCCTTATTTTAAAGCCCTTATGTGCTCACATGCACACAAATCTCAGTTTAATTGCCCTTTTGTTGAAGCGATTGTTCATATTACTGGCTGTCACACCTGTTTGCAAAGCATAATGTATTCAAGTTGATGCAGTCATAATAAATAATACAATTCATTAAAAGCAGTCATTTAGATTTTTAGGTTACATGTTCAGTATTCGGATTTTACGTCAACATGTGTTTATTTATTTACAGACAGCTGCGATTTGTGCTGCGTCTACGCTTCAAAACAATGCTTATGTAACAATGCCTGTTCCCCTCAAATCCCCCGATCTCCCCCCATCCCGTCCCTCCGCTGGTGTAAGGTAACACGCATACTGCCAGCACGCCTTTGCTGTCCTCCTCCTCCTCCTCCAAAACGCTGAGTATGATGGCGGCAGACTTAAGCTCAGATGGAGCCACAACATTGGATCAAATGTGGTTTATGGTTCCAAACGAATCAAGATTATAATTTTTTTTCTAATAACATATGATTAGATATTGATGTGGCCTCTAGCTGAATATAAGGTAATTTTGTTGGTTTGGTTTGTGCCATACACTGTGCCACGGCTGCAGTGACCTCACCAGTCTTCACCGCATTGTTATTTGTGACCTACTTTACTAGTGTTTGTGTGTGTCTTGAACAATTATCAGTGTGTCAGTATCCATTCAGCCTGTTTGTCTATATCTAGACACTTAAAAGCAGATAGGTCATGTTTATTAAGCAAGAAAGGACCTTACAGCCCCAATAAACATAAACTATAACAGGCACGATAGTGTGTCTTTTTATCTGTGTTAGTGATTCAAATATCTATATATATATATATATTATAGGGGTGTGACGAGACACTTATCCCACGAGACGAGATGAGACTGAGTTCACGAGAACGAGACACTTACTTTTTTTTTTTTTATCCTCAAGGATGAAATATATAGGGAAAAATAGTATTTTATTCAACTGAAAAACACAAAATGCAAAAATTTGCATTTTGAAATGAACTAGTACTTTATGAAATTAAACTTCTATTTTAATGAATTACATGCAGTAATAACAACATGTAAACTAGATTTGCACGATTCTGGATAAATTGAGAATCATTTTGACCGAGATCCGTGAGAGGAGAAGGTGTTTTTGATGGACGCACCATCTCACAATCTGGGTTGTTTGGGGAGGCGGTTAGCGCAGTAGTGGACAAATTCCGCTCAGCCAGACGCAATCGGCTGCTCTGAAGCAGTTCATGCCGAGGAGATCAAGGGACTATTCCACTCCCTCCACCTCCATGTCTTAGAGAGCATCGCTCCCCAGAAAGGAGCCTTCTGGCAGCGGTGGAGCCCAGGCCACGCACCCTTCCCCAGCTACGGTTGGGGAGCCCGTGCCGGTCTTTTTCCCCGCCAGCACCCACGCCAACGGGTTCAACCTGAAGCGGCCCAACAGGCTGCCGCTTTCGCTAATCCGGGTCGTTCCTGACCTTCGGGTCGGATATGAGAGAGCCGCTTCACCGTTACGAGGCGAGGTCAGACGCAGAAGCGTATTCTCCCGCCCCGAACGCGCTCTCCTCACTCAAATCTGTTCACAAC